>JAUBNQ010000009.1:13587899-13662303 GCA_032353495.1 Ctenopoma kingsleyae
TCACATTTCACTTTGTTTAACATCACAAAGAGTGTCATTACAGACACTTTTAGAAGTCTAAAAGGATGTCAGCATCCACCACCAGCAAGCCACCATGAGCATCCTTGGCATGCAGATCAATATGCTTGCTCAAGCCTGTTCCTATATGTCATAAAGCCATGTAAACAGACAGGCAACACTATCTAAACACAAATACGTCATTCTCTTTTATACATAAATAATCTGAAACAACTAATTGATCAATAATTAACTGTCAACTACTGGTGATCAGATTAAACAAGGCGTTTAAACTTGGACCTTGTGATTGATCTTATGCGGCCAACTGTCATAATCGGCTCCCTGACTTCCTGGTGTTCTGCAGATTTCTGTCTTGCTCAGTTTCCATCATGCCTCCTGTCTCCTACCCCTCTGCCTTGGTTCTACCCATTGTGTTGGTCAAGTCCACTCTGAATACTTCCACATTGTATGCATGCTTGTTTTGCTGTCTATTTAACCTGTCCAGGCTCAGTTACTGCTCAGTTTGACTTCTCTAATGCAAATCACTTGGTGCAAATCCTTGAAGGGATGAGTGGACACTTGTCAACGATGTCCACCTATACAATAAACAAATTTATTTTTGTCTATTTATCTGCTTTTCTCCCTTCAGTCCCTTCAGAAGCATATTCTCCGTGTCTGATCCATGTTATAATGGCTTCTACAACTGTTCATCAAAGTGGAGAAGTGTGAATATCATGCTTCTAAAGTCTCCTTTTTGGGGTTCATCCCCTTGGCTCACAACACCCAGAAGGACTGGCGTGTTCCAACACTTTCTAAACATCTAACATCAGTTTAATGCCCTTTCCTCTGGTCTACCAGTGCTCAGCAAGCCTTCTCTCATCTCAAGGACCTTTGCAATTTCTTTTGTTCCTGTGTTGATATTCACCAATCTTTCCGGCCAGTTTGTAGTGAAATCAAACATCAGGGTTGGACCTGCCTTGTCCCAGATCTACACTGAAGATAACAGCCTGCATTCATGTGTCTTATTCTCTCTGTGCCTCTCACCACCTAAGAAAAACTATGATGGTGCCACTATTTTCACATTGCCTGTCACCCTGGTGTGCAGCACACCAAGGCCCTAGTACAGCTATTGGTGGCCATCGCATGCCAGAGACGTTCTGCAGTGTTTGTCGCCTGTCGTGTAAAGACTCCTAAACCACCTCATTCTCTCTCTCTCTCTTGTGGCCTCAACCTATCTCTCATCATCCCTGGAAACACATTTCAATTGATTTTGTCACAGGATTGTCTCTGTCTGATGAGAGGACTGAAGGCCACCATCTCATCATGGACCAGTTTATTTAAACAACACAACAGTGCAATTAAAGTTAACAAACCAGAAAACTATGTAGAAGGACTCGACCAACACACACTAAATGTTTAGGTGCAGACAATAACATAGTGGGACCTAGCCAAGAATTTGACCAGTTTTAAAAGTAAGGCAGAGCACGATGAGGAACACTTTAAAATTTAAAAGCCAATGTCCTTGTCCTTCTGACCTTAGAAACCTGATGAAAATAATTTCTCCAGCAACTATGCTCTTTGCCATTATGAGAAAGAGTAGAGCACAACACTGCAATCAGTGATGTGGATGTGGTTTAACATCTGAGTGAAGATGGAGCAGAGTATAAAAAGGTGACACATGTAGAGGGAAACACTCCAAGCAATCAGTCCCTGTTCCACTGTTACACCAAGCAGCCTGCTGTCTGTGAAGAACTAGGGCAAAGGTACTGTTTGTACTAGACCCCTAATTGTAACTGCTTTCCCAATGAAGCCTCTAAATTGAGGACTAATTTGGCACCGCTTAATCATCCAAGGTGTCTCTCATTGCCTGCTAATATGCCAATCTTTTGATTTGCTTATTGAAGAGGCTGCTGAAGCGTTTAGACATGGTCACCTTGATTTAAGTAGAACTGAATTCCAATATGATAATAAGTACATTATGAGCTCTATAATGGTCTATAAAAATTGCATATATGTCTTTACCTAAAGCACTGCTGTAAGGTTTAACTTAAGTCTTGAAATACAAGTAATTAAGGGGGATCAAATAAAAATCAAGTCTCTGTTCTGGCTGGGATCTTTGTTGTCTAAAAATGTCTGCAGTGTTTAATCGCCTCCGTTGCCCTGTTAGCGATATAGAAATCTCAGTTGAATTTTTAATTTCAGAAGTTCAGTGTTCAGTTCAGTTCAGTGGCGCGAGTGCATCACTGAGCCGCGCTTCTGCCACGCCCAAAAAATCCTGACCACAGAAATGATGAAAAACTATTTAACGCTCTAACTCCACAGTTCAGTACTACTTTGTTCAGAATTTTAACACATTTTCAGCAATAGTGTGTTTAGCATATTTAGAAACCAATCAGTGATTTTACTTTATCCTGGTTTCAATTACTTATTTGCAATTTTCACACGCCTGCTGAGACTTTAATAAGCTTTTCTCTCACAAGTCTGATTCTTTTAATGCACTGAATGAGGTGCTGCATCATAATTAACTACAGTGATACATCACATTATAACAGCATTTAAATGATTTAAAACATATCTGATCTGTTCATTGTTTACTTCAACTGAGGCCTGCAGTTTGTGTGTCTAGTGCTGAGGTCTTTGAACCATGTTTTTATTTGACTGAAAATGACCCATGGGTAAAAAGCGTAGCCTATAGCAAAAGGCAAACAGTGTACATGGATGTGGACTGTACAAGTCAATATCACACAGTCTACTGCAAACACGACATTGGTCACAAGTACCACTGAGACATACAATAATTTTTATGGATTGAATGATGAGACAATCACAAGACATTATGTTTAAATATAGAGAGGATACTGTGCATACATGGTTGAAAGCAGTGGTGAACTAAAGTACAACTGATCCTTGGCACATCATACAGTACCAGTGTTTTTTTCACTTTCCCTCACTGCATAATTGTTTAAATCCACCTCGGACACAACATCTGCCTTGTCACATGCTTTAAACTGAAACCAAAAAATTACCATGCAGATCTTAAAAAAACCTAATTACGCTCAAAACATATTTCTTTAAAAGTGTACTATTATGCTATGCTTTTATAACACTGTTATAATGGACTTAAAATGGACAGAGAGATCAAAATTGAACTGGAATGCATCTCACTTGCCAATTTGCAACATATATTGCATAGATATAATTAACTGAAATGTAGTTGCTTGTTTAGTTTTTAATTAGTCAAATTCATTCTCTCCATTGACTGTATGAGGTCATATAGTTGATTATAGCTTGTCCCAGAATACCGTCACCAGTTTACCAGGGAAAGATAGTGAACTTTGACCTTTTCCTGTAATGCTGGATGCAGAACTTAAAAAAAAGCACAAAACTTTAAATTAAACATCTATATGACCTCCAATACATAATTAAACTTGTAAATGTCAGTCCCAAACATTAATTAAATCAAATCCAGGACTATGCAAGTATCTTTACAGGGAGCACTTTAACTTCACATTTGCAGTGACTTCTACTACAGCTTTGTTTGGCTCATGTGTTAAAATGCCCTGGAGTTAATGCAGAAATGTTCGGCCAAACTTTGCACTGTTATCTTAAGTTAAATTGGCTGAGATCTCCTCTGTACTGCAGCGTGAGGATTTCTTACTTATTGCTGGAAAATCTGGAGCTGTGAACTGCACACTTCCAAACCCATAAGCCCCTGAGTTTTGCAATGAAAGTAATAAAGGTCCTTTTAAGAAATCTGGCCTCCTCTCAGCCATAAGCCATGAGCCAGGGGTGTATTCCTGCCCAAAATTTGAGCTGCTTCCAAATCACGTAAACAACTGCATCAGATGTGTGAAATCCTACTCTACTCAATCTACACACTAGTGTTCTTAGTTAGTAATTTTATCTTAGTCCTGATATTACATATTGCCTATTCCATGGTAGTTTTAGTTACACTTAGCCAAACTGATTAGTCTAGTCTAGTCTGAATGTTTTCATTAAATTATGTGACAAAATAGTTAGTCAAAACCAGAAAATGTTCATTTCTGTCACGTCTAAACAAACATCACATAATATTTAATCACGTGTTTTCAGTTTAAAAGAAATGAAACAAGCAACATAATGATAGGTTGCATGTTTAGTAAGGCAGTTTTGTGGAGAGGTTGCCTGGTCTTATTATGAATTTAAAAAATACATCCATAAATCAACATACTTTCTCATATACTGTTTGGGTAGTGAATAAAAAGGAAACCGTACACAAGTAAAAGAACCCTGTACAACAACTCTGCAATAAACCCTAATCATATAGTGCTCAGTTTTGTCAGGACTGTGCCAGACACAGAGGGTGTCTGTGGTGTTTCTCAGTCATCCAGGTTGTGATTAATCCAGAGGTGCTCCTCAGTGGTAACTGGACTTGCTTGAGGCTCTTGAAAAGAAAGATGCCAGAAAGGTGTTGATTTTATTCTGTACTTGCACACTACTATTTAAATAAATTTGGAAAGAAAATATTTGCAACCTCGGTGCATACAGTTTAAGAACTAGACAGCTAGCTAGTGCCCCCAAGACTTTAATCAAGCCCAAATTTAATCTTCTAGGTGATACACTGTGCATTTTAATAGCCAGGAAACATTGCAAATAGACTACACTGAATAGGCACATTCAAAATTTGCAACACCTAACCTCAGATTTTACATTATAGTTTCTGTAACTTTACAGAACTACCTCCAGTAGTTTCTGTATGGTGCACCTTGAGGTGTCTCTTCAGGTTTAATATTTAAAGTTAATCAACCTGTTTGCTGCTGCCATTATTTTTCCATCACTGTATGTTGTTCATTCTTCTACAGCTTTAAAGTGGATACAGGTTCATACTGTTGGCCATAAACACTGATGGGGAAAAGTTAATTGACTTTTTGTTAATAGAATTAAAACTGCTACAAACTCATTTGTTGTTGCATTTAGGAAAGAAGAATGATTGAATGTAGCTGGTAGCCTCTGTATACGTATTTCAAACTCAATCCCTTTACCAAAGTGGGGGTAGGGCTGCATACAACCATAGGTCAACGGCAAAGGCATCTACATAGCTGAGAATTTTCACATGTCACCTCCACTGAGGCACTCTGGGATTCCAAGCATATTGCCTGCAAGGAAGTCTGAACCACAATATTGATACAGCAGGTAACTGATGAAAAAGGACCACATAGAACACAATCTCATCATAACACCAGCAATCAATCAGCACTTCCAGACTTTCTGAAATGTTGAGTTATAATATATTGCTATTCTTCCACTTCTTGTGTGCACTACTTGAATGAAAACAATGTTCATATTGGACTTTCTTAATGCCCAGTAAGCAGAAGACAGAAGCCAGACCACCCTATCAAAAACTGACAGGGGAGAAACAGCCTATCACTCTGAAATGTGTCAAATATTTGACACATGCTCATGGCTTTAACTACCTCTGAGATAACCCTCGCTACATACAACATGTCTTGAGTGGTATTAAGTTTCAGCTGAAACTTAGAAACTATCTGTCTGCAGAAAAAAAACATTTCATTTATGACATGTCCACAATGTGAAAAAGAAAAAGTGAGACTCAAAATTTGTGAGGGAAACTGTCAAATGTAGTTTACGTAAGCATCTTAACATTAAATACTGCCTCCTTTGTCAAACTGTTGCTCTTTAGCTTTTCAAGATACATCATTCACATGATGACTGAGTACAAATGAGCCTTAAATGCATAATTAAGTTGTCAAGGCTAAAAAAAATAAAGGCATAAACAGAGCTAACACTGCCACCAACTCAAACTCACAGACTACACAGCCAAACAACCGATCTCTATAAATGTTGAAGTTCATAGGGAAGAGGCACATGATTCAAAAATCTTTGTGTAACATTTTCAGCGAGGTGTAAAAGTGGTATTGAGGTACCCACACTCTAATATTCTTCAAGTGGAAAAGTAAAGAAAAAAAAAAAGCAGAGGTCAGAGTAAGTCAAGAAAACAAGCCCTTTCCTGAGTCAAACACAGCCATGGTATAACCTTACCATGCCGGTGAAACTGAAGACTATCCTATTAACACACACATTATGAGTCTGACTCACAGGCCTTCTAAAAACTGAGCCATGTGTCAGTCAATACAAAAAAGATAACCACAGCACAGAGATTTTCTAATTTCTAAGAGAGATCTCATGAAATCAGATTATCTCAAGAATGTTCTACTGAAATACTAAAATACCATCTTGTGTCTGTGAGCTGAATCCCATGCTGATCCAGTGAAATTCAGGCAAACATTTTAAGTGACCAGTGACTCAGTCACGCAATCTACAGCAGCAAACCACGTACAGCAGCTGATACAGAGTTACACCTCCATGCTGCTTAAACCCACATTATGTGCTGTAAAACTAAATTACAAAACAGGATGTATTAAATCTGCCTACCACGTAATCTCATTTTGATGGAAGAATTGCATCTTAACCAATGTGGGTATACCGTGTATACACTAAAGCAGTGGTTCTGAAATTTTTACACCGGGTACCACCTCAAAAAATATTAAGTACCACCATTATCACCAGAGGTGGGAAGTAACAAAGTACTTTTACTTTGTTACTGTACTTAAGTAGATTTTTCAGGTATCTGTACTTTACTTGAGTATTTGTTTTTTTGATGACTTTTTACTTTTACTCCCAACATTTTAAGAGAAATATCTGTACTTTCTACTCCTTACATTCTTGAAAATCGCTCGTTATTTCCATTATGAAAACAATACAAAAGTTGTAACAAATCGGGAAAAATCTACTGCGCGGACAGAAAGCGTGTCATAGTGGCGATAAAACACCAATCATTTGGCTGCCAGCTGCAATGAAGAAGAATAAGAACACATTAGCGTAAAAAAGCAGTTTTCTGCTGCTCATGCATGAGCTCTGTTCAGTTCAGTCTATATTATCCTGTTTGAAATTTGGTTTGAAGAAAAACTACACAATATCAGAATTTCTTTTTAGTCTTCTCTATACCAACACAGTGCAGGTTGTGAGCAAAAGAAGAAAAGTAATGTATTTTGTATGCCTAGGACTTTTTTGTTTTTTAGACTTATCAAAAGGCATTTTGTATCATTAAAGGTGAAAATTATTTTTTACTTTTGTACTTAAGTACATTTCAAAACCTGTACTTTTTTTTAACTTTTACTTAAGTAAAGGATTTCAATCTGTTTTACTTTTACCAGAGTCTTTTTTCACATAAGTATCTGTACTTCTACTTAAGTAGAGAATGTCAGTACTTTTGACACCTCTGCCTGTAAACTAGTAGGGTGCATTTCACTGCGTGTTGTACTTGTATAATTATGCACGTGACAAATAAAGAATCTTGAATCTTAAACTAGGAGAGGGACACACTGGGCTTCAAAGGGCTGTATGACACAATTATTAATCCGTGCTCCCGATTTATTAATTGACAGATTCAGCGACGTCTGTGAGGCTGTTTCTGTTCATGTGACTGAAAAACCGCCTGAGAGATCGCAATGTCATGTTGTGGCTCTAATGCTGTTAATAATGTTTATAGAGCTGTAAAGTGTATAAAAGTCTGACGTTGTCCAGTGAGCAGTGACAGACTATAGGGGTATTATGTCATTAATGTTATTATTTAATTTTCGTCAAAAATTCTCAGGTGTTCCTGCATACCACTAGAGGGAGTCCATAGTTTGAGAATCACTGCACTAAAGTACCTTCTCTCCGAGACAGCTTCATACATTACATTACACAATTACATGATACTCTCAACCTGAAAGTCTAAACATGTTAATTACAGTATGTTTCAGTGGCTCGATGATGTGATATTTCACTCAAGGAGTGAGCACAGTGTGTACGGACTATCTCCTCAGAGCTTAATGCTTCATGTAGTTAAGGCATTCTCCCTTACTCCCTCAAACGCAGCTTTAAAAGTTTTCTTGACCTTTGGTCGCTCCTTGCACCAATACCTGTTAATTTACATCTGGCATGTGCTGGTGACTGGTGGTCGAGTGAGATTTCAGGGCGATATTCAACACAATGGCAATACAGAAGCAAGGCCTTAACCCCCAGACCAGTGCCTTAATCCTAGTACTTAATGGGATAAGTCCTTTATTAGTTTATTGTTTTTTTTAAAGAGTTTAAAAAATGCAGCACCCTATAAGAAGTAGCTTACAACTTATCTTATCATGAAATCCCACAATCATTAGATTGTCATTATTATCACAATTTGTTGAAGACTTTTTCTTTTTTTTCGTTTTACAGAGCAAGACCAGATTATAGAGGATCCCAGTCTGCAAGAGTGACATCATACAATCCTATTTCCCTGTTCAGCAGTGCAACCCACTGTCTGCACTAACACCAATCCAAACTGGTATTAGCATAACTATTAGCAACTGCCATGCTGTTACAAAGATACTACATGAGTCATAACGTTTGACACACACACTTTTACAACTAACTCAATAAATTAACCACAGAAAATACCTTCAGAAGCCTGATAATTATTTTTAGTATTTGCTTACTATATTGTATTTTATTTCTCTTTGACCACCATCTAAAAAGTCAATAATTTCATGTTTTCTTGTATTATCACAAAAACATTATTTTGAAGTAACAGTACAGAGACAAGCTGAGAAAAGCGAGAATTGCAAACTGATTGATTCGAGCACTTCAGACTCTATTTTCAGAAATTAGTGCAATGTGAGTACAAACAGCACGGTGACTGATATTTGATGATTTCATGAAAAACACCACACACAAACACACTTTCTGCACTTCTTTTTCTACATGTTAAATGTTGGAGAAATACATTAAGCAATCATTAGGGGCTGGCAAGAGTGATAACCTCTTTACCTTCCCTTTAAATGCAGTTGCCTTCTGCAGAACAACGAGCAGTTCTGTCATTTTTGTGACAGAGAGGAGAGTTTGAAGTGGGTCCAACATAAAAGGCTTTGCTGTATTGTGTTGTGCTAGGGAATAATCTATATTACATGTTTAATTAAATCAGCTCTGTGGAGATAAGCCATTTGGCTTCTGTGTTGCTTTTATCCTATGATGCATAATGTGAAAAATGACCACGCAAAGAGACAGACATGTTCTGATCTCTAGCTTCCTCTACTAGCTTCACAGTTTTATTTAACTTAAAGATTTATTTAACCTTAGTAATTCAAAGCAAGCCCCAGAAATGAAGCACACACATAAAACATTATTAAACCCCAAGCAGCCAGATAATATTATTATCATCACTAACGGGTCTCTGCACTTTAAGACAGTGGGAGTTCCCTGTTGGATGAAAACCCAAAGTGTAATTAAACTTACAATGAAAAATCATCCTTTCCCTCCCTAAGGATTAGTATCAAAGCTAACATACAAATATGTCACCACTACCTTAAGGCTAGTTTCAATCTCACTGTCTGCTCTGTCTGTGACACTGACTAGTGTGACAGCTATCAAACCAAAGAGATGTCAGGCAGTAGGGAAGATTTTCAGTAGAAAAACAGTAGCAAAATTATTCTGGTGGATTCAATGGCTAGATGAGAAGTTAGTCCTCCTTTTGCTGGGCCTCCCATATAGGAGCCCACATTTGTCCAAGCTAAGCAACAACTGCTGTTCGTATCCTATGCTGATCAAGTTAAAGTAATATAAAGTAAAGTATAAAGCTGATGCAATAAGAAAACAAGAATGAGGGATTTCTTAAAGCCGTTTTTATGGGCAGTGGGGGAAGTGAGCTTTGACTGATGAATTAACAAGCAAGTTACTAGAATACTGGCCAGTGTCAATACTATAATTAACCATGATGCTTACAAATCCCAGTGGAGATCGGTTAAGACGGGCATTAAAGTGCACTACTAATGGAGTGCTAAAAAAAATCTATTCATTGTGTAGAAAACCACATACCAGTACCAGATAACAAAACCTGTGTCATGCTTTTGTTATAGTCTGAAATTTGGCAACGAATTATAGGTTAAACTTGACACCAACGTTACTCTTTGCTACTTAATCATTGCTGACACACCACCTACTGCTTCTTTTCTCCACATACGAGCAATAAAGGTCACAATACAAAGCCTGGCCTGCATCATACACGCACATAAACACAAACACACACACACACACAAAACACATCCCCTGGTAAGCTACCCTTAAAATACAGAAAACATCACAATTTGACAATAACCTACTGCATGATGATATCTGGGGTGGGTTTACCTTTGATAAAAGTGGAACAAAATGACCCACAGTTGTACATTGAGATGAGCAAACTGGTTGTGGCATTGTTGTTCCTCTGTGTCTTAATCAAGTCTGTTTGAACTGTCTGAGTAAATACATACAGCATGGAATTACATAAGAAATAATATAGTATGTGCTTTTGAGTAAAAGATCAAAATTATAAAGTTAAAAGTTATAATGTATATTATTCTCAATCAGATGCATTAGGACAACATTCAGATTTTCAAACTCTGTCACGTCAGTTAATTTGAAAACACTGTATGAGTAACACACACCCAACAATAAACCATCTTTATCCAAGTGGCCCAGTAACACTGATCAAAGGCGACATATCTTACAACAGAAGAAAGTATTATAATGACGGTTTGTCTACTGCAATTTGATGAAGATGTGTTTTTCAAATGGAAATGAATGAGTTTTGCATATTATTTAGAAAACAACCCCACCGTTGTTCATGATCTTTAATTATAATGAGATATTACATCAGGGGTAGGCAATAATTCTCTGAATTATTCAAGTCTGTAAAATGTGCTGACTTAAATTTTGTCGCAGTATAGAACAGACAATGATGAATATAATAAACTAACACTCAGCCAGCTGCATCATGTTTTATTAGAGAAAGTTTGTTAAATAACTCTCCCACATGAAGCTGCAGACTAAGTATAATTAAAAGAGGCAATCAAATTGACTCTAGTCTCTGCAGTTTGGTTTAAATTACTCTGTGAAATGCAAACTTGTGGAATATAAATTAAAGAGATGCTTCATTTCAGGCACATACATGCTGCACCCACACGAACAGACACAAGTGGGAAGAATTAACATATGCCATGTTGAAGATCAGTCAAACGGACATGCAAAAATGAATTTCAATATTAAAGCCTATTTCACAAATGCACCAGTAGTTCATATGAATTAGTGAGATGTTCTCTGCTGCCCCTAATTACCAGAGACAGATTGAGATGAGATTATCTCACACTCTAATCTGCGTTATGAATTTCCATTGATGATAGTTGGGCAGAGATGGATAAAGGTTATTCCAAGGAGCATGCAGTGTTTGCTCTTTGGCACCACGAAATGTAAAGGCTGTTAAATGATAAACAAAGAGCAAATGTGAGGCAGTAATTTATTATAACAAAGCTATGTTTTGTGTGCATTTTATTGCCTTTTCCTCTCTTGTTACATCAGTTTTGATGGAACTGGAGACTATAATCATGATCATGTGGTTCCAAGCTATGTGAATTAACAAATTAAGTGTTTTCTGAGACAGAGATCTCTTTTCTATAAGCATTTTAACAGTTCTATGTCAGTCGTTTCAATTTAGCATTACTTTGACAAGTATTATGTGGGAAATTAATGGTTACAAGTATTCAGGTCCGACATAACTACTTAATCTCTGCCACATTGAGGAACTAAGCCGCTGTTTCTCTGGAGAAAAAAGTTCTTGGCTAAAGTTGCTATTTTCCACATCTCGTCAAACTAGTCAAAACTGCCTTGTGCACTACAAAACATGACAATCCTTGCAGTCATTTTGTCCAGAGATGACATAATGTTTGGCTATGGCAGGCAAGATACAGATACAGCTAGAGTCCTCCTGAAGATTCAGACACATGCAAGTCATCCTGGAGAAAAACAAGGTCATGTGGTAGAAATTAAATGCTCACTAAGGTTCCTGAAAGCAGTGCTTCCGTTTAATAAATGTAATGACTGAGTGAGTGAGGCAGCGATTCACACTGAACAAAAGCTCTCTGAGTTAGTGCTTTGTGAGATGTCACTGCAGCATGCCTGCTGAGGTGTAAAACACAATGGAGAAATTCCTTGAATGTCTGTGCCACTTTCCTCCTGTTAAAAATGTTGCATTGGTGAATATTTGTATTTACGGAACAAGGACACTATTACTTACATGCTGAGCCTGTGGAAAGTGGCACAATCCTGAAGTTTGACAACTGTATGTGTCAGTTTTAAAAGCTTCATATTCTTTCTTTAAACAGGACAACAGACTCTCCACTCTTAGCTTTAGCTTTCAGTGAAATCGACGTTCCTGTTTGGTCTAAGTTTGGGAAAAAAAAAACTTTTTTGTGGAGAGGAAGACTAAGCAAACACCAAACTTAAAAAATGGGTAAACACTATTCACAGACAGAGTCTTATAAAGACTGAATGTTGAATCAGCTATAAATACACAGCTATGTTATAATTGTTTTCCTCTGCCATCTAAACCAATGAGCCTAGAGGTCCACTGCGGTACAGTGATTGACCACATCACTGGGAAAATGCACTGTACCTCAGAGCCCGGGCGAACTGCCTGTTAAATGCACAACAGCCTCGGCCAAAACACACAGAACCAACTTGGTGAGCTGCTCTGCCTGCTCAGTGTATGTGTGTGTGTGTGTGTGTGTGTGCGTACGTGCGCGCGCAGCAAGCCTCCTGGATAGAGCTAAGGCAATATTTGAAAGTGCAATTATAAATCACATTGTTTGGCAGGAGTAAATCATTACAGCTGTGACCCACAAGTGAAATTGTTCAGGTGCTGCTGGAGTTATGAATGAAATCTTTACTCTTGTTCTGACTGCAAGAATTGCTTCAGTTCAGGCAGGTGAGAGTTTTGCAACGCTAGGAAACAATCTGTCTAAAACACAAAGCACTGCCTATTACTGCAATCAGGTTACCAGGCGCTGCTTTACACAAACACTGTGTTATTGTAATGTAATTGTAGGAAGATGCTTTTAATGGAAGAACAGTGTAATCATTAATCGCAGCAGCTTATTAGCATGTCAACCTCTTCAGTTACAAAATTGTGAATATGTGTGTCATTACACAACCACAGCTCTTTAAATGTAAGCTTACATACAACTTATATTGCATTTCAGTCTGTTCACTGGCAACGCAGCAATGTGACATACACACACTCACGGAGACAATTAAAGGTGTGGAGCGTATGTGTGTACAAAGCTTTAGACTTTATGCATCTTCTCTCTGTGTATTTTAAGTCAGCTTTGACATCTTAAACATCCAAACCTTTAACACAGAAGTGAGTGAGTTTCAATGAGCAGATAAGAGATAATGTATAAATCAAAAGCTGAGAATGGACATTTGTACATTTTGTCATTGTAATGGTTTCTCTAGGTAAATGTTCATGTGGCATTCAGCTGTTACCAACAATCACACGAAAATTAAAAGCTGTAATAAAAGCATCTTCTACCCACTGTGACATGTTGTCAATGATTTGCGCATGGGGAGGCATCTCTGGATCTCTCCAGTTCATAGCTGCAACATACATGACTTACCAGGCACAAACTGCTGAGGAGTGAGATGAGAAGAAAGTCCAGTTTGTGGAGCAGATGAGTGGATCCCATCCCTGACCTGAGGCAACTCTACCTCCAAGAGTCCTTGCAGACGCAGGTGATGCTCGGATGGAATTATTTAATCTACTTAACTCTCTTCAAAGTGGAGCGAGTTGTGTTTTTTCAGTCCATCTGGCTTGTCGATGCTTACGACGGCTTGTGAAATCATAACTCTGTAATCGTCTCGCTCAGCCCTCGATTTAATTTCCTATAATCTACTATATACTCGGGCTCAGCCCACTCTCTTTATTTCTCTGCATCTGTCTTTTTTTCCTCTTCTGAAATTACATCCACATGTCAGAACTATTTATGTCGCTCTCGCTCTGCGGTGGGAAGTTCAAATGATTCTTTGTAGGGAAGAAACCAACGCTGTATTTTTAGGTCTTTTAAATTTCCCCTCAGACTAACTTAAACACTTCAGTATGGAGCTGTGCGCCTTATGGCTTATTCCAGTCCTCTGTTCCAAATCTTAGATCAATGGTGAGCAAAAATAAGTCCGCAATGTATCACTCCATCATCAGTCGCTGTTGAATTTCACAATTTGAGTCCCTCTGACTCATGTCACCATCAGCGCATTCATCTACTATCGTGCAGGCGGCAGTGTGCCAGCAGGATCAGACAGGCTTTACTGTTAACGTTTAGCAGTAAATAGCAATCGTGTGCCAGAGCAGAGCGCGCTTTTACAAACTTTTTATATATATATAGATCTGTCTATTTAATTTACGTGAATTATCTCAATCAAAGCAGTGTTGTGCTTCACTTTCCTTGCTTACGCTTCTCTGTTACTCACACAATGAAAACCAAATATGTAAACGTGCCATTAATGTTACTTTCGAAACAAGCTGTTACACACAGTACTTAATGTATGAAACTCTTAAACGGACTCTGTTTACCAGCGGTGATGTAAAAAAAAAAAAAAAAAAAAGGCTCAGAGAAGCGAGAAACGCCAACTTGGCTTCAAGAATCTCTACTTACTATCAAGAGAAAGCCAAATTCGCCCTGACGGACAGATAATTCGCAAACGCCTGAGTGTTTTGCGCAGATTAAATGCAAAAAAGTTGAAGTTTCTAGTGTTGGCCAGCGTCTCCCAGATGTGGCAGGCGGCAGGTCGTGTTCAGCAGTGAGTATGTGGATGGAAAAGGGGGGTGCGGAAAGGAGGCAGGTAGGGTGGAGCGTAAAAGCCTGTCATTGGTTCGCACTCTCTTACGTTGGAATAAACCACGACTCCGAAATGACATATTTTCTCACCCCTCAAACAAACTCTACATTCAACAGATCGCAGGGCCTTTGCCAAACCGCTTTTTACCCCTGCAGCCTCTCAAAAGTTGCATCTAGTAGGATTGGATTACTGAGACATAATGCAGAAGACGGACGTCTGCTGTTTCACTGTAATTTACACGAAGGCTTCAGAAGGGTCCTAACAATTTCTGTAACAGCTTTTAAACTTGTCAGTGTGTTTGGAATTGAAACACTGGCTAACCTACCATACATGGCTGAACAGTCTCAGAATATTACATAAAGCAAAGAACACTACAACAACTACTACTGCAACTACTACTACCAATAATAATAATCACAATAATAATAGTAATATTAATAATAATGCTAAATGCGTAACCTGTTTATGACATTTTATCTCACTATACATATGCTAATACACATTTTTTGTTCATTTTGTCATTCACAGTCAAAGAAATATTACAGAAATTACAAAAAGAAATATTATATACAAAAGATAATTTGTGTAGGATATCGCTTATACTCTATGGAATTCCCTGTCAAATCTCAATCACATATATATATATATATCTAGGGGGTCTCCAGAACCCAAAATATTAGAGAGTTACATTCAGATTATCATGGTCATATGTCTTTTTCCAAAGTTAAATCATTCAGGACTTTTGTTCTATAAAACATGTAGTTCCATTTATAAGGTGCCCTTTCTGACTCTGAAGCTTTTACCCCCTGCTGCTTTGAGGCCAGCGGTCAGTCTGATGTCCTCTTCAGAACAACTCAAGTGTAAAGATGTCCAACTGTTTGAATAAAAAAGTGTCTTTTGTCAAAAGAGAACACAGAAATGTCCTCTTAATAATTGGAAAATATTATTATTGGAAAATAATAACAATACAATACTACTGAGCTGCTCGTTCTAGATGCTATTATACTCTGTCAACAGGCTACAATATAGTTTTGCATTTGTGAGCTCAATAGTGAATGAACACTTCACAGTGGTAATATAAGTGAAATGTTCAAGCTATTAAACCATGCAGGGTCACAGATGATCGCTGGATAATTGTGTAATTCATCACTCCAGGTTAGAACACACTAAAGCACACACTAAGCTGCAAACAAAGACACATGAAAAATAGCTAGTGTAAAAGCTTTCACCACTGACATGCAGGGATAATCTGCTTTTGTCCACTGAGACAACATATGCATTATCCAATGGAGAGAATACTGTTACAGCATCAGTCATTCACTGCCACATGTTACTGCCACACAGAGCACAGAGATTTGCCACAAAAGCCTCCTCTCGCCTCTCCTGCTCATGTGGAATCTCATGTGGCTGACAGTATCATCGCATATTTGAACCCGCCTGCACTCAGTACATACAATATTGTAGTTGAGGATGCACATGTAGAAAGATGTGGGTTTTACGTGCTCAGAAATGACTTAAATATTGAAATCCATGATGTTCTTACAGGATGATACAACACTGTAGGAATCCTGTAGGTTTGATAATATTATTTACAGAAACTGAATAGACTTTTTTTTATTTACATTTCTGTGTATTTTAGTCTTACACTGCAAAAGTAGATTTATGACCGTGGAAACAGTTGTGAAACAATTTTAAGTCCCCTGATTATGTGAAGTGTTCAACAGCATCTTGCAGTCTTTCTCAGCAAATGGACTTCTGATAAAGGATACAGCTGGTGACATCTGATATTCTTGTTATTGTTAGCAATTTCCAAGAAAAGGCTAAAACCCACATGTGTTACATTTTCTCCCATGATTTCTGACTTCACTACCATGTCTGTGAAACCAATGCTGATGTGTTTTTTTAAAACTGGATGAAGTATATACTCTCTATATATTTTAAAAAAAAACCCATAATAATTAGATTTTTAGAAAATGTTGCTTAAACAAGAATATATAAAATATAATTATATATAAAGTTCTAATGCTAACTTTTAGTTGTGGATTTGTGTTTTTGGCAGCACGGCGTTGTACAAGTACTATTCCATGTCACCAGGTGCAACAGCAGGGTTCACTGAAGTGTTTTAGGTTGTTTCTGGGAAACAAAGGGAGTCTGTGACACAGAGGAACAAACTATATCAGGCACAAACAATATTTTTTATAGTTGGCAATATTTTTGAATATAACTAGACTAGTAGTGTTAGCAAAGTCTCCTATGAAAGAAAAACTGCTAATAAGAAGACCTTCATTCAAGAGTTTACAGAAAAAGTTACTGGAAATGATTTGAAAGTCAGATTAATTAAAAGTCCATTTTAATTTAAGTAAATGATAACATACAGGGCAAAATTGTCAGGATAATGTATATCATATATTTTGTTACTTCCTGTAGGAACAAATGAAGCTATAAAAGCAATTCAAGGTCTTATTTTAGAGTGTCGTCTGTTGCAATGTTGTTTTGCTCAGTAAATCAAAAACAGAAGCACACATGGAAAAATAATGAGGTTTTTTTTTTTACTTTAACACATGAGGATCATCAGTATTAACAAGAACAGCACCTGCCTCCCCATCTTGTGCATAAACATCGTGCATATTACGAACCACACTGTGCTTGTACAGCATTCCGAATATTAATATATTTGTCTTTTTTCCACTTCCCCTTTTTCTTTCCTATTTTGACTCTGTGCACTCATCTTTCCATGGTCCTGGCATTAATCAGTCCAGGTTTCATGCCTTTTTTGTATAGGTTATTCTTGGGGTGCTAGACAATAAACATTATTAAAGCTGTCATAAACAAATAGTCAGCATTAAGATGTATGTGACCGTACATTTGCTCGTCCACCATGCAGTGTATTGCACCCCACTGTGTCTGCATGCGAAACTCAGAATACTGTAAGCTGCAGATTAACACGAGAGACCGTGTTCATAGCATATGCATAATCTCCACTCCATTTCCAATCTGTCAGGGTTCCTCTCACTCTCTTGCTGTCTCTCTAAAAACAGAACAAGCTTTCATTTTCTCTGTAAAGGTTACACATGCCTTTAAGCCAGTTACTGTATCTTCATGCCACCATCCCTGGATATGGTGCTTATCCCTGGCTGTGGAAATCTTTTTTTTTCACTTTGTGACCTTGTCCTGCAGTCTCCACCAACACATACATCACAGAAACAAACCTCTTCTGATCCTTGACATCCATCTAGAATTATTAATATCCAGTTAAATATCCAGAGTGCTTGGCAAATGTCATCCACTGCAGATAACAAAAGGGATGAGAGCTCATTAACATAGGAGAAATATTAACCATGTATAGAGGTATAAGAGATGGTAATTCACTGAGCCATTTGTGGCAGCCAAGTATCTTAACTTACATGTGATTTTCTTAGAAAAACCTTGGCAAGTTGCCATCATGCCCTGAACCCCACTCAATACTAATTCAAAAAGGTATGTGAATGTTGAATTCGAAGCACATGTATGTTGGACATATGATTGTTTTCATGTGTGAGCATTTATGTAGTATACTTTAGTTTTCATGTAGCATCTACAACCAGATGATTTCTATTAATACATTCTATATGAACATTTATCTTATTTCCATAGACATATTTACCTCTACACATAACCCTGAAAATGCATTTGCATGTTTAATTTGCATGTAGAAAATGTACACGCAAAAAAGTAGTCCACAGGTGAAAGTGATCATGTTCATGAGAAATTTCACATGACCTCCAGCGTGAACCAACACCTGGAACTTGAATGACTTTGGCGCGGTTTCATTTTTGACAATTTCTGTTTGCTATAGTTGTGATTTGAAGAAAATAAAAACCATATACAGCCTTCCTCTGTCCAATGGCCTTCCTTTGTCTCAAAACATTTGGTGAAATTCCCCAGAGGAAGCTATTTCCAGTTGGATCAGGGTCAGATCATCTTCTCTGAAGTAACACTTGTTGTCTTGACAGCTCACCCACTCAGGTCTCCCAAAGGTACACTCTAGAAATAGAATAAAGAAACATATTTGGTCAAAGAAACTTTGTCCATGACACCTCAAATAGGAGTTATACATACACACAGCTGAGCCTGAGGTCTTTATGATTGTAAACCTCAGTATTCCACCCAGATGTCTTTATTAAGACCACTTTGATCAAACATATGGCTCATATGGTAATAAATGACTTTTACTGACTTCTACTAAAAGACCACAATAACATCATTAGATCACACATTGTGCTTTAACTTGGAATTGACAAAGAATCTGCTAACTGATAAGGAATCCTTTAAGTCTTTTTTGTTTTGTTTTGTCTTCTTGTTTTCTTTTTGTCATTAACATTCATATAAAACTCTTATCAAACAAAGTCCATTTAGAACTGCTGAGACTTCAATATGTTCTAAAATTCCACCAACAATTACAACACAAATACAGTACACGCAAAAACATGCAGCAACTGCAAACACATGTGAAGTATAAATGTGTTGTAATGTTTCACAGTCAATAATGTCCAGCAGTGTCAATAAATTCCTAACAAACCAAAGTGTTTTGCAACAAGACAATGGTTTAAAAAAAAAAAATCACACTCAACCAAAGACAAAAACAAAGAAGTATGAGCCACAGTCCATTAACAAAAAAAAAAAAAAAGACAAATGTAGCAGTAAGAGACAAAACAGTCTCAGAAAAGTCACTTTAGTAGCTGTTTTGGAGATTTTAATCATATAATCATGACATGACATAATATTCAAGTCCAGATGGAGTTTGTCCAAGTGTCTACTGTATGTGTAGGATTATAGATTTCTTGTCCGTGTTGACTAAGGATCGGAACTGGAAGTTCCTTTTTAATTTTGGCTATAGTAGTTGTCACAACTATCTCAGTACCATGTCCATTTAGTAGCCTTTCTGGAGCTTCAAGTAGACAGGTCAGATGTATTTGCCAATCAACTTATAAAGCAGAAAATAACAATAACAGCCATCAGTGTCTCAAAAGATAAATAATAACAAATATTAATAATCTTCTTCTCCTCCTCCTTGTTCTTCTTCTTCTTCTTCTTCTTCTTCTTCTTTCAGCTGCTCCCTTTATGGATCATCTTCCACCATCCCACTCTATCTCAAGCATCCTGCTCTGTTACACCAACCGTCTGCATGTCCTCCTTCACTACATCCATGAACCTCCTCTGAGGTCTTTCTCTTTTTCTCCTGCCTGGCAGCTCCATACTCAGCATCCTTTGTCTAATATATTCACTGTCCCTCCTCTGTACATGTCCAATCCATCTCAACCTTGCCTCTCTAACTTTGTCTCTAAACTGCTCAACATGAGCTGTCCCTCTGATTTACTCATTTCTAATTCTGTCCTTCCTGGTCACTCCCATTGAAAATCTTAATATCTTCAGCTCTGCAACCTCCAACTCTCTTCATCACCTCTCTTGTGCTCTGTCCATTACTTTGTATAGTTGACCCCAGGTATTTAAATTTCTCTACCTTCACTAGCTCTACCCCTTGCATGTTCACCTTTCCACCTGTCTACATCTCATTCACACACATGTATTCTGTCTTGCTTCTACTGATTTCCATTCCTCTTCTCCCCAGAGCAAACTTCCACCTCTCCAGGCTCTCTTCCACCTGCTCTCTACTCTCACTACACATCACAATGTCGTCTGCAAACATCATACTCCATGGAGACTCCTGCCTGATCTCATCTGTCAACCTCTCCATTACCTTTGCAAACAAAAAGGGGCTCAGAGCTGTTCTCTGATGTAATCCTACCCCTACCTTGAACCCATCTGTCACTCCTACCAGACACCTCACCACTGTCTCGCTGTCCTCATACATGTCCTACACCATCCTCACATACTTCTCTGCCACTCCTGACTTCCTCATACAATGTCACAGTTCCTCTCTTGGTACCCTATCATATGCTTTCTGTAGGTCCACAAAGACACAGTGCAACTCCTTCTGACCCATATAAAGCAAACATTGCATCTGTGGTGCTCTTACTCGGCATGAAGTCATACTGCTGCTCACTGTTGTCACCTCTATTCTTGACCTAGCTTCAACAACTCTTTCCCATAGCTTCACGGTATAAGTCATCAACTTTATCCCTCTATAGCTCCCATAGTTCTGCACATCACCCTTGTTCTTGAAAATCGGTACCAGTACACTTCTTCTCCATTCCTCAGGCATCCTGTCACTCTCCAAGATTGTGTTAAACAATCTGGTCAGAAAGTCCACTGCCCTCTCTCCTAGACATTTCCATACCTCCACGGGTATGTCATCTGGACCAACCGCCTTTCCAGACTTCATCCACTTCATAGCCGCCCTCACTTCCTCCTCACTAATCCTCTTCCCTTCCTGATTCACTACCTCTGCTCCATCTGTCCTCCTCTCTCTCTCTCTCTCTTGTTTTCTACATTCATCAGCTCTTCAAAAGTACTCTTTCCATCTTCTCAACACACTCTCTTGACTTGTTAGCACATCTCCATTTCTGTCCTTAATCACCCTAACCTGCTGCACATCCTTTCCAGCTTGATCTCTCTGTCTAGCCAAATGGTACAAGTCCTTTTCTCCTTCCTTTGAGTTGAGCCTCACATACAGCTCACTATAAGCCTTTTCCTTCACCTTTGCCACCTCTCTCTTTGTCGTATGTCTGGCCTCCCAATACTCCCGTCTACTTCCTTCATCTCTCTGACTATCCCATTTTTTCTTTGCTAACCTCTTCCTTTGGACACTTTCCTATACGTCTTCATTCCACCACCAAGTCTCCCTGTCATCTTTTCTCTGTCCAGAGGATACACCAAGCACTTTCTTGGCCGTTGCCCTCACCACGTCAGCTGTACTGTACTTTCCCAGTCATCTGGTAACTCTTCTCTACCGCCCAACACCTGTCTCAGCTCCTTCCTTCCTCAACTTCCACCATTTAATTCTTGCCTCTGCCTTCACTCGCTCCTTTGTCTTTATGTTCAACTTCATCCTACAGACTACCATCCTGAATGCTGCCTAGCTACATTCTCCCCTGACACCGCCTTACAGTCTCCTATCTCTTTCAGATTGCCCCTTCTGCATAAGATGTAGTCCACCTGTGTGCACCTACCTCCACTCTTATACGTCACCCTATGTTCCTCCCTCTTCTTGAAGTATGTGTTCATCACAGCCATTTCCATCCTTTTGGCATAATCCACTAACATCTGTCCTTCTGCATTTCTGTCCTTAACATCATACCTACCCAGCACCTCCTTGTCACCTCTGTTCCCTTCACCTACATGTCAATTGAAATCTGCACCTATCACCACTCTCTCCTTCCTGGGAACACTCTCTAACACTTCATCTAACTTACTCCACAACTCCTCTTTCTCTTCTACCTGACATCCAACCTGTGGGGCATACGCACTGACCACATTCAATATGTCCCTTCGATTTCCAGCTTTAAACCCATGACCCTGTCTGACATTCTCTTCAGCTTACTCTTCCTTCACGATTACCTCTACTCCATTTCTCTTCCTATCAACACCATGGTAGAACAGCTTGAATCCACCTGGTCTCCTGCACCATCCTCCTCTTCTCTTCCTCAGTCTTTGGCCAACAGTAGCACAGTTTCCAACCGGCACCCTATATGTAGATAATAACAAATAATACTAACAAAAATAAAACAAGCTATAATTGATTTAGAAGTTTATACTAAACTGAATGAAGATTGTTATTCTTAATTATTTAGAATTAAGTTAGAATGTAATTACAGTAGATGAGACACTATGCCATTTATGCATGACTTTTTGATATAAATTAAGCACACTGTTGGACACTGACTGCACTGTCTTAACCAAAACACTGTGCTTAAGCTTTTCAGGAAAAGTAGCTTGTAATTTACATAGATACATATGTCATCATGACAATCATTAAATTTTACAGCCAAATGCAAGATGAAACATATGACATGGAAGCAAAGTTTACATCAGAAGCCCCAGGCTCATCACAGTTTAACTTTACTCCAGTGCCCTGAAAAGAGATCAGGCTGGTAAACAAATATGATGTGGACATGGAGTATATCAACTTATCAATGACAAATAGCACCACTGGGGTTAAAGTGAAAGTAATGAACAGCTGCAACCAGAGGACTGTTTTTTATCTTTAATGCAAGTCTCTACGCTGTGCAGAGAACACAAGCCAGAATGCAATTTTAAAATAAACTAGCGGTTGTCACAGTGACTTGGTGGTTAGCACCATCACCTCGGAGCAAGGGCATTCTGGTGTCTGTGTGCTGGAGAGTGACTGCCTTCTGCACTGCTGAGTCAAATTTAGAGAATGAATGTCCCAATGAGGATCAATACACATAACTTACCTCAATAAATCTTTTCTTGCTTCTCATTGACTCGTGAAAGTAGAAAGCTGTTCAATAGGACTAAGGGGACAATGTGCGCCAGGGTGAATGGGGTAAAACCCAATCCAATCAAATGAACATGGTGAATCATCTACCTAATGAAAGGATACCTTTATAAAAGGTTATCTTGAAAATGTCAGAATGATTTAGTGATGCTGATCACCAGAGTTTAAGATTCAAGTGTGCAAATGACTCCACTGATTCTGTGTGTAAAACCATGACGAAAAAATGGGTGAAATGAGGAAAGCAAATGATGAGGACAAATCAGTTTAAATGGGGATTCAAAAGAAGACCAAAGGAGGGCACTGTGGCTCAGCTGCTGGCGCTGCTGTTGGAATTTGCCAGCACAGATGTTGACTTCTTAGGCCTGCAGACTGACATCCTGCTCCTGAATAAATAACACTTCTTCCTCTGTAAGTGTAATCTTTTATGCTTGAACTTTCCACTTGGGAATGCTGAGGATACATGTTGATGATAGAGGTATTTAACTGAGTGTGAAAGTATGGAACCAAGAATAGTTAAAACCAGGTCTTAGTAAATTGCATGTTGCCCCCTGGCAAGGCATACGCTCAAATACACACATAAACAGGAACAGCATAAAAGTTGTTTATCAAGGCTTAAAACATCAATATAAAAATCTTTTAACAGAAATCATGCTGAGTTCCTAAACAAGAGTGTTTATATTATCTTTTCTAAATAAGAATTTATGCCAAACAACATGGCAACAGATCCTATGTTGGAGTGAAGCCTGTACAGATTGGCACCATCACCCATTATACACACTAAACTGGATACCACACTGCGGTCTAGCTGGATAGGGGACAGTTTAATTACATGCTTGCTCAATTCACTGACTGCCTTGTGAATTTGATAATGAACACGTCACATCTACCAGGAATCCAGCTGGAATTAATCTCCTTACTAGTATTAACATTGGCATGGACATGCTATATCCTGAGTGCTGGTAAATGATCACAGTGGAGCAGTGTCACTACAGCTCCACAGAGAGGTAATACAGAGCCATAGGGGAGTTATGGTCTGTTTATGCAGTTACAGGGTGCTGCATGCACTTAATGCAGCAGTTTAATCACTAATCTAAATAGTGATATAGTAGACTTCCAAACTGACTGACAGGTAAATGGACATTAGACAATATCTATATGTGAAATATGAATGTTTACTAAAGCTGCTAATAAATGGTTTAGGCCTTATGTTTATAAGTTGAAGGAAACAGGTCTATATTTAAACTGGCATCAAATGGGCAAAAATGCTGAGTTTAAATCCATAACACAAACTGTTTTAATTATAATCTGAATCAGAACCAGTTTTATTGGCCAAGTGTGTTTGCACATACAAGGAGTCACATTGACAAACTAAACCACGGACAAAGCTGGGCAAAGATCACCGCGACCTATAGCACATGTACAAGGTTGTAGTTAAGAACAGATATTGCATGTGAATCCAAATCATATTTTCAAGTGTGGTTCACATGCGTAATGGGATTTTTCACATTTAAAATCATTACAATATAGCAGATTTATTATTTCTGATGAATGTACAGTAAAACAATTTGATTTTGATTGCAACTTTACATCAGGGATGAGTTATCCGCATATAGTGTGAAAGTTAACCAGTTCTCATGAATGAAAAAAAAAGTATTAATTTCTTTTAACAAAGTGTTGGAAAAAGCCAGCTGCTTTCAGACCCTTTCACCTTCCATCAACCACCTCCTCCTTCTGAAAATAGGGTTTTCTGTATCTGCCCCAACTCGATTTCACGCCTAACCACCATATCAGCACATGTGGCAGGTTGAGATATACTGGCTTCAGAACCAAACTTCACAGCTGATTAATGATTTGAACTTTTTTTGTTTGTGTTTCTGCCACTGTCTCGCTCTTAGTGAATAACAGTAATATTGTTTATTGCACATCTGAATTGCCCTACTTTTTATAATTAGGTAACAGTCCTGCTTTTATCCAGGTCATTAAAGCATCGTACAGCAAAAGCTACAGCTGCTGTGACGTTTGTCTGATGGGTCCCTAGTAACAATTGGCATTGTACACAGACTGGCGTCTTTCCAAGGTACATACCAGCTAGACAACAGGCTAAATCCAAAATAGCAAACTACACTGGTCTTGGATGTTTTAAAAGTTTGACTGTATGGTTGGTCATATCATGAATTGTTGCTGAAGCCTGCCAACAGCAATCACCTGGTGTGATCTGAAGGGGACATGGCACTGAGCTATGCTGGGCCATTTATACTCCTACACTGGAAACATACACTGTTTCCATGTGTGTTTCTATGTAAGTTAGCTCCAGCCAGACACTGACAACTTAAGTCATGTGCTGTTTGAGAATAATGAGGAACTAACTGCAGTCATCGCTTATTATTTTTCCAGTGCATACTAATCTGGTAAAACAAAATTTGTTTAACTATCCCATCACTTTCACGCCAGACTAGGCGACAGTGAACATGAGCAGGAGAAGCAGAGCAAGCCTAATTTCTTTATTTTTGTGTTTGATTAAATTGTGGATTCTAGATTACGGTCTAAAGTATTCTCCTGCATCAGTAAGTCACATCAACCTCATATCCAAAAAGTCTCTGCAGTACTCACAGAACAAACCATGCAAATCATTTTGAGTTTTTACTCACAGGTCATACTAAGATCAGCTATTATCTTGTTCCAAAGTCCATATTGTCTCTGACATCGTCCCCAAGAATGTTAATTTTATCCTCTAGTAAGTTCATTATGATTTGTTTTGGATTTCATTAGCAAAATATATTTTAATTTCACTAAAACAAAATCTACCAATGTCAGTGACAACTGGATTATTTTTGCTACAGGCTACACCTGCACTAAAGGTTGTTGGCTCTCACAGTATTGTTGTTTTCTTATTTTTATTGACTTTAAAGCCTGTTTTTATTATGAACAGTACATGTGAAAATGTATTCATCTCCTCTCCAAAAGCTGAGTTTTAAATGTTTAAGGCAACTGATTAGACATAAAATGAATGTATGTATACTGGATGGTGCAGCACTGCAAGTCCAACTAGTGATGAAGGCCATGCTTTTGATGCACTTCCTGACAATGGGTTTGGCATACTTGACAAAACTCACCATTTGCCACTATTGACTTGATCGGTTGCCACTTTTATCACGAGATGGGTTGGAGCCCATGCTTTAAATACAAGCAGAGCAGCTGTTGAGGACCATCTTTCAATGCAAAGACAAGCAGATGTAATAAAATCTGTGATTATATGTGATCATTCTGTAGAATGAAGAAAAAAATTACTGGATACACTGATGCAAGATGAAAAAATATGTATCTAAAAACACAAATACAGGATTGAATTTGTATGAGTATGTTGTCAATGAATAGTTCAGAGTCAGACATTCTTCAGCTTGGTCGAACCTGATCAAGCCTTTGAAGATTTTTTTTTCTCTATAGATAGGTCATTTTTCATCTTCAACATGTCAAGAAATACAAAATCACAATAGATTGAACCACAGGCACATAAATCAAAATGTCCTTCTCAATCCATCCTAAACCTTCCACCACCCACCACACAAAATTAAAAAATAACAACAATAAAACAGAATAAAGAAAAGACTGAAAAACTGTGAGCCTTGATCTGCAGTTAGGGTTGTTTTACTGAGGCATACAAACCATATTTAATCTTTTAGTAGAACTGCAGACTGTGAACATACTGACTTGGTTCTCCTAATTGTGATAATCATGATTAATTTATGACTTACAGTCTTACCTGCAGTAATAAAATTTTAAACAGCTGTCCTACTGTGACTCAAATAAATGTCACATTCTTCAAGATATTAAGCACTTGACTTTTTTGTGGTTTTACACAATTGTGACGTTTTCAATAATGTTTAATACATTTCTTAACAACTTTATTAACAAATTATTACATTTTATTGTTACATCCTATACAGGCTTAATTTACTGGCAAAAGTCTTATGTTGAAGTTCATTTTTAGAGCACATTCTAGGAACAGTTGAATGTGCTATATAGAGTGATGGAATTCATAAGAGAACATAAAAAATATACCAACAACAAGCAGGAAAATATGTTGTGTTCAATCTAAACTAAACAAAAATATATCGAGTTTGTTTTTGACTGAAGAAAGTGTAGGTCCAAACCTCAAGTCAGCAGGATGCCTGTTTCATACTTTATGAGCATAAACACTGGATGCTCTGTTGCCTCCATTGTCCAGTGACCAGAGAAAGCTGTGGGAGTTAAAGCATGCCAGATACAGTATATTATTTTTACAGTGTACTTACAGATATATGGATGGATACACAGAGGGAATACGCTAAAAATTTTTACTGGAAAGAAAATCTTCTAAATAAACATCTTAGGTCAGTATCTGTAATTACGCACATTAAAGCAAGTAAGATTCATATATGAATGTTAAGCATGGTCTTTGACACTGCTCCACTCAAGATTAATTAATGAATTGATTGGATGTTTGTTTATTTATGCTTGATATTTATTTCATCACTATGTACAAAACAAAAGCATTTCCCTGGCTCCCACTCTGTGTCTCCATTCAAGTGTGAATGGCAGCTTCACAAAGTGGCACTTAGTGTCATCCTACGTTACATTCTTGACTTCTGTGCTCAGCTTTAAGAGAGGCTTGTTCCCATACAGTGTAACAATAGAAATTCTGAGATCAGACAGAAACAACACTCTGTGAATCCTACTTTGAGGCAGATTAGAGTTTAATGCTCTGCAAATCCTTGTGATAAATTGTCATCATTAAGGTTTGTTTTGGAACATCACGAACGTGGTGAATAATGCAACCTCATTGGTTGCAGTTCTGTATAATAATCAGGTATAATTGCTGGGTATTAAACTTCATCATACAACGCTGTGGCATTGTAATATAAACAACTTCACCTTTGCTCTTCTCCAGCAATCATCATTTTCTTTTATCCCCTACTCACTAATAAGCACCACACTCCAGTGAACAAGGTCAAGAGTCGAAGATAAGAGAGGTCACGCAAGGTCTCACTTGTGTTGATGGAAATAGCCTGATTAACAACAAGTTGCAGTCTTGGGATTTCAGTTGATATAGTTTTCCATTATCCACATCACACACACACACACACACACACACACACACACACACACACACACACACACACACACACACAATAATCTTTGTCTTAAATAGAAACACAAAGGCATATCCTTTTATAGTCCTCCCCCTATTGTTGGCAGTGCAGTTGGGCATTGAAAGGGGGGTGCTGATGACACTTGTGGACAGTGGATAAAGGGACCTAGCCTCCAATGGGCACCTCCACTCAGACTGCTGGATCCCTCGGCTGTGTCAGTCATCCCCTTTTGTTTCCTGAGTACTTCTTGCAATGGCCCCTAAGAAGAAGGAAGAGCCTAAACCTGCAGCACCAGCAGCCCCCAAACCCCCAGAGCCAGAGCGCCCTAAGACCCCGGAGTTTGACCCTGCGTCAGTGACGGTAAACAACATGAACAGCAATATTAAGCAGATCTGGGGGACTTTACACTTTAGATTAATGGACTGTTTTAATCTCTTAACGACAGATGATTAGTCAAACTTGAAATCTAGAGATTTATTCATTATAATTGATACATTATTTATAACAATTAGATTATTACTAACTGAACTGTTCAGCGGTAACTACCTAAGCTGATGTTTAAAGAGCATCAGAGACCCCATGTGACATGAACTTGGCAGTGCAAGTAAAACAGGACTGACAGTTATTTGAATGGACAATAATTATCATACCAATTTGTAGAATATTTATATCTTCTTTACAGCTTTACACAGTATCTTCCATATGCTGTAATAAAACTTCCAGTGTAAGAAATCGCATGATACAGTTAAAGAAACTGTGACTTCTTGGTGAAGCAAAGTTGATACCAGACATCATGGAAAGATCTTCTGCTGACTTGGCCCCTTCTCAATGGATAAATGTTTTCCTGGTTGAATGAGCCGTCATGTTACAATGGAGCTGGTTAAAGCCACAAAATATGATTTTCATTATGTCTGTGAATAGCAGACCACCCGCACCATTTCTCCAAGGGCAAAATGGGTGGAAAACCCAGTAGGAAAAAAAAATAGAGATAATTATATCCATCGCCATCCATCTTTAAACATGCTTAGATAAGTGTCTAGATAATATTTTACAAAGCTTCATGGAGAGGCTGGGGTTTGGAGACAGAAACTGAGGTCACTATTACATCAGAGTCCAAAACATACATGGAGTATAAATAGTCAACATTTGCCATGGGTATTCAGAACAATGATGGATTTTTCAGACAGAGCAACACATTAAACATGAGTGCAATGTAGATGGTAAAAAGCAGAAGCTGGTTAAATACTTAAATATAGAAATTATATGGCTCTAAATATCTCTATAACAGCTCTATATCCTTTTGAAATTTCTCATAAAGCCTGTTTTAAACTGCAAAGTATTTTTACACAGTGAAAAATTGGGTCTCGTTTTGGACTAGACTTGTGTTTTACTCAACCAACAGTTGATTAAATATCAACATGTGTTAATTAAATTAACTGGGTTATTCTAAATCTACTGTAAAATGATAAAACATATGCATACATGTGGATACAAATAGATATAGGTTGGATACAGATATCCAATAATAATAATAACTGTTAGGTTGTGAATTACTGACTTCACTGGTGCTTATGGCACCAAAGCTTCTTTGCCACATGTCATATCCAAAAATAAGCTTAAATGATTCTGACAGTACCTGGTAGTATTTGTTCTGTAATGACGTGGTGTTAGATCCAAGGTCACTGATAAACAATGATTAGAACAGATGCAAGCTGTAACACAATATGTTGGAATGGCATGAGGAAGGTGGAGGCAAGGTCAGGAGTCATATTTAAAAGTTTGTTATGTATTTTTCAAATTTAATTCCCTCACTTGACACATTATCACTTGACACGTGATCTGTACTAATCCCTGAATGATGAGCAGCATCTAACCTCCTTGTTTGCTTTGTCTCTTTTCAGCTGGAATTCACCCCCGAGCAAATTGAGGGTAAGGCAGGGGCTGTTGTTACAGTTGTTGTTAGTGCTCCATGGACTGACAGCTATTTATAGTGAGAAGAAATGGTTTGTGTGATCGTGTGTGAGAAATGTTCAACAACAGCTGATGATACAGTAGTTCTGCAATATATTATTTTAATCTTAACACATCCATGCAAGCTGATCTCTTTTACCTTTTTCTTTTTTTCATAGATTTCAAAGATGCTTTCCAATTGTTTGACAGGACACCAACTAACGAGATGAAAATCACTTATGCCCAGTGTGGTGATCTGATTAGGGCTTTGGGCCAGAATCCTACAAATGCAGAGATCATGCATGTCCTTGGAAAGCCAAAAGCTGAAGGTTGGTAGTATCCACAATATGCTCTATGTGATTCCTTTGATGCCTATGTGCACAGTCAGATGGCAGCATTTGTTAAACACAATGAAAAGTTCAAATAGAGGCCATGACTGAGGCCTGTCCAATATTTGTTTTATTACTGTAGTAAAATTAGTACTTTCATTATTTTCCACAGACATGCAGACCAAAATGCTTGACTTTGACCAGTTTCTGCCAATGCACCAATACATTTGCAAGGCAAAAGACCGTGGAACATATGAGGACTTTGTGGAGGGTCTGAGGGTATTTGACAAGGAGGGGAATGGCACAGTCATGGGAGCTGAGCTCAGGCATGTTTTGGCAACACTGGGTAAGTTGAACAGCCTCAATGCAAAATAAACTGTCATTATTCTGACGCATACAGAGCTGACAGCTCTCCCGTTTTATTTTCTTATTGCTGTTTTATTTATATGGACCACAGGTGAAAAGATGAGGGAAGATGAGGTGGAGCAACTAATGCAAAATCAAGAAGACGCTAATGGATGCATAAATTATGAAGCTTTTGTAAAGTACATTATGGCATCTTAAACAGGGTACACATATATTGATTATGGTGCTACACTGCTACACAGTACATTTCTCTAGAAAACCTTAAAAGATCCTGAATTCCTGGTGGCAGAAGATCTTTATTTTTCTGTGAATCCCATCCTGGTTTTCATATATCTGAAATAAATGCAAAATTCATCAATATTTCACCTTCCACCTTCCGAGACCTCTTGTGTTAATACTGTACACACCTCACATTTCCCCTGTTAAAATTGTAGACCATGGTAAACAAATAAAATTTGTTTTGATGTTATCTTTTTGAAATGATGGTTATAATCTATGCTTTACTGCCTGTATCCTCCCACCCTTATCAGAATATAAAAATAATAAGAGATCAATGAAAATAGGGAGCATGTGTTTATAACAGTTAATTACTTATTAATTAGTAATTACATTTAATTACTCTTGACTGAACCTGGAAATTCTTACATTATATTACATTCATTACATTATAAAGAAATACAACAATATTTTTTTTCTCTACTATATTTTGTGCTCATCAAAATTAAGGATAAAACAAAAAACTATTACAAACCTCTACACTGTGTAAATGAATAAATGTGCAGGGAACATGTACAGGGAACTTGAAAGGTAGTAGCATTTCCTCTCTTTGGCCAAAAGAGAGAGCTGTTGCTCTAATAAAAAATCATTGACTTCAAATAAGGTTTCAGTAAACACTGCGGGAGAAAAAAACAACATGCCACTGAATGAATGAAGAAACCTGAATGTCTGATTGATATTTTTGACTCCTTGAGCACAGAATCAAAGCTTCACTTCTGTTTTCAACATGAGAGCATAATAAACAGCCCATCGATATCACTAGTGCCTTAAAAACTTTGTTGAATTTAAATTCAGATTTCCAATTGACCCAGCCAGTGGCACAGTCACATGCTCACAGCTGATGAATCTACATTACATCTTTAAACCCTTCAAAAAGACTCATAATCAAACAGTAATTACAACAACTGCTTGAAGCTTTTTCCCTCAAAGAATGAAAAACACATAGTGACTTACTTCTCTATATAGTTTTATCCTGTCAGGTCTTTAGCCTTACACTGTAATGTGTCTTGAGATTTTAAATGCTGTGATTTGCCATGTTGCTAAAAGATGGCTGGCTACTAACATCAACAAATAGTGTATTGAAATTATGATTCAAGTGTTTCAAAACAAGCTAAGGAAAACCATCAATATTTATTCCTCTGAAATGGCATTAATGTTTGTAAAATTCTCCATTCGGTCATTCAATGAGAATATTCTACAACCAAAATCAGTACACGTGTTAGGAAAGAGGTTTGGCTGCAAAGCATCAGCTTTAATTTTCCTCAGCTGCCAGAGGCTAATGCTTAAAGGAAATATTATGCTGATTTTCAGTCCACCATACTTTTATCAAGAGCATAAACGTAATAATGTTTCCCATTAGTGAATAACTTGTGGAGAACACCTTACTAGAACAATTGTCTTGATAACTTATGGGAAAGTTTTACATGTTGAACACTGTAATCTTGGTCTCTGTTCAATGATTGTCTGGTCCTACATGATAGAAAATTAATTGACCATGAAATGTCTGCTCTGTGCAACAAAAGCTTCACATTTACTCTTCTCTGTAAGTTAAAGAAGCCACAAACGACATCTAAAAAGAAGACAGAATCTGACTTTGGGTCAAGATAAAAAAGAAACTGCTGAATTCAACATTTCACATTTTGAAGTCTGCTTTCCGGGTTGAACCAAACACTGAGAACACGAGGTCAAGTCCTTAGTAATTTTTCAGATTTTTTTCAAACATTATGTGATTTTACACTATGATTCAGAAGTTTGGGGTTACGTAGAATTCCCTTGATTTCCTTGAAAACATAAATGAAATTAGTTTGAACAAAAAGTATAGCAAAATGAGTAGGAACCATAGCCACCTGACATCTTCTTTACATAAAGTAAAGATCTTTGTTTCTGGCCATTTTGAGTCTGTAATCAAATGCTCTAGATACTCAACTAGTCTAAAGAAAGTCAACTTTACTACTCCTACTCATTGGCAGCCTGTCAACAGAGGGCGCTCAGGCGCCGCCTCACCTGTCTCACATGAAGAAGAACATAGCAATCACACAAAATAATTTTAGAAAAACATTAAAACTTAAATAAACGATCTATCACAGTCATCAGTGTGTGAGTGTGTGTGTGATTGTGTGTGTGAATGGGTGAATATGAAGCCGTGTAAAGCGCTTTGAGGACCAGTATAGGTAGAAAAGCATTATATAAGTGCAGACCATTTACCATTTACCATCTGAAACAGTGCAGAATGAGCTGCTTGACTGCATGTTCTCAGCTGAAGGAGAGACGGGTGAAATTTACTTAGAAATAGTAAATGACTGAAAACACAGACTGTGTATTTTCATGTTAATTTAATCTTTTAAAGCAGTGTGATGCGTGATAATGGTGATTTGGTTTATACTAGTGGTGATCTGTGGTTAGAGTGCTTCTGAAAACTGCCTTGCAAAAGTGCGCCCCCCCGAAAAATTATTTCACCAGCCGCCACTGCTCCCACTACTACTACTACTACTACCCAGCTCAAGTTCAGGAACAATCCGACACTTGGAGAACTGTGCTTCATAAAGACAGCAGGAACTGACATCAAAGGATCAAAAACTTTTGCCTGCCACAAGCTAGGTATCCCTGTAGTAAGTTTGACTGAGTACCTCAGCATTTGTAACATTTGGCGATGGTGCTAAATTTAGTTTTGGCTTTAAACTAGTTTTCAAGCCCATAATATGATAATTCTATTTTTCAAAAAATTTCAGACTTTTGTCAGACTTGACAAAGTTTCTTAAGAGCCAGAAGATAAACATCTCAGCTTTGAGTTATTTGCCCACTAACAAATAATCTGACCTTTACAGTGTGTGTACATCGACTCTTAGGGTTAAGTGGGATACATCGATTAGCATTTCTTAAAGGATAGGTTTTTCAGTTTTGCAACCCTTACTCATATAAGCACTGAAACAGCTTCTTCTGGCTGTAAATGTTCCCTCTGTTCACAGTCACTATTGAAATATTCCTTCCAAATGCATTTTCATTGTATGTACTGGGTGACAACATTCACAGTTTTGTGCAAAATAACATTCCCAAGTTTATCAGAGTTTAAGTACATTTTGCACGAAATGGAAACTATGGATGTTGTCCCCCATCATCTCCATTAATGGTGCATTACTGGCCAGTAGTAAAGACAAATGACTAAAGGAGGCAAAACATATTTAAATGTTTGAGTGTGGGAACCTAAGTAGCATTATCTGATCATCATTAACATACAGTAGCCGTTTTCTTTCTTTCTTTTTTTTTGAGAAGATGTGTGAATAAAAAAAATAAAATAAAAAAAATAAATAAAAATCAATCTTTTTAATAATTTAAACAATACAACAACTTAAAATGGCCTGGTCAGTTTTGTTAGTAGTGTGAACGACAGACAAAGAGCCAAGGACAAGTTCTGAGATACAAGCTCAACTCTAAGGTACAACTTCAAGGTAATGTTAGTGCCTGATTGCACCATCTATTGCTTTTTGAATAACAGTGGACTCAATGAAAGAAGACCCAGAAGGACTCCACTGTTGAAAGAGAAATCTAAAAAAGACTGACTGGAATTTCCTACAATGGATATTGAGAAGCCACACTTCTTCTGGGACAATGTACTTTGAATGAAAGAGACAAAACCGAAGTTTTTTGGCAAGTCACGTCAACTCTATGAAATTAAACCTTCAATGAAAAGAACACTGGATGCACTATAAAACATGGAGGAGGCTTGGTAATGTTTTTTGAGGCTGCCATGCCGAGTCTGGTGTTAGGTTCCTTGAATCTGTGCAGAGCACAACAAAATCACAAGACTATCATAGAATTTTGGAGCAAATCATACTGTGTCAGAAAGCTCTGTCTCAGTCGCACAAATATGGGTCCTTAAACAGGATAATGACTAAAAAGCAATTAAAAGCCCTTAACCATTAGGTTAAGAGTACCATAATTTGTGTACATACCATTTTCTTGTGTAGCATAATTTAAAATATTTTGTTAAATCAAAAGCAAAGTCTCATTGTAATTTCTTCAGTTTTCTTTCTCTTATCACCTTTGTCAGTTTCAAGTTATTTCTGAGAACTTATTCTGTTTTCAGTGGAAGGATACCAATAAATTTCTCCACTTTTTGTTTTGTTGTGGGAAACACATGATCATATAATTATGCATGACAAAGCATTGCTAGATTGTTTGATGGCAGTTTCAGGTTGTCATGCCATTTGCTTTTAGCTGAGCTAATGACTGGTGAGCTGTAGCTTAATTTAGACGCAAGGGACATCGGGGGAAAACAATCAACAATGAAGTGGAGATGCGCTGATTGTCTCCTGCCTGTGGTAGAGTTCAGAACATCTCTGCTGCTGTCTGTGTTTCATATTGTTGACAACCATCAAAAGCAATGATTGTCACAACAAGCCTTTATTACGCTGCAACAGAGTCCCGGCTAATTGTTTGGGGATGTATAACTGATCATGGGTCCTGAGGGTATAGGCACAGGCAGTAGTTTCTGCTCCACTTCACTCCAGCCCAGTCTGAAATGTATTACTCTGATATTACATAACCAAACAGGGACTCTCTCAGGGCATCTCCTCTTCCTTCACTAAAAATTATATTTACGAGTCAGACAATTACCTGCCACAGTGTCAGTGTAGCCTGCTCTATCATAGAAATTATTATTTGATTGAATCATTACTAGAGTGCTGCATTTCATACAGCGCTGGAGATAAAAGGCATAAGTAGCAAATGAATCAACTAAACAGAACCTAATGTGCAAACTGTGGTGAATGTCAGACTGCCCAAAGTAACTGAACACATTCTGCATGATATATATGTAAAATACAACAATGATTACTCCTGCAAAAAATGAGACCTGTAACATAGAAATTTAAAAAGCAAAATATGAGTACCATTTTATTTTAAAACAATATTGTTCCCGTCACATGTGCATTTACAAATGTATAATTTACAAAGACTGTAGCATTTCCTTTTGTTCGTAAGGCAGCGTAGGTAGTCCAACATAGAGTTCTCCATAAAATCAGTAGGCCAAATGTATTTATGTACAGTTACAAGTTACAAAATCTGACATCACACTGTATAGAATACATTTCATCATGTACAATAAATGGTGTAGAAAGTAAAGTCAGCAAGTTCAGTGGCAACAATAGAAGTACAGTGTGTAGACAATAAAATTCTATACGTTGGTAAACATGGTTTGTCTCTTTGGTGAGTTTGAATAAATTACCTTTTTTTTTTCTTATTTCTGTATGAAAATATTTTTTTAGTTATGATGATGGAAATTATTAACATCAAAACAGTTTTGAATAGTCAACATGTGACATAAAAATGTATATCAGGCCAGTTGAACTACACCTTAACAAAAATGTCTGCTGTAATAGTTTTTGTAATTTATTTATATCTAATTATATATATATACATATATACACAGTATATATACATATATATACAGTGTGTGTGTGTATATATATATATATATGTATATATATATAATTTGTAAAAAATATAAATATGAAATGTATATTTTACAACAACTTGATTTTATGTTTTGTACAGTACAACACCTTCAAATACACATGATCACAATTTTCAAAAGAAATACAGTCTATTTTATTTTACTTTTTTCAAGCTGTATAACTGCAAAATTGGTGGATTTTATTCCTGTTTTAAGTATCAAATTAAATTAAAAATAGAAACAGATAAGGAACAACCATATAAAGTGATAGAACTAAAAATAAAAATAAAACATAGATTTTGGAAAATGCAGTATGTCAGAGTTAGATGAGAAGATTAATATTACATCAAACATAAATCTATAACCAGTAGTCAGCTTAGCTTGGCATGGACTGTAAAAAGGTGAGAAACAACTAGCCTGGCTCAGTCAAAATAACAAACACACTAGCACCACATACTAGCCTAGCACCTGGAAAGATCCCCTATTTACTTGTTACATCTTGTTTCTTTAATATTTCTACAAATCAAAGTGTAAAAGATTTCAGTTATATGGCTATCTTATGTACAGGACTATTTCTTGGCTGTGAGAAGCGGTTTTCTGAAGACTCAGTGTGTGTTAAAGTGTGTGTTACTTGGTCTTTGGACAGAACCAGGCAAACTGTCTCCCTTTGCTTCCAGTCTTCATGCCAAGCTAACCAGCTGCTGCCAACATTAACCTTCTCATCATATTCTCCTGAAGAAAATACATATACATTTGTCCCAGAATTAAAAAAATAAATCATTTTTAATCACTCTGAAAAGACTGACTTTTTTTTTACATCATTTTTGAAGAGATGTTTGCCAGAGTGCTATTTCATAAGATGCCTGCTGCCACAGGAGCGCTCCATGGATATGCACCATATCACGAAAGACGCCTGCCAGATGTGTGCCTTTAGGATGCTACTGCAACAAAACCTGCTGCCATGAATGCACAGACACACAGAGGAACATCTGCATCAAAGTGTAAGCTTGCAACTTTGTTTGGACTTTTTCTGACTGATCTTGATCCTTTTCAAAACAAATATTTTCTCTCTTCTCTTTATGATTGTGCAGAAGACAACAGCCTTTTGGAATTTGTCATTGCAGACCAGTATTGGGCACAGCCATCTGTTACGTACTGTGTGAGTAGTCTGAACAGATGTAAGAGTTGGTCTGAAACCTGGCAGTGTATTGGCCTCAGCAGGTCGAGTGTTTAGAGAAGTGAATGGTGCTCACTTCATCAAGCTCCTCTTCTCCTGAAACATCAGCTTAGCTGTGACACTGATTATGAGAAAGCCACAGGGATTTCAAAAAGCCAAAGGAATTTAATCTGCTTCTACCCAGCTTGCATAATAAATCCATGCATGGCACATAACACACATACATATTACATAAATTACTTTCACAACTGCATGAAATAAAATATAACATATTGTCTTGTTTAGAGACAAAAAAGAGACATTTAATATAAATTGCCCTTTACGTTCACAACCTCTTCCTCTGGGGAGAAAAAAGCTAAATCAAACAAAGGGAGACAAAAAAAAGTGGAAACAAAAAAGTAGGAGCAGACAGGTTTGAGCAGACATTAGTTTGTGAACAAGGATTTTAACAATGTTCAACAGTACAAGACTGAAAATTCAGAATTATATACAAAAAACAACAGAAACATTATAGTAAAGGCTCAATTAGAATGGCTTGAAGTTAGTCATCTCACACAGAGTATAATAAATATACCTGTTTAGTACTTTGGTGAATGCAACTGTTCACTTCACCTTAAATTAGTTTAAATCATTTTCACTATAGAGATCAGTGACTTTTTCTAATCCCAGTTACTTCTGCAAAGTTTTCTGATATTTAATTCTAATGTGAAACATCTTCTACTTCTTCTTTCCCAAAGCGTCTTTCTTAGCTGCTAAAAGAAGCTATTGACGGCAAACAGTGGGTAACCCAAAGAATGATTTGGTTAAGTAAATAGCAAGTAAACATGGAGCAGCATGCCTACAAGTGTATGAGCTGTTGAAGTAATAACCACTAAGTAGAAAAAAGACAGTCATAAGAACATTGCAAGATCAGATGATAAGACTCGCTGTAATATGTCTTTTAAATTTCCCCCTCTGGACAAAAACGCAAACCAAAACTCATAACACAAATCTTTCATGACAGTCCAGCATTCTTCATGGTAAGAAAGTGTACTTTTAGATGATATTAATTGTTCTCAAGTGACAACAGATATTGCCTGGCTTTTGAGTCACGCTGTACACACTATGGCGTTGTTTCAGAATCAGTCTGTTCTGAAAATTGCTTCATTGTTTGCACTGGACAAAAACATTACGTCTGTTCCCTAAGATACTTTAGTGGAAATTATGGTATGTGCTTGTTTCCTTGGTCACACAGCTGTGGTCTGTTTGATGCTGTGGAAGCTGATCCTTGTTGGAGATGTGGGAATGGACATGGCTCGTGCTACTCGCACTCGAAGGGAATGGTTGTCCTGCCAGCGATGCCACCGTTTCCTTACTGCAGAACGGACCTTAAATGTTGAGGATAAATATTGACATTATATTGACTTATATAACTGCTTGATATACAGACAGTGGACAGAGAGACATGCTAAAAGTCAAACCTCTGTCCTTGATTTTTTGCTAAAGGAATAGTTTGACATTAAACGCTTATTCACTGTTGCTGAGAGTTAGATGAGATAATCAGTGCAGCTGTCGTATTTGTCTGTTGACCATGAAACAGCCAGGAGACACTTAGTTTAACTTAACATTAAGACTGGAAGCATATTTAAAGTTCACTGATAAACATATAGCAAACACATGTAACAGGGAGATTTTTTGACTTTGGATAGATACAGGCTCGATGTTTTTGTCTCTGGCTGTTATGCCAAAAGTTAAATCAGAAGACTGATACCACTGTTAAGTCCAACTATTAAATATGAAGAGGTGAGCATTGAAGGCACATGGATTTTTTCCTGTTTGGAGTCTTTAGCTTCATACTTCAGACATATACAGGCAATCTTATTATGTAAAAAAGACAAAATCTGACATTTGGCAAGAAAGTGAAAAAAAATCTAATTTTGCCTTTTTCATGTTGAACCCTAAAATAATCCACAAAGAATGTACAATAACAAATTCAAACATCTAGCATTTCTTACTGAGTTCATATTTTAAGATTTTATGGACACAACAGTTTGAAAAGCTGAGAAGCTATTTTGAGACACTTCCCCACCTTTCAGTGGTGGGCTGGAAGAGAAAGAATTGCTGCAAACAAGAAAACTTCCTGCATTTACATACTGTTCACTGAACTACTACATAATACCGCCTGTTGTTTTGGTGGGCAGCGGGTAACAGGTGTCTGAACAGTCTGAGGCTATGCAGAAGAGGATTTCACAAAGCATATATGTAGGAAACCACAATGCACAGATGAAAAAGGGAGAATGAGAGTAAAATAAAAATGTAAATGCATAACCAGTATATCTCTTGGTTACCATAACATTCCCCTTGGCATACACTAACATTTGTTTCTACATTGCTGAGCTGCTCATGTGGATTTTTTTAGCAACAATATCTTACGCAGACATCTCCAATAACCTTTAGTTTGGCTGATTGATGAAAAAGAACAAAACATATACACAACATTAATACCACTTGGTGGTTTAGTGTTGGAACAAAAAGAGAGTAATTTGTGTCTTAGAAAAACACAGACTTGATTTGGTTTTCCTGTTTAACTCCCATATAAGTTTCAGCTGAACTTTGAACATGCCTTTTGCACAGAATGAGATGCTGGTATCATGGTGACCTCCATTTTGGTGAAATGTGACACTGCATCTGAGCATAACGGTGACCTACCGATTGTCATGTACATATAATTCCCTCTCTATTGCATTAAGACCACCAAGCATGATCACTTCAGTGCTAATTTCAATGATAATCTTGAGTTTGTATTAAATCACTTATATACACACTATCATTATCGTTATTATCATCATTAAATAGTGACTCAAATTCTTCACAGTTCCTCATTAAATTAACTACCTCTTCACTCTCAAGGTTCAATTATTTGCTGGTTGACAATGGCTTTCAAATAAGCATTTTCAATTATATAAGGATAAAAATGACAGAGCTCAATTAATGCTGATTTTACTCCTGTGATCTTAGCAAAAAATTGTAACTAGGGGCTAAGCGAGGAAAAACACTTAACAAAACTAATCAGGGAAATCTCTTTAGAGTTTTATGACTATTACATATCAAAACATTGACAATTTAATTAAATTCATAAATACTGGTAACCTTTTGCAAAACTCACCTCTCCATTTAGGAAGCAGTAAAACACTGAGACAAAGAACCCCTGCAGAATTAGACACATTAAAGTTAGAAGTCATAAATGCAGCAGCATTGTATAATGGCACCTTAATTGGACAGATGGTGCAGTTATAAAAAGAAAAGGCAAGAGACATTAATCATTCAATTTGGGGTGTAAATCTTACCACACCAAATATAATTTTTGACTGTAAAGAAACTCTGCATAAAACTTGTTTTCCCTCCCACTCAGTCTTACATTTAGGCACAGAAGATAGAAAGATTTAAAAAAGAGCAACTGAAATCATGCCCACATGGCCTTGCTAAACCTAACAGCTGAGAGAACTGAACATGAGGCCATAATGTGTGTAAGCACAGCCAGGATGCTACTTCACATCATCTTCCCACAAGAAGGCTCATAACCTAAAAAGTCACCCTAAAAGAACTCTGCAATAAAATGCATTATGAAATCAACATGATTCACATAGTTTGCTTTGCAGACAGTGTGTGTGGGTTTTTCTAGCATTGGCCAGTGTCATACTGTATCATCATTCTTTTTCTCACCTGAAAAGACTGTAAAAAGGAGTTGAAATAGATAAAAACGATTTGTGAGATGTCGTCCTCCCCCGGATTCACAAAGAAGAGCATGTAGGTGATGCCCAGGAGAGGTAGCAATACCAGTGTTGCTTTCACCGCTTTTCTGTGAAGACAAGGATGGAACATCCTCAACCTACATAATAAAAACTTGATTTTCATCCGAGTTCATTTTAGAAAATGTGTGATCCTCCATCAGTGGCAAAGTAGCAAAACACACCCACCAACACTTTACTTTTCACAGTACCACAGACATTATTAGAGATTTAGTCTAATTCACAAGATGGGTACCAGTTTCTATCAATGTATTCTTTATAAAGACTTTATAATGGTTAACAAACATCACTGATACTTTACAGGCCAGTTATGAGCAATAATTGTAGAGCAACCATATGTGGTAACGCATTTTCATAATGCAATAATAATTTGTTGAGCCACCAGATTGTACAGTAGTTAATGTTAAAAAGTCACAAATAAAGCATCAATGCATAAATATACTGAATAAGATGACTGGGGTCTAAGACTTTGGATCAAATGTTCTTCAGGTTGAACTGTCTATTTGAAGTTTTTTTACAGATGGAAAATAGAAGTAAACAGTGCTGGGAGAGAATAAATACAGTCATGTTTAAACTGAAGATGGTACTTTAAATAAAATACAATCTTCTGTCCATAGTCTTAACATGTTGTGACAGACAACAATTTAAAGAAAACATGCCTTTCTGTGAAAATTTACTTCTCATTTTCCTCAAAAAATTCTGGTAAAACTGCCAGCATTTTAAAGGAACCATTCTATATTTAGATCAACAATTTATGCCTGACACTTCTACCCCTCACTCACTTAAATCTGCATGACTCATGTCAGCATATCTGTCAGACAACAACCATAAATCTAACTCCAGCCTGAAAAGCCTGAATAGAAGTTGTCTGAGAAGTGACATTGCAAGCTCCCTGTACACTTGAAATAATCTCTTGAGGAGAAAAATACATCTGACATCGTAATAAAAAGGTGAGAAAACAAACTCACAACTTCAGCAATCACATGTGAAACATAACAAAAGAAAGCAGAACTGCACACTGCTTACCTCTCCTAAGCAAACATCAAATCTCTGCCATTACTCACTCATCAAGTTCTGTCAGACACATGTGAGGCTTTCCACTTCCAAAGATTGCTGGTGGGACTAAAACGACTAAAATGCATTATGTACTGTAACTACCAATTTGATCCATAACATCGACATTCATTCATAAATTCAAAGCCAGAGGTCTGTTATAGGGTCTTTAAAAATTCAAAGTCACCTTTGTGTTATATGAAAACTGCCAAGCAACGTAATTCGAACATGTACTGTATAATATGATTTAAATATAATGAAATATAATGATCAATCTCATGTATTTGTATGAAATTAAGTTGTAATTTAAACACTGACACTAATTATAAAGGTTAGATTTCGTCAGCTTTCTGAATTGACTGCCTTGATGCCAAAAAGCAATTTTTCTTCTTGTGTGTTGGCAAACAGGAGGAGAAAGAGTACCATTTCAACTCACCTGTACTGTATTGTTTCAGATGTGGTTGAAGCTCTTAGTTTGGTCATTAGAATTCTTACTATGTTGAAGAGGAAAACAAAGTTTATCTAAAAAAAAAAGAAAAGACACAAAAAATAGGTTTGAACCCTGTGCTTAAAGCTCTGCCAAAATGCACTGAGAACAATTTTCTACTATGAACAGACTTTGTTGATTAAATGCTGAGTGAGAGCAGTAGAGGGCAACACAAGTCAAAGCCACTCTTTTCTCAACAAGATAGGTTATAGGAGCACACAAAACAGGACTGGCCACCGCAATATGAAGACTGTTGGTACAAATCTATTAGTGGATATATTTCTATGAAAACCATTTCTTATTTCCTTATGTGTGAAAATGCTTTTTCACATCAGGAAGGTTAATTCCACCTTTCCACAAGCTAGATACACACAATGGAAATGGCTTTCATTATAAAACCATTTTTGCTCCCGAGCAGATTTAAAACCACTTTACACATGCAAGCATGCATTATAGTTTTAAATCTCATATGTGGTCATGGCTGTGCAGTGCTATGACTTTATATGTTGTTGCCTACCAGAAGCACAAGAATAACTGGTCCCTGGTAAATGTAGTCCATATATTTTCCAGGTTCTTTACCAAACCAACATCTGTTGACAGAGGAGAATAAATAATCAATATCATCTAATCACGAAAACATTAAAGAGAGTTCAAAGACTTTAATACTCACTGTTCATTTTCATAATACAGCTTTCCAATGGCCCAGGCTACTATTATAGGGAATGGAATACCTGTAAAAAAAAAAAAAAAAAAAAGCTTTTAGAAAAAAGTCTTGAAAATCATCAGTTTACTTTATTACATAATCTAGCTATCCACAACAAAATGTGTTTGATAAAATAGCTACAAACTGTTTTTAGATGGCACAGCAGGCAGCAAGACTGACAGATGAAGGTAGGAACAACACCATGTTTTTGTGCAGCTTCATCAAACATAACAAGACTTCAGCTACAAAGTACAAACTTCACAAAGAAAAACACGTTTCCAATTTTCTCTTCTAAATGGGCCACAGAATATCAGCTACAGTAACAACAATTAAGCTTATAGAAGGTCTGCAGTCATATATCCGTCGGGAACCACAGCCACTGACCCTTGAGTGGCAGTAGAGAAATAAGTGACAAATGTTTCTTCAGAGAAAAAAGTGTTGTGGTGTATGTACAAGGGTGGTTGAGCTACAGTATTTGAACTTAGTGATTTTTTTAGACTCTTTAAGTCATATAAATATTTTCAGTTTATCATTTTTTGGTATAATTTAACCTTTACTGTATTAATCTACATTTTTTTATTTGTTTTCAGGTTAATGTGGTCTCCTCTTGTACTTGTACTACAAACTGATTTGAAATGGTGCTGCCTCAAAACCTTCCTGTTGCTTTTTGACACTTATAAATTGGATATAAAGTCCTATGGAACATGCCAAAGCACTCAGGACTACAGTTACATTAGACAGCAGTTGAAGTGTTGGTCAGATGTGTTGGTATGGTCATGTTTTATAGCTAATTAGAAATAAAAGTGAATCTGCTGTTCATAAGGGTGAAATGATCAGTGAAATGACCTTAAATGAAGCTGAAAGAATCCAGGTCTAAACCTATTATGACCTCAGCTAACACCAAGCTTTTAAGGAAAGACAGATTTAATCTGCCCCACTTCCATTGCTTTGTAATGAATTCTAATTATCAGTATCTCAAGACTAATATCAGTAGCAAAGTGGAAAATCCAATCTCTTGACTGGTTTGTGATGCAGCACAGGAGAAATGAAAGAATAAGAGAATTTTCATAGATTATGATTAATATTTATTTCCTATCTTCTACTGTATGTAGCTACTATACTAGTATCTACAGTATTTCGGTATGGGACAATTTAGACCTGTACATCTGTAAGGGCACTTAACGAATTTTAAGTAATGAGTTGACCTTCCTCAAAGTGGAAACTGCACAGCACAGATAATCTAATCATCATAGTGAAAGCTGTCAGTATCAATATTTTAATCACTTGGTCATTAAAATTGGATGAATGTGTGATGTCTACCATTGGTTATCTAAATTTTAAAGCCAATTTGAGCTTCCCAGTAATTACCAGTAATTTGTCATATTTAATTATTGTTCATTTGGTATTCATGAAGCTCTGTTGAGAGCTACATGAAGTATATCAGTTTTTGGTTCATACATCAACACACAGGTCCATTACATAAACATAAACAAGCAAAGCATCAGGCAATCAGGAAAACATCCAATGTTTCCATGTGTAAGATGCAATATTGTAATGGTGCAGGCTCTCCACAATGCTTCCTCTAACAGTTTAAGTCAAGGTGAGCATTTATAATTTACGTGCTCATGGTGAGACATCTGCTACTATACATGTTCTAAACTCATTCTATCACTGGAAGTCAAGCACAGAAAATGACATTTTTCACACTTCACTGGTGCTCTGTTCTCTTATAAAATTAGTACCTTATCTGAAGCACTACGCGTCTCCGACTGCTTCACCTGCTCACCACACTTCATTTACAGTAAGTGCTTTCATTTGAGCACATGTTCACTCTTGAGTGGGGAGAAATGTCATATAACACTGTTGTCCAGCTGTTTTTAAACGTATTTAAGTTGGGCAAAAATATTAGAATATAACAACTTTGTAGTGAGATTTAGCATTTTGCTGGCTATATGTTAGCAATCAACCACGCATCAACACAAATATTTTTAGTATATGTACAGTATGCAAACATTACTTTCACAATTTATAAAAAATAATACGTATTCGTTCATAATCACATGAAGAGGATGGAGTGATTAAATGAATGCAAGCTCCAGAACAGCTTTTAAATTAACTTTGAGAAGAGATTGTTTAAACTTTTTTCCCCGGTCAAGAATTAACTTTAGAACTCAATCAATAACTGTCAAGGCAATACAATGATGGGTGATAAGTCCTTACAGTGGTCAGTAAGTATGGAAATTTCTATATACGCCATATGCTTTTGAAGATTATGTGATAGTAGTGAAAGCCCCAGAATCTGCTAAATGAACCAACAGGAATGAAAAACTATTTCATAATGTTCAGCTGGGATCACCAAATACATTTACCTACAAAACCAACAAAACCTACAAAACCAATAGATCTGCAGCTAGAAAATATAACAGCAATATTAAGTTACATATATTGTGTTTTGTGGCCTTGTCATCTCAGGTCGTAGCTGCATTTTGCATATTAGAACTATAATAAAATGTTATTAATAACTATAAAAGGGTTAATCCTAAAAATAACTCCTACAGTAGTATTTAAAATGAAAAACACTAAGTCTACTAAACTGTAAACAGTGTGTATGGTACAGAAACACAAGCTGAGAGTAGAAATACTAATGCACTGTCATCAAGAACATACTTACACCATCCGATGAAAAGGAAGACCCACTTTCTGAGCTTATCAGTCGAATAAGTCATTACAATGGCTGTATGAAGGTAACATCCCTCAACAAACATCCAGAAAAAGTTGGTCACCACAAAGTAATTATATATTGTCGTAATTAACCGGCACCAAGGCTGAAAATCAAAAAAACAAGACAGAAACATACTTTTTACATACATACTTTGCTTGATCTACTCATCTTACTTATTAAGAATTTTATTTTACATTTATTATTTTTTTACTAAATTCAACATAAACAGTCTCTAATCTGTGGCGTTACCTCGTTGCTCTCGTGAATATTGTGATCAATCAACTGAAGCAAAAACCACATAACATTCCTCAGTATAAAGGTGGTGATCAAATTCCAGTGGATGATGTTTCGAAGACATCGTATGCTCCTAAATCACAAGTCAAACATTTTATTAGCATGTTTTATTAGAGACGGTACTGCTCATTCACAGTAACGAGATCTAAGATCAGAAAATATCCCAGTACATAGAGTTTCACTGCTGGGTTAGTTTAATACGTTTTTAAGCAGTTATGTCTCCAAATAGAAGCTCCAGTAGTACATGCAAACAGTCAGTAAAGCCTGAATTTATTATTTTTCATGTTACTTAATAAACATAAATAAAAATGTAAGCTAAATTGGCTATCAGTAGTTCCACTCTGCACTTTACCAGTTGATAAATACAGTAGACATCTAGCATTGGTTTACTTTGATACTAAAGAAAACCTAAAAACATAATGTTTTTCATATCTCTGGACAATTTAAATTGTACTCAAATTAAAAGTATACAAGTATAAACAAAATGAGTGTGATTCTTTAACACAAATTGGAGTTGAATGTCACTGTAGTAACACTGTAGACATATTGGGTTATCATGTCGTAAAGAGCAACTAAAAGTTCAATAGATTTGTCAGTTTTGGGTTTAATACATGGTCAAAATGCATTTCCCAGACAATTTCCCATCCCACTGAGAATAATCTTCTAGGTAAAACTGTTGCCGATTGTTCCATGAAAACTAAAGAGAGACTATTTTGGTCTTTAATCTCAAGAAATCAATATTTGCTTTCAGAAGCCCACATTGATCAAATGTGTTCGGCCTGTCATTGTAGATAGTGTGTGTGCGTGTGTGCATGTGTGCGCATGTGTGTGTGTGTGTAAACTAGGACATGAAAAGGAATACGACTGACTGGATAAAGAAGTGTTGTGAGATGCACATTATGTCTGAATGCTCCAGCTGAGCCCTGCTGCAGAGATCTATTCATATGACATAAGCGAGTTAATGATAAGTAGTCTGAGGATAGTACACAAATTTTCATGATTGTCTTATATGAGGTCTCATGCATACAGGACACATTTAGATGGGCACTATTTCTGTACTTGCCTTAAGCACAGGAAGAGAATGAAGGCCACGACTAGAGCTCCCACGGAGATACAGTGGCCTAGGTAGTTGATTATCAGTGCTATTTTATAATGCATTGGATATTTTCTCTGCAAAGACAAACGTGAAATACTTACTGCAGATGATATGAGTACATGAATGCACTGAAAGAACCAGTGTATCAGGCTAAATAAGTTTCATTGTTTTGAAGTTTAACTCGAGAGAGAGAAAGCAAATGTCGCTGACATTGACACACTTCAGATGTGGCAGCTCAAAATTATCTGAGGAAATAGAGCAAGAGCCAGAAATACACAGGATCAGGAGATATAATAAGAAGTAACCAGGCCAGAACTCATTACATACAATACATCTGTCTTTCTCTCGACCCTCAGGCTTTGCTTATAGGGACTGCACTTGTGTATTTGTTTAGCTGTCTGGAAAGAAATATTCAAAGTGTTTAATGAAAACACTGAAACAATGAAAACACAATATTTACTACATCTGATTGTTTTCCCCTGTTTGCTATTAGTCAAATGATGAGAGACTGTGATGAGCATTTATCAGAGATGATTAACAGATTGCTTACAGAATGAAAAAAAAAACACAGAACTGCTCCTGTGTCGCCACACTAACCTTCTCCTCTAAAATGGGTTCACAATTAGAGTAATTGCTCTTCAGGGCCCACGTTCCATTATCCATGCATTCTCTGTAAGCACTCCCTGTGAGAAAAGAGTTAAGAGCACGGTTGAGAAAACAATAAAATGGCAACAGGGTTGAAAATGTCGTTAATGTCTAAAAAAACCTGATTTCAAAGATAGTTTGAAAGATTTGTTTGTCTCTTCTTCTTTTTCACTCAGCTAATTCAGTGGTAGAGCAAGCCTGGTATTTGTTGTAGCAAGGTTATTGTGAAGTGTTTGCCAAGTAGGTAAGTTAAAACATCCTTGTAATTTCTTTAGAACTCAGTTCAAGTTGAGAACTATTATCTGCTTCAGTCTCATGCAGAATACTAATTCAGCAATACACATTTTTATTCATGGTGAGGAAACGCAAAGCTTCTTAATCTGTCAGTTTATTTGCATATCTTTTAAAACCCGTTTTCCATAATCAACTTTGAACAGAATTGTTCATTTTGCAGTTCCTCACCGTGCATTCAGTGGGCTCTTTATCTCTTTGACATGGAAAAACGTATAAAGAGTTGGGTGGAAACAGAGCAGCAAAAATATGTGTAAAGGTAATTTTCTTCTATTCTATTATAACCACACACTTAGATCATTTTGAGTCTTCTGCCAAGATACATAAAATTAATTCAACTTTTCTATTATTGCTTATTTGAATGACTGTTCTGATGATGTCCTCAATATCTGATATGCTTATAAGCATTAAAACGGCAGAATCCATGAACAATGTTTTATCAAAATTCATTTCATATCAGTCATTGATCTTATTTATTTTTTACGTGGCATGAAATTATCCAGCTTCCTGTGATTAAATGTGTCTTGGGGTCTCTGTTGTGTTTCCCAAAATACATATTTGAATAAATGAATGTTTTACTCAGACCTCGGAAGAGTGCGTAATAGTTTTACCACTGTGGATTAGCAGTTTACACAACTCTCACACTGGTGTAGATTATATTCACTCATCCTGACTCAAAGATCCTTGTAAAAGTGAGGAAACCACCTCAAAAATGCCTACAGTCAGCCTTGAAGCGCTGGCAGCAGCAGAGCAAGATTCAAATACACATCATGAAATGTGACATTTGTGTTTGGAGAGCAGCGAGCATAAAACTGCTTGTGGCAGCTGGAAACACTGAAGTAGACACAGATCATTTATAACAGGCTCACATTATGCTTTTCATGTCACTTATGGCATTACATACTGTATTGTGACTAGACATTTCTTTGTGCTGTGTTTAAGAGGAGAACAATCTCAATTCTCAGCTATTCGAGTCCGAACTGTTTAGTCGTGACCAAATCAAAGTCAGTTAAACCACTAAATCACTTGAACTTGTCTCCCCTGAGATGTAGCACTACATTCAGTTGCAATATATTCTAAAACACACTGTGCTTGTTTGTTTAACTTCGCAATAAACTGTCTTAACACGTTCATTGATCAGTTTCCATGTAGCATTTACGGAGATCTTGCAGTCGGGGTAGAACAGCTAATGTTGCATGCTTAACTACTGTAGGGAGAAAAAGATTGGAGAATCAGGGTTGAGAGTACCATCAGTGAAGACATGAAGAAATTTCCAGGAGGGACAATACTTCTTTTCACTGTGTAATAGTGGCAAATCACATTAGTTTGGAGCTATTATGCAACTGTGTGTGCTGCATATGAAGCAAGAGAAAATGGAAAACTTTGTACATTGTAATGTGATCCAGTACTGTGAGAGTAAATTATACAGTCATTTCCAAATCTTTTTCTTTGTTTGTTCTTTTTGTCATTGTTTTATTGGCATCCACACAAATACAATGCATCATTGAATATAATGTAATCCAAAACAACAACAACACAAACCGCCACTGGGTCAAGAGCTCTTTTACACAATCAAGTTTTCAGTTTCTCCAGGCAAATATCACACTGCGTTTGCAAACTAGCGGTGATGGCACAGAAGTAGAGGAAGGGGAGCAGGTTGTGAGGTTTGTCCCTGAGAGCTATTCCACTGAGGCAGGACTAATTCAAGGCACTGGTGCAAGGAGAGCACATTTCTGTCTACCCATCTGTGCATTATGCATGATGAAGCTGTTCTCATCACGTTTATTTTTATTTTATGTACAGTGCATTGTAGCTGCACAACTAAAATAAAAATTACTTAATGACTCATTCTCTGTCAAGTTTGCATATGGTATAATGTGTTAACAACGCAGTAAGCAAACACTGACTACACTCCATGGTGTAAAGACACACAAGGAGAGGAAAGAAATGTGCAATTACCAATTTGCTTACTCTGTTCCAACATTTCCCACCCCCTCTGTTAGCTATCCTGCCAATTTTCTTCCTTTTCTTGGATGCATAAATATATCCATACAAATAAATACCATATGATTGTTAAAACATTAAGAGATTGGACACGTGTATATCATGATAAATATAGAAAGGAGTTTTGAATTACATACATTTAGGGTGGATTGTTCTTTCATAAGGCATACTTCAGTTAGTGATAGAAAACATTATCGATTCAGTTATTTATTTTGAAATAAATAAGTAATATATTTTCAGAACTCATCTAGAAAACAGACTGTCTTCACAGTCTGTTTTGAATGCTGCTGAACATGACCTGTTTCTTTCAGGTGATAGTTGCCACGGTAATATTGGGGTTTTCACTTTAAGGCTGTGTAGACTTGTCTTTGTTTGTCTGGTGTTTGATTGCACTGTATTTTGTTTTGTCATCTGTCTCTTTAGTTCTGTGTAACTTGCCAGGAGGTTGTTTTTCTGATGAATGCAAAGAGTGACAAAGCTGATGCGCCTTTGCAAAGCACTAAGCTCCCGTTCACTGCTTATCACAAATGACCCACAGTTGTTTTTTGAAACAGTCAGTAAAACTAGAGACTTCCATCTGAGTGAGTTTCAAATTGTAGTAAAGATTAAAGGCTTTACTAGAGTCATATTACGCAAGCCATACACCTGAGCAAGTTATAGCAGCATTTCCTTCAAGATGTATAAAATTTAATTTCATGAGCCAAGGAGTAAAGTAAAGTTGGCTATATCATGGGAATCTCACAGATCATTGCAGTTTGATATATCATATAGGCAGCAGGAACTGGAACAAAGCTGCTATGTTTACTCAGACAGAGGGCATGTGAGGACGTCATATGAGTGTTTGAAAGAATGAGGTTTTTTTTCCATATTACCTACAGGAATTTCATTAAGTTCAAAAATATCTCACATTATAGATGGAAGTATCTTCAATTTAAACTTATTTGTAACTTATATGACAAATATTACATTTGATGTATATAAAAAAATGTGAGTGACAAATACAGTATTTAACCACATTATTAAAGTGTGCTAATTTCTCAAAAGTATCTTAATTAAGCCTAAGTTCGTAAGCTGATAATAACATTTTAAGAAACTCTAACACCTCCAAGGGGAACAGAAAACCATGTTTTACTGATGATTTTATTATAAAGGTGCTATGTCTTAACAGGGAATGCATAAAAAAAGTCATTTCTGTGGTCAGTAATTGGTGCAGAGCACAGAATACATGGTGCACAGGTGGAAGGAGAGGCACAAACAGGTGGGAGGTTCATGCAAATGAGACGAGTTTTTGGTATTCTGGTGGTAAATACTCTGTTTTAGACTTGAGAATAGACATCTCACACATGCATTCTAACACAGTCTGCTGTCTGCTGTCCCTTTTGGATCATTAAGAGCAAACTAAACATGTGCACAACATATGCATATCAGTTACAGAATGCCTAAAATGTACACAGGCCTATATCATTTTGACTAATTATTCCCAAGCCAGTAAAGTCATTTTAACTGGCTTAAAAATAATGTTTGTTGTGTTTGAAGAGAGAACAATTCAGTTCGTGGATTAGTGTGAGTGATTCTTACAGTATCTACAGTCCACAGTTGCTTTCCCACAGGCATCTGAAGGCAGCAGCACACATATGTTGATAAACCATCAGCTTCTGATTCAGAGCACACTGCTATTAAGCACAACTGTCTACTGTGTTTACCTTTTTTAAAATTACATGCAAGTGACACCAGACTGCCCTACAGTAACCCTATAGTGCACGCATTTGACCGGTCTGTTATTTACTATTGATTTATTTATTTATGTAGGACTACAGCAGTTCACAAATCTTGTTTGACAGAGTAGAAATAAAAACTGAGTGTTGGCTTTGTCCACATTTATATTATTTATTTCTATCATAATTATACAAGTTAAATAACACCCACACCATCTGCTTTTGGCCTAGTTTGAGGTGCTACGTATGTGTTCAGACTGAGCCACTCTGCTCCATCCAGACAACAATATGATTTCTTGGAGAATCCACTTTCCCTTTGTCAAGCTGTTGTCGTCATGCATCACAATGATTGACATGGTGATTTCTGAGCCGAAAGAAGACAAATGACTGGCTAAGAGTGAATTTGTCACCTTCTATTCTGGAAGCCCTTTTGTACTTTCTCTTTGCACTGCTGCACCTATGAACCAAAACAACATTTTCACTTGGCGCTGTCCATACAAACGTGCTCCCAAGACCCACCACTGTGCACTTGTCGTTGTGCTTGTGTTGATCAAATAGGACACTATTTCTGGTTCTCTTGCATGGTTTTTTCCTATCGTTATTCAGTGGGAAAGCAATGCTAAATTGATGGAGTACTCTTTTAAGTCTTGCATTCTTGTAGTCTTAATATAGCACAACTTCATGCCACAGCAAGTTCAGTAACTTCCTCAGCACCTCACACAGCCATATTCAGAACTTCTTACTGGCATACGCATGCAGTTAATCTTACTGTAAAAGCTGCTTTGGGAAATGCATATCAACATTTAGAGCACTCATAAAATGCAAATGTTAGAATGCACTTTCAGCCTTTAAAATATTTTTTTCAGCCTTTAAAATAATTTTGGGAAACCTGACCCTTTTTTGTGTTCATACATTATCTGTACAATAAAAGCAAATACAGATTATACTCTCATTTTATTAAAGTCTTACCTTCATTACTTTTACGGTGAAAGACGATGAAGAGTATTTCTCCTGAACATAATTTATGCACACTTCTATCACTAGAACATAATAAGATGCAGTTGACAATGTATTTTTACAATTCAACAATGAACTATCACACACAACTGTGAAAACATGCTTTAGTTGTCATCTGCAATACAAGTTCATTTTATTCTTGTTAATACACAACTGACTTACTTGTTCTTCTTCTATATTCCTTTGCTATAAGAGCTCTGTAACACTCAAATTTCTCATTTGTGGGATAATAAAGGTTTATTCTATTCTATTCTAATTAGTTGTATATGAGTTAGAGGTGTCACATACACTGCTACACTATATGGCATATACAGTACCAACCTCAGGGGTGATTAATTTATTTATTGTATGCTTTATCAAAACCCTCAATCCCATTTAAAATGACCAATTTATCAATATAACTACTGAAGTAAATTATATCAAGTTCAGCAAAGGGGTATTAATTTGATAAGTATAGTTGAAAATTTAGCCAGGTAAAGAGAGGCAGCAACAGAAGGAGTCACATAAAGGAGCTGACATCATTACATGAGCACCTGGACCATGTTATAGTGAATAGTGCTGCTGAGCAATACCACAGTTACCTCTGTCACCAAGTCCTGAGATATTAAAGGTTTCATCAAGCAAGTTGGTCCATGCTCTGAGTTTTGATGTGTTAAAGCACCAATTTGAGATGGGGGTGAAGTACCAGTAGCAAGGCACTACTGCAACCCTGTTTTTTAAGGAGATGGGGTTGGCAAATCTTTGGAGAAATGTCTTTAAGAGAAATGTTCAAAATAAGATCATCAACATCATCATGTGTGTAATGAGGAATTAAATTATAAAAACATGCACACTTCTATCACTGTAAAAAAAAAAAAAAAAAAATCTTTTTTTTTTTATCTCACACTGCTCATCTCATCCAGCTTAGAAAATGCCCTAAATTATATGTGTGCCAAAAACACATATCAGAAGACTCAGACGATTTCTGCAAAATAAAATCACATATGAAAGCAGAAAGAATGTGCTCGTGACTGTTCTCTATCTGGAGAAAAATTAGGATAGCCTCTAGTTTCCAAAAATGGTATATTTATGGTCTATATTTGGTTCAGATCATAATGTATTAATCTCCAGTGAGTCTAAACTGTCAACACTAACACACACCAAGCACACTTTTAACTGTTCCCAAGCCTCTGATTGGCACAGGTTTGATCAAACACAACATGGCAACTAAACCACTTCACAAAAAATAACACTCCCCTGTCCCTGTCATATTCAATCTCTAACACATTTTGGCAGAGGTGCTGATACGTCTCAAAGCAAAACAAAGTCTCTGGCTCTCTGCAATTATCAGCACACACTCAAAAAATGACTGGATTACTAGTCTTTGAAGTCTGACGTCTTTGGGAGATTTATTCTGAAGAGACACACCATACTGTGTTAGATCGCAAGTCACACATACATCCCAAAGTATTTTAGATTCACCCCACCAGGTAAGACCTCTCCAGGTTTACTGCTGCAATACTCTTAAGCTCTGGGCTTTTATATTTTCAGATATGCAGGCATTTGACTGCTGACTTCGAACAGTAATTAGCACCTCATTGCTTAAATGCACTAATGGAAAAAAGCCTGTTAGCATGACCTGTCTCATTAGAATAAAAATGAACAGTTTGTTTTTATCATGCATGCATCTAAATGTGAACTTTGAACTGCCCTGTAATTATGCTGAAGTACATTTAAAAGTTTAGAAATCATATATAAACTGTTCTGCATGAGTTTGATTTGTCATCTATTCCCTCTGTGAAATTTGGACACACACTCATTGCTTCTAAAACGGGAATAACCCAAGGGAATGAATAACCAAAAGAAGACATTCAAGCTTTTTCTGTCTTCTGCACATTTGTGGCTTGTGCAGAAATGTTACTGACATATTTTTACTAAAAATATTAAGACACCCACTTCTACTGTAGTCTTCTGTTTAAAATGTATCTTATCATAAATACATAACTAATGTAATTGTTGATTTTAGTTGGATAACAACAAGCCAGAAAGACAGAATATTTCTGAATTTAGTGCAGGGGAACCTGACAGAATGAAATTCCAGTGACTATGAGCCTCTGTGTCATGCCCTTCCTCCTACAGCTGACAACTGAGACAGCGGTTAGAGATGTGGCTGCAGAAATGCTGCACCAGCTTTAAAATGGAGAAATTTCTCAGAGTGACTGGGTCCTGGAGCACAATCATGGAGCACAATCATGGACCACCTAACCACACAAGCTCAGGTCCAATGAGCCAATCCACATAAAACATATAGGTTGGTCTAAAATCTTTGGCTGCATGACAAACGTGCTACAGTATTAGCTCTGCAGCCATGCTACATAAAGGCTGCAGCGACAGGGCAAATTAACATAACATTTCTATAAAATTGAATTTGAACATCAGGGCTTTCCAACATGGGATTGATTAAATGATTAAAATTATATAAGAAGGAAAACATGACATATGGTTGCAGCTAAACGTTGATTCATATTCATACAAAGATGCTGCTTAGTGGCAACTGCACTGGCTAAACAAGTTCTGGTTGACAGAAAATCTCCACAAATGTTTCTTATTAAAAGAAGAAGAAAAGGTTGGAAACCCAAGCATTATAAAACACATTATGTGACTTATAATATAGAAAAAAATAAAAATGTTCATGTTGTTGCTCTTGAATTTGACAAGGCCCATTTATACTTTCCACAGTCAAAGTGATAAATAGTTTATTTAGGGGTTATTGGGATTATTCCAAACCCAATGATAATTGAATAAACCAAGAAGAGATAACAACAAATCTCATATATTATAACAAATTATGAGCGTTGTAACCATTACCCCCTAAAACATGGCGCATATTAGCATGATGATGTTAGCAGTAAGCTCCAAGCAACACTGTGCCTAACTGCAACTCAAAGAGCAGCAAGTCTGTTAGTTGTTAGTAAGACTAGTGTCTTTTTTTTATTTGATCCCAACAGTAAGTTTGTACAGCAAACATTTCACTGATTGTGTTGCACAAACTGCAGTCTCTTAGATAGCCTTTCCTCCAACAAGACGCGAAGTGTGATTAGGCATTATTGACATTTTTGCTTCTTGTCAGTGGGTCAACATTTATTCTAACATTTACCCTTGGTTAGGATTGCTTGGAGCCCCTACGACCAGCATCTTATTTAAGGGATCAGTAAAACTATTGGAAAAATAAACACTTGTTAATCTCTGGGGGTTGAGTGGTGAGGATCTGGTGTTTTTGTATATTTTGTGAACAAAGCTGTTCAACTGAGCAACTTTATAGAACTTAGGCTACTTTACAAAGAATATCTGAATTTAAAGAAAATAATGTGAGCAGACAATTCGAGGCTACTGAAAAAACGTCGCAAGGTCTCTGTTTTACAGTATCTTCGCTCAGAATTTAAGAATATTTTATATGTCTATTTAAAATATCAATCGTAAAGATGAGACTAAAGAGTATATACAATATTTTTTCCATGGCCCAAGAGAGACAGGGAAGTAATATGACTGACACTCTCATTACACTTAGGATGTTTATTGAATTCCATAAATTAAATTAAGGGATGGATCAAGATGTACGTATGTGACATAAGCTTTAATGTTCAACTTACTTATGTCATGAATATAAATATGCCCTCTAGTCAAACATTAATGAACCTTAAAGGACTAAGAAGAAGAGAAAGAAAATGACTTTTCTCAGTTGAACTAGGAGGAAGGGGTCAGGTTTTGTTTGTGTTTCAGAGTCAGAGCTACAGGAGAGAGAGAGCGAGAGAGAGCATGCAACTGTCATTATGAGTACATTTGTTTTGTTTTTGTATATTGAAATATGCAGCTTTAGTTTGCGCAAGTTTGTTGGAGGTCACTGCATAAAATTAAGTTTCTAACCTCAGCTAGAGTATGTAAGAGGTGTAGTGCATAGTTCAATCTGAGCTTTTTGCACACACATTAATTATTATTTATGGCACTTGGTTGCTTGGTTATAAAACAATATTCTGTTTCTGTATTATTAGTTAAAAAACAAATGCTATGCAACTGTATTTTAAAATGGTTGACAAGACACTGTAATGTCATTTTGTTGTTTTGAGTTTATTACTCAACAGGAGCCTAGCTAATACGTTTAATGGGTTTTGATGATTATTTTCAGCTATCTGTGTGGTGCATGAAATTTTAGAAAATTGCAAAAAAGAAGTTTAATCCCACAAGAAATAAGTAAAAATTAGACACTAGAGACATTTTCTGTTAATTATCTTTGTTGTCTTTAGTAAGATTTTTAAATACGTTTTCTGTCAGTTGATTAATCGATTGATTTCAATGCCCAGTTGAATTCAAATTCAGATCACAATAATCTCGCTGGCTGAAAAGAATACGGGATCACTGCACATGCCATATAAGCATCACACCAGCACTGAAAAACAGCAATCAAAAGGAGTTTGCGTAACTGTCAGTCTATCTCCTGTTGTTTAAAAGAGAGCACTGAATCTGTCTAAAAAGGCATAGTGCCTTGAGTGATGACCACTGAAGCAGAAAGGCCAACAAAGCCTAAAGAAGAGTTTCTGGGTAAACCTTTACTAACAGCTGTGTCTCTTAAGCTTTTCTGTTGTCCCTGTGCCCTCCTGACACATTGAGAATAATGACAATTGACACCTCACAGCTGTATTAAAGTCAGTTATAGTAAGGAAATTAGCAAATGGATGTGCACTGCAAGTCTGTGGCCCTGTGGGAAGCTAACAAGTCAAACATGACAGATCCATCCAGTGTGCCTGAATAATGACATAATATTATACCACATCACATATCTAAAAGGCATGCATACGCTGACATATTTTAGAATCACTTCATTGTTAAGTCAGCTTTCAAAATTTAACCAAGGCCATGATCCTTTTTCTAACATTACTTGAACAATTTGAGCTGGCAGAGGACAGTCATGAAACTCATGAGACAATGTAATAAGATGCAGTTGACAATGTATTTTTACAATTCAACAATGAACTATCACACACAACTGTGAAAACATGCTTTAGTTGTCATCTGCAATACAAGTTCATTTTATTCTTGTTAATACACAACTGACTTACTTGTTCTTCTTCTATATTCCTTTGCTATAAGAGCTCTGTAACACTCAAATTTCTCATTTGTGGGATAATAAAGGTTTATTCTATTCTATTCTAATTAGTTGTATATGAGTTAGAGGTGTCACATACACTGCTACACTATATGGCATATACAGTACCAACCTCAGGGGTGATTAATTTATTTATTGTATGCTTTATCAAAACCCTCAATCCCATTTAAAATGACCAATTTATCAATATAACTACTGAAGTAAATTATATCAAGTTCAGCAAAGGGGTATTAATTTGATAAGTATAGTTGAAAATTTAGCCAGGTAAAGAGAGGCAGCAACAGAAGGAGTCACATAAAGGAGCTGACATCATTACATGAGCACCTGGACCATGTTATAGTGAATAGTGCTGCTGAGCAATACCACAGTTACCTCTGTCACCAAGTCCTGAGATATTAAAGGTTTCATCAAGCAAGTTGGTCCATGCTCTGAGTTTTGATGTGTTAAAGCACCAATTTGAGATGGGGGTGAAGTACCAGTAGCAAGGCACTACTGCAACCCTGTTTTTTAAGGAGATGGGGTTGGCAAATCTTTGGAGAAATGTCTTTAAGAGAAATGTTCAAAATAAGATCATCAACATCATCATGTTTGTAATGAGGAATTACATTATAAAAACATCACCAAAAAACAATAGAATGTGTGTAATAAATTAGATAAGTGGTTCTCTGTGTTTGATAACAACAGTATGTGGCTTAATATGGTCTGACCAAGTCTTATGCTGTAGTGTAGTGTGAGTATGTGGATGCTGAGACAGTGGTGAGTGCAGCCAGGGGAGGCTGATGCTGATTGTACCCCCCGTGGGACCTGGTGTGAAATGGCTGGTGAAATGTTTGCTCCACGCACTGACCTGAATTTGCTGACTGACTAACCTCTTACCCAGTCTTGCCGTGGAGAAGTGGATCAAAGGTTTCAAGAGTCTATAGTCACTGCAGGACAAGTACTTCACAGAGGACTTTGGTGAAATCACTGGACTCAGTAAAGAAACAGGCACAAATTGTGGTGGAAAGAACTGCACGATTCCCAGCATGAGAAACTGCACATCGGAAGTGAATTTCATCAGTGTCTAAAATAAGATGTTCTGTGGTATGTAAATGTCCAAACCAACGACTGTATTAAATACACTGCCTACATTTATTCAGCTTTTAAAGGTAGAAATATGCATTTAATATTACTCCTCCACAGGGGAACTCTGGGGACATGACATCTCACTGACAAGAAGACGCAAAGCAGTATTACACTCATTTAGACTGTCATTAAACTTTAGTGGTAAGTGCTGGTGAGTCATTAGGTTATGCTGATGGTACACTGACTGACTAAGCTTATGACAAGTGGAACAATTATTTTTACACTGCTTGGATTAAATATCCTTAACTTATTCAGTCTATTACACAACCATACTGTACCTCCCAACAGTCAACATTATGTTTAGCCTCTGTAAAAACAGGTCTGTCCCCCTGTCACTCGTGGTTCTTGAACATCTTGGAAAACAGATTTATTTTACAAATAAAGGGACTAAATGGTTGCAGATTTATTTCGAAAAAAGATGTATTACTTGTGTGGGTTTTTGTTGTTTTGTCCCAAAAAAACATCTTAGAAAGCATCACCATGAATTATCTGAGCTCAAACTTTAGTTCAAGAAAGCTACTATTTTAATGCTTGATCATAACGCCTGTCTCTGTTTATTCATCACTCTATTTCAGTTTGATGCTTGCCTTGGAAAGATGTATAATGGTACTGTGCTCAGACTTATCTCTGACTTGAAATAAACTGTCAAGCTGCATCCTTAACATATGAGGCTGCAGCATCTCTGCTCCCCTCTCTGAATCTCATCCACACAGCAGCTCTGATACGTCTCAGACTTTATTAATCCTGATAAGAGAATCGATAAATTTCTATTGTAGAGACAGCGATCCTGACTTTGAGCCATGTTGATGAGACAGGTACATTAGGTGCATACAGGATGTCTCCTCTGTGACAGTGAACACAAGCACACAGGAATCAGGAGAGTTTTCCAAAGGCAGAATGTAATAATTCTAGCTACACTCTGAACAGAGAAAAACACACAGGTCACAGAGACATGGCTTGAATTTTCAAACTGACACTTCACTGTTGATATCATTCATCTACAGTATACTGCTGTGAACATCTTGCCTGAAGCTTGACAGAAGACATATCACATGGCATTGACAAAGGGGAGACAACGACAGACTTCAAACTACTTCTAACATCTCTGTCCCAACTGTGGTGATGTGCATTTCATGTAAACCAGAGAACTGAATAAATGCAGCAACAACAGAGACACAGGAATGTTTAAAAATGCATAAACCTCTTAAGCTACTCTGCACAGACATTCATTAATATTTATATATGCTTGAAGAAATAAAAATTAATTTATAGTTTCCTACCTGAACAGACATGTTAAGTCTACAAACTTCTCATTGTTATAAGAGAACTGCCACTTCCTCAATTGTTTATTTTGTGTACCACAGAACACCTACAAGGTTACACACAAGATACTGCATGTATGTTGTCCAAGTGTTCAAGAAATAGGAGTACAAAGTGCATATGGCTTGTCGTTGAAATATCAGTGCACCAAGATAATATTATATTATATATTCTAATATTTTATGCCTTCAGCTCTGAGACACATCAAGATGCCAAATGGAAAAAAATCTATTTAGTCCCCTCAGGTCAAACATATGTGTGACAATGTGTGAGACGCCCCGTTAGGTTTCAGTTTGCAGTTTGCACAGACTAACAATCAATTAATTTTCTAATTCCACTTTTTCCAGACTCATTGTTTTTCAGTTTAACTTCACTCTGTTAATTAACACCTCCTCATGTGATGTTAAGACCTACTTCTATTCTTAGTCTGTCCTATTTTGTAATTTGACATTTTTATTTATTTGTGGCTGCATATGGGTGTTGCTAATGTGACTCAACAGCACAAAGATAATCACCTCCACTGTCACCGGATCAATGTCACTTTGTAAAACACCCACCATCCTAAGAGTTTTGTAAAGGCTTCCCTGCTGTCTACCACAATGAGTTTTAAATGCTGCATTCTTTACTTGCTTCAACAAATTCATCCTGATACAATGCTTTTAATAGACTAGATGCAAGTAAGACATTAATCAAGATTAATCAAATCTGTTTAATTTGTGCTATTTATACATATGAAATCTGAAATCAGAGTGAAAAACGACGAACATATTAGTGCTCTCATTTCTGTCTGTTAATCATGACGTCTTGGAGGCAGTTTGCATAGAAAAAGGGGGAAATAGCTATGCCCATCCCATCAAGCCTTCCATCCCTTTCAACCTTCACTAAAAGACTGAACGCCTGTTTGCACTGCTGCCATAATCCTCGTTTTGTTATGCTCCTTTATATGATCAGAAGTGCATTAAAAAGTGTCATATAGCATTCTTACCATCCTATTATTCATTCATCTGTGATTCCTGCAGATTTTAAAATAGGACAATTGATCACAGACAGCTGAACCAATCTAGCCTGCCAAAGTGTCTCGGATACAAAATTCCATGATCCACTAGTCTATTATTTTCTGCTACAATGGGACCTGTGGAGATAAAAACCGCTTAGAGTCTCAAGACATTGCAGTCAATATGTGAAATAGGCTGTTAAACACTGTCACATAACTGAAAAGTGGACAAACTAAAATTCCCTCATACACCATGTCTTCCCTATTCAATTTTTTTTTTTTTTTCCTTTTTCAGCTTGTCCTATGGTCACCGCAATGTATCATGATCCAAACATTTATTTGGCACAGGTTTTTAAGTTGGAGGCCTTTCCTAACACAGCTCTCCCCAATTTTCACCAGGCTTAGGACTGCCCAGAGAGTACTGGCTTCTGTGGGTTTCGGTAGGTCTTAGGGTTTCAGTGACTTGCCCAGAGATATGTCAACATATGGCCAGGAGGAGTCAGGTTGCAAACCCTAGAGCCTACCAACTGCGTCACTGCCACACCCATTTCGCTACTCTAATAAGCAAACGAAATAAAGAATATTTGTTTACACACAGTAATGATCATCTAGGCACCTAATCATATTGCAGGAACATTACAAAGTGTCAGGTTTTGTTTTCATACTGATTCAATACCAGGCACCCAAATCTAGGTAAGCAGGTCGCGTCACAGAAAGATATTCAGCCGAACAGTAGAACCGGAGCAGATCCACCACAGGATCAGAGACTGGGTCTGACAAGATGAGGTACCAGGCAAAAAGCAGACAGACCCTGGCTGGAGTGTTCCCACCAAGCAGGAGGCAACAATCTGTCAGAGCGGCAGCCAGAGATGTCTCTGAAGTAGTCACTCTTAGAGATGAAATCACTTACCTAATCACCAGAAGACAGTGAGACAGACAGGAAGCGAAAACGCTAGGCAACAGGATATCAAAATAAAAGGGGAAGTAAAGTTAAACAAAAACAGATTGAGCCAGGCGTCAGGGCTGAACAGTGACACAATGCACATAAAATCAATACTAAACTGCAGTCTGATATTTGATGATGGTAAATTGACACTTAAAAAAATGAAACCTGTTAAATATGTTGTCAGGAAGACTAATTCCTGTAATTATCTTAGTCATGGCCATCACCTGTTCCATTTCACCACAGAACTGCTATCTGTTAATTAAGTTAAGTTAAGTAGTTAATTTTCATATAATAATTCATTTTTCTTTGATTTTTCTGGTTATTCATTCCTTTTTGAGTCATTGAACACAATAAAACAGCAAACGGCATCAGAAGTACCACTTACAATTGTGCATTTGTATTATAACCTTCGGTACCCGTAAACCTTTTGTTTGATTGTAAGATTAGTATCCCCCACAATATCTAACCCCTAGCCTGTCAAAAACATTATATTGATGTGTCAGCAAATGAAGATGTGCATCAGAGAGGATCTTGGCACATGTTGTCAAGGTAAATGCTTTTCACACTGAGTGGATCCAAACAATAGCTATGTCCACCTAAGAATGAGCACCAGCAGAACAAAGGGTGAATCAATGCAGTTAGAGGTGACTAGACAGACAACATGATGTGTGTGGTGTGAGGTCAGTCGGTAATGGCACCATATCTGAGCCTATTACAGAGATAACAGCTGTGTTAAATCAAAAATCCAGCCTTGGACACTCTTACACTGTCACCTTGGAACCTTACGCTCAGAGCATTAGAGGAGTTATTTTGTAGTGTGTTATTTTGTGAAATAATGCTGTAATTTATTTTTTCTGAGTGTGTCAACAACTTCATCAGACTTATGATTAATACTGGAGTTACATAATGTCCCTCCAGTGTTGGTGTGGAAGAGAGTTGTGATATGCTCTTCACAGCTCAGCAAAACTGTTTGCTGACACTGTTTAGGTTTGGAATTGCTCAGCTTTTCAAGCCAGCATATTAAAACCATCATTTTAGCATATTATGGAGCCCAAAAGCAAGTGAAAAGTGTCCTTGATGTAGGCGACTATCAACAGCATAGGTGACTTTAGAAGCAGATTTAAAAAGCAACGCTTAAGAGACCTCACAAATTCAACTCTGCACTGAGGTGGCCAGAAAATGGTGCTGCCTTGTTGACAGTATGTTACAGCACAAACTGAAGACTGCAGTGCATTCTAGTTTTCTACAGTCCCCAAAGAAATCTTCATGTCTGACAGTTTTATTGAGCACATGTGTGAATATAGTGAATATTACTGCTGCAAGTCTTTGTTTTCACTTGCTGGAATCAAATACTGAAATGTGCTGTCACACTGTCCAGCTTTACTCAATTATCTGTCAATTTATCACCAAGCAAATTGAGCAAAGAACTGCCATCACATCCCAAACAGCTGTGGTTTAAGTGATTTTAGGTGAAACTCTCCTTTAACTGCACAGAGGCTCATTTTGATGCAGCTGTTCCAGTGACACAAGATGTAATGATCATTGATATTCAGTGTTATCGCTGCTACAGAACAGACGGGAGATAACCAGACCACGAATATGGCTTTAAAAAAATATCAAATGAATAAATTAAGATTCAACAAATGGTAACTGGAGGTAATTCAGCTTCTCTAAAGTGTAGTCCTTAAATGTGCACGTAAAATGTGTATTTACTTCAGATCAGCACATCTTTATATTGTGCGTATTTGCAAAACAGTGTAATTAACAAAACAGTTCTGTTAGAAAAAAACGTCAAAGGTTTTACAAACAAATGTTGCCTACGTTAATAAACTTTTCTCATGAAAGCTTAATATCTTACTGGTGGTGTTGTACTTGACTCCATTGATGTATTCAGGGCAGGGTCTCTCTACAATCCTCCCAGTGATGCTCCGTGGCCAGCAGGTTCCAATCTCATCGGTTGTAGCATTGCAATATAAACCTTGGAAATAAATAAAGTAAAATAAAAGAAGGTGGATGCTTGTAGTTTTCCTTTTCCAAGTCGCAATTAAACACCTCTTACTATATGAACAAGAAAGAAGAAAGCAATTCCATCTTACCATCAGTGCTCAGCAATGACAGTGAAGCGTTTTCCAAAAAAGTGTCCTGAAAGGCATCTATCAAACTACAGTTTAGGTCCCCGAGCTCTCCAAAAATGATCTGGTAAATGGTAGCATCCATGGTGCGCCGCTCTAAATAATGATTCATTCCAAACCCGAGAGGAGATGGACACACTGAGCCCAGAGCTGCTCGTGGGCTTGTGGATCGCAGAAACAGTAATGACAAGTAGAAAGCAGAGCCATCCTGCTGGGAGCGCGTTTCTGACCAATCAGAGCTGCGCATCCGCTCATCCATCCACGTGCTGCAGCAACCCGGTGAAAGACATCCGACACACACAAGTGACCGGATCACTGGCTCTGTCGCTGACATTTCACACCTGCTACAAACCTGTCATGTTTATTTATTGGCGAAAAGTCGAGTGCGTCCACACGGAAAAGTGTTGGAGTGAAAACAAATGTGCGTGTTGCATATGCGCGTGAATCAATGTAGACTCAAGTGCGATCGAAAAGGTGAATTAAAAGAAGAAATACATGTGATTTTTAGTATCATCTTTGAGGGATCAAATTTGTGTTTTGCATCATCCAATCGTGACATTTAGAGCTGGAAAATATACAATTCTCAACACCAAAACTGAACAATTGACAGCTGACTGTGACATACCATTGAGATATAAAGTCAGAGTTTGCACTTCTGATGATGAATAGGTCCAAGTTTTCTCTTCCAGTACTTGAATAACAAACTACTGTACATTTATCATTGTGAGTCAGTTCATCTGTGGTTAAGATTTGGATACGCTGAAGCAACTAAAACTACTTGATGAAGATTAGTGCTGGATAGTTATAAGAACCAACAATAACTAATGTTAGGAAGCAGAATGTGAGCCATGGTCTCGTGTGTCATGTGTGTCAGGCTATTTCTTTCCCCAACCAAACCCCAAGCTTCTTCCTAAGTGGTTTGTGACATTGAACAAACATCAAGCAATTTTCATGTCTGCTTTTGAGACAGGATAGCTGTTTTTCCCACCCATACTTTTTCAGATAGCTTAAATAAATATCAATTTAACACTGAAATAAATAAACAATGCTGTCATCTTTCAGGTGAGAGCAGTCTCCTTTGATGACTGATGAGATTTTTGTACAGTTTCTGTTTCATGCCTGTCAGCAATGCTGAAATACAAACAAAACAACTCACTGTGGCTGTAATAAGTACTGCACACACCATTCTTTATCTGTGGAGCAGAGCCAGATTTTACATTTCAGTGGGCACAAGTTTTAGAAAGAGTGAGAGTTCTTTAAATAGATTTCTCTCACTTTATCATATAAAACCATTTATGAAGGAAAATTATGCACCCATCAATTAACATTTCCCAAAAAGTACAAATTATAGTGAAGCTGAGTGACTCTCCTCTGTAATAACTGATCACTTTGTTCACTCGACTGCAGATTTACCTTACTGGAGAGTTTGGTTTAAGAGTCCAGATGAAAACCCTTCATGGTGGGGTAGAGTGCAACTTTAGCAGATCATCAAACAGATAAACAATCAATAAAGACGCTTTTGCTTTTTGAACTTGAACTTCAGTTACCACACTGACCTTTGCTCAGCTGACCCTTTATGCAAAAAGCACAATGGATTCATGGTAGATAAATAAAATAAAAAAACAAAAAGTGACACAACAGCAATCCCTTTTTAAAATGAAACATTTCAGATAAATATAAAACTGCAAATATAGCAAAACATACAATATTTGAAATACCGGCTCCAAATTTCTAAACCTCTTCAATTAAATTTGTCTCGAGTAGACACGTGGCTCATAACTGAGACTAATATCTTGGTTGTTTACCTGTTGAATTTGAGACATGACCTTTTCACCAGCATGAGGCTTTCTCTCTGAGCTCCCTCTAATCTTCCACATGAAGCACCCCTTCTCATTTTACCATCCTGTGCTTTCACATCACGTACTCATAGATGTGTAACACACTCTGCCAAGCTCAGCATCTGAATATTGCCTTGACCGTGTGGTGAACAATGTTCTAATTGTTCCTGCTATTAATAGTCCACCAAAAAGTTAATGAATTCTTACGTAGCACACACTCTGTATCACACAGCTTTCAGTTATTTGAAGACAAAGGCATGTTCCTATCAAGACTGTTTTTTCCTGATCTGTTTTTTGATCATCCATATATATAAAATATTAATAAAATATGAGAAAATGACCTCCCCCCTTTTGCTCTGCTACAAAAGTCAGATCCTGCCCCTGAAGCAGAAAAAAGTACATAACCTTTGTGTACCACCTTTTCTGACCCTCTAAAAATTTTTGTACAGTTCCTAGCATACGTCCATTCAATTATATCAAGTTGGAACCAAACAAAACTCAATGAGGAAAAAATACCTTAACAGAGCATAAATACTGTCTTTTGCTGTATCACATACAGTACTGTAGACATTTTGAACTTAACATTGCAGTTGTTTGAAAGAAGTAAGGTAAGATGCTCATTGTAAATCACAATAATGAGAATCTAGTTGAAAAGCACATTTGCTAAATAAAGTCTAAGAGATCAGAATAATAAAGATCTTTTGCAGAAAGTGAATACTATAATAATCTCTTCTGCCTATATGACATGATGAATATGTTTTCATACTTTCAGTAACATCCACTCTTTGTTTGAACAACAGAACATTCACTATGAGCTCAGATGAGGGACATTTCATCAGGGTTGCATGAACGCAAAGCTTGCATCTATCAGCCTCTCATGACCCATAGGCATTTGTAAACCTAATCCCACATAACTCAGCTCAGCCTCGGATTGTGTGCTGATTTATAAAAGGGTGTTGATTTTATGTGGGATTTCTCTGATGATCCTGAGCCTTAGGGCACTTCATGACTCAGGGTTTTATATGGTAAAGTAAGTATAGACAGCAGAATAAGGTCCAGTTTCATCCAGCTGAGGATGACTAATCACATGTACAGTGGAGAGACATGTAACTTATGATTATTACAGTTATTTTGTGTGCTCTTTACTGTTAATATTACAAATGAATCACTTGGAATTCTTGTTGTTTTCTGTTAGTTTTGTTGCCACTGGCATGATGAAAGCCCTTTGAAGAAAATCCTTTATCCTCTGAGACTATTTGACCTAATTCTAAAGAACGTAATTTCTGCAAGTGAACTGTTTTGCTAAATAAAAAATACACTTTTTTCCTTTGCTTCCTTCCTTCCTTCTTTTTTTTTGACTCATTTGACTGACAAAGGCAGAGTCAAACTCTAAGGTGTGAGACAATGGCTGTGTATCAAAGGATCAAGTAACTGTGAAACCCTGTGTAGAAAGAGAACAGGAGGGGGTATGACATAAAGTGCACCCTGGGACACCTAAAGGATCTTATTGGTTCAGAACAATTGAACAAAATTAAGCAAAAGGTTAACATATTGTGTAGAATATAAAAAGCCAATACCAGCTACATTATACTGTATACAAGACATAAAGAGAGTTAGCTTTACCATGACTCCCTACAGTACAGAAGGGTATAATTATCTCATGAGTCAGCCACAGATACTTTGCATGACTGTGGGGTTTAATACGAGCTACTTGCTGCACTCACTTAAATGACAGCTGCTGAATAAATATCCATGCACAGTAGTACAGGCATCAAGGTGACTTAATCAAAGCTTAAAGCTATTTAACAGTGCACCTCAGCAGTCACATAATGTACTGTGCCATGTTCAGGTGGGACAAGTGATAAGTCCTACTCATTCTAGCATTTTGGTTTCGAGCTCATTTGGCTGAGGATGTGAGCGGTTGAGTTCAATCTGTTTGTGTCCTAGACACACTAGAATGACATGTTGAGCATATTCCTCATGGACGAAAACCTCTGACCACTATGCTTCATCTGAAGTGAAAGGCAGTGCCTACATAAACCGGTGGTTAGAAAGACTTTCGTGTTTAAAGGCCGTAAATGACTTCTCTGAGGGCTGAGGCAGCCAATGGTACAATTAATATGCTAAACTAAACAAGCTGTTGTCATTGGTATCTTTGCAAATATCTGCCTACATTGTGCTGCTTCCACTGCTTCCACACTGAACCATGATGAATACATTGTGTTATCACAAGCAGAGAACTGTCCATGCCTTATGAAGGGTGAATGGAAATCCCATTTCTCCTCAACATTGTTCTGTTTGCCAAAGCAGATCATTATAGTGGGCTGAGCTCAAGCTGAGATGCTGCAAATCCTGCGACCTCACTATAGATAAACACACAGCTTTGTACTATTGATGTTGGCTTTGTGTTTGCATCTTGCACTTTGTGGTATACTATATTTTCACCTGGCCACACTGAATAATAGGTCTGACTGGTGATTAATTGTGTTCCCTAACCCTAACCCTAATGGAAGAAAATATGTTAACCACAACATTAGCAGAATTGATTGCTACAGAGGTGTTGCAGTGATAAATCATAGTGATAGGTAATTCATGAGCAATGCCATTTTTTGAAACATACATATTAACATATGCATTGAAGTGAAATAATTACATGAAGTGGAATAAAAAATTACTAGTAGCTTTACAACATTCATGCATTTCCACTGGTGCAATTACATGCAAAGGTGACAAGACTAAGCAAGGCAGTTACATCACATTAATATGAATTGTAGTGGTACTCTACTGTATGTATTGTATGTATGTGTGTGCCACTATATGTGAATGTACTGTATGGTTTTATGTGTGAATGTGTTCAGTGCAGAGCAAATAAAGGAGACCAGACTCCTGTTGAGCCAGAAAATGTATCAAAATCACTAAAAACAAAAGTGCTGCCATGAGCAATATGTTCAAGGAAAGGAAGATGTGTCTGTACAGTAGCTAATAAGAGTACAACACTATGAGAGGAGAATCAACATTCTCCTGCTTCTTTTTATGAGGCTTTCACAAGTGCACATAGACACCAAAGTTCAGTTCAAGCTTTAAACCTTTTATCCAAGTTGATGTGTTTGTGCTTTTAGTTTGTGTCTATTTGTGCAGATGTGGTTGTCCTGTGTGTGTCTGCATGTATGTGGTATCAGTGAGTGTGTGTATTATTATGGGTTGTTCGAGCGGATGATCCAAAGTGACGTTTAGTAGTTTGTGTTACTACTGGAACTCTTGGGACTGGGAAGTGTGAGTTATTAGGGTATAGATGAGAAAGGACTTGTCAGCTGCAGTTTTTTTTTTTTCTAAAGCCTTTGTCTCATTTGCAAAGAATACACAGTACACCTTACGAGAATGGTGGTACCTAAATAAATCTGCTCTGTTTGTCTCTGTTTTGTTCTTCTTGGAGTAAATCTTCTCAAACCACTGCTATCAGACTTGTTGGACACAGATTACTATTTGGAATCAGACTCTAGTTTCAGACAATAGCAACAGCACATCTGTTTTGAAAACACATTTTTGTAAATCCGGTGTGTGAAAAATGCCTTAAAAATGTATTTTCTGTTCTTCTTTTGTTCTTAAAGCAATATTTTATGTATTAGCATGAACTAAGCCCTTATTGTTTTGGTTTTCTAGACCACCTCTTCTGGTTGAATACCTATAACAATAGCTCACCCCCTCAAAGTGTACAACAGTATGGGCAGCATAGTAGCTCAGACAAGCCAGAATTATGCATGTGCTCTTTAAATACACCCAAGTATACAGCAGGATTAAGAGGTATGTAAGATTATTTAGACGCCATCATGACGTTTCATCATTTTTATGGGAGAAGTCACATTTTAAATCATGCAGGAATAATCCCTTGGGTGACTAAGGGTGTTGAAGAAGTGAAAAACCATCTTGGCTGAGGATGGACATGATTTGGGCTGGGATTCCTAATCAGCACACTGGAAGGACCCATGAAAATAACAGTATATTCAGTGTGACTTTATAAGCCCTGGGCTCATGCGGTTAGCTCACAGTTTGGTCGATTGTTGTCTTTGTGCCATAACATTTACTGTACTTTACTGGTTGTTCTAATCTCTTTCTTATTTGTCTTTGAATAAAATATTGCTACCATGGGGTAAAGTTTCTGTAAGTTATGTATTCAATATAACTTCCTCAATTTTTACGTGAACAAAGTGTCACACCCAAGCTGTTGATATGCTTGCTTTTAACTATGCATTTGTGATTACAACAAGGCACCCTGGTGTATCCTGCTTTGATTTGTAGTATCAGCTGTGCATGTCATCAGAAATTGTTGATGATGAAATGATTGAAAAATCATTTCACTCATGTTGTCTCCGTGTCTTTAAAAGCCAGCCCCCCACCCCTCACTCGAGTGCTCCTGTTCTGTTTTGCCACCTGAGACAGGTGGACAGGATGCTCAACATATTAAACAATGATCACCACAGACTAGCTGCCAGATTGTTCATCAAGTGTTTGATTTAAGACTCTCATCATTCCTTCTCCTGCCCGTGTATGCACTTTGCTATGTTTACCCTGGACTTTGACTTTGCCTGCCCCAATGGATCAGTGAAAGTCCATTTTGTCAAATGGACTTCTTAAATGACTCTCCTCTTATGGTTTGTTTGCCTCTCTGTCTGCCCAGCTATTTGCCCTCAGCTCACTGACCACGAGTTTGCCTGCCTGTTTATTGATATCTTTGTCTGAAGTTCACTGACGAAAGTCATGATTACATGATTACCTGTTTACCTGCATCGTCACCCTGGCAGACCATGTCTCGGTCTTCATCCCAGCCACTAAGAAAGCTAAGAAAGTTACCTAACTGTGTACCCAGACTTCACTTCCTCTCCAATTCTTCCCAGTTCAGTTTATTTATTTAAGTAGCACAAAATCACAACAAAAGTCATTCACACACTTCACCACACCATTTCTAGTGAGCACACTCAGATTAAGGTTAATTTAATTCATCTTTGTGAGAAAACATCTGGCATCAGTCGAACTCTTTAAATGAACAAATATCACCACTGCTTTGTTGATGCTTACTGCAACCTCAAGAAAGCATCCAATATACCAAGCACTCAAATAAAATTAGCATGTCAGAGATAACACTTCCCTGAAGGAAAGTTAATTTTGTGCATGAAATAATTACTCAATGCTTTCTAATTCCACAGCAGTCTACAATTTGCTGTCATTTCAAAGACCTTTCAATTGGTCTTTTTAAAGTGGAGAGGAGGTGTAATGCGCTGCCAGGGAAGGCATGACAATATATTTCTTTACTTATCTAAAGGTATGTAACTCAATAAACAAAACCTCCCAAGCTAGAGACGATGATTATGAGAAAGAATCATATAGTGTAATAAGCCAAGTGTCACTCTGTGCTGCTTGAGTGATCTGTCGTGTCAGACACTACATCTGCTCACTGATGATGAAGAAATCACAGCCACTTTATTTGCCAGGGGCTGATTCCTTCAATTAGTATTATGAAAACCATAATATTCATGTAAGACTGACACGCCCAGGGTGCCCTTGTGAAATGCTGTGACAAAGAGCCCCGCCTCTCAGGATGTCACTGCTTCAGATTAACCTTGTGTGAAATAACTTGGTCCTACTGCCATTTTTAGACACTGATGTGCACCCTACATGTCACAATGTTTGAAATTGTTCCGAGGTGTTGCATGAAATGTCTGTTTTAGACACTTCAGGAGTTCTCAAGGCCAACTCAGTATGATAGCAGCAGATCACCCAAGTTTAAGAACCGGTTCTGTAAGGATACATTCTTTTGCTTCTTGGTCAATGAAAACTAGAAGATTAAAATATACCATGATGCCGGTAGAGCTCTATTTTTAAAGGTTTAGAGGGTTGAGATGTCTGCTTCTCCACACTCTTTAGTCTGAGGTGAAAATGTGATCATGTTAAATGTAAACATTTTCAGCTCCACTTGTGGGAGACCATGCTCATATGTTTTTTCCATGCGTGAGTGAAAGCACTGCAAATATAATTATGGCAATATAACAATATGAGTTAATAGCACCCTGGGGACAGACGTATATCTCAGTACATTCTCTGAGGCTGAAAATCTTTGCAGTGGTTTCATTAGAAATTAAATATCATTGATTTCTCAGGTTTGCCTGAAATAAAAACTATAAATTTAAACATTAGATGGGTTTGAATCTCCACAGTAATGTTTTGGTTTTGTCAGAGATATTTGGTGATCTTCATGATTTTCATCTAAACCAGCGATTTAGTCTCAAGGAATATTTGCATAGTTGATGCATCATTGGTGAAAAGTGAATGGCAAACAATAGCTACCAGAGGGGTCAGACAGCTATTAGCATTGATTCTTTTCCTGATGGGTTTATGGATTTGTAACTGCAAGAAGTCTTACTCACTTACTTAAACACAACTGTGGATTTAATAAAATAATGTAAATCAAAGACAAAAAGAGTTTATTGTACCACTATGTTAAAATCTGCATAAATAGGGCAGGATGCAAACAGTGGGTTTATTAGAGTATTTCTGCTTCTTGATATTGCAAATCACGAAACTCACTCTGTGGAGGATAACAAAGACGTGTGGGTTCATCACTGCTGTGAAAGCATACAGCACATACCACTCTCATACAGTGGCGGCTGGTGAAATAATTTTTTGGGGGGGCACACTTTTGCAAGTTAGTTTTCAGATGCACTCTATATCACCACTAGTGTAAACAAAAGCACAATTATCATGCATCACACTGCTTTAAAATATTAAATTAACATGAAAATACACAGACTGTGTTTTCAGTCATTTACTATTTATAAGAAAATTTCACCCGTCTCTCCTTCAACTGAGAACATGCAGTCAAGCAGCTCATTCCGCACCGTCTTAGATGGTAAATGGTAAATGGTCTGCACTTATATAGCGCTTTTCTATATATACTGGTACTCAAAGCCCTTTACACTGCTGTATTCACCCATTCACACACACACACTCACACACCGATGGCAGAGCTGCTATGTAGCTGACCTGACACACCTGGGGCAACATGCCAGGATTTTCTGAGTGTTCATTTTCATCATGACCACGCAACACAAGCTCAAACGCACCACAGAGTATAATGCAGTCTGTTATCGTAGACAAAATGTGTGGGTTTTTGTCCCCCTCCTCGTTATGTCATCTCATTATACTCTATCCTGTAGCTTTTATTAATCTGCGTAGCAATATTCACATTGCTAATCATTGTAAGACACATAGCAGTTAGCATTTTTCATGTGGCTGCTAGTCTGT
>JAUBNQ010000009.1:13662403-13686659 GCA_032353495.1 Ctenopoma kingsleyae
TGTTTTAAAACAGTGCATTTGTATGTAACTTTTGCTGTCAAATCTTTTTCTGAGAGGCCCACAGGAATCTTCACATCATCATATCTGGCCCTCTGTATAAAAGGTTTGGACAGCCTGCTCTTTACATAATTAGGTTTATTATGTAATAAACCAAATTGTTGAATCTCATAACACAAAGATTTAAAAACAGTGGCTCTGATTTGAATCTTTGCTCATGATTTTGCCTGGTATCTTAAAAATCTTTGATTTGCAGGTGCCACTCTAAAGTTTGTAAGCTTCTGCACCTGTATGGTCATAAAGAGGGAATTTTTTTTTGCCTTTATTATTTTTTATAGTCTATTGTTTGGTTCAGTTAGATTTTTTTCTATTATCTTTCACCTCGTATCGATTCAAAACGGGCTCCCAAAATGATCTTGCATAGGGCCCCCACAAAGCTAGAAACGGCCCAGCAGCTAACTCATTGGTAGTAGTCGAACAGTAATGATAATTTACTCATCAATATACTGTATTTTTTGGTTTTTTTTGGACCGAGACTTATACTTACAGTATAGTAACATTAACAAAACAGAAGAAAAGGGAAAAACAGGGTAAGAGTGACAATATTACACTGAAATCAGTTTCTGTAGTTTTAGTTAATATCATATTTAAATTACTCAACAAAATAATACTTTGAGAAGTTACATTACAAATTTTCTACTCCCTTATTCTCTATATTTTTCGTTCCCTAATCCAGCATAAACAGTGTGCAGACTATGCTTCACTGTGGTGACCTCGAGCACTGGATAAACCCAAAAGACAGAAAAAAATTTAATTAGGTGTATGTTCAAATAAATTTTTATATTTTAATTAATAACAATTTATAAATATATTTACTTCAGCAAAAAGTTACTGAGTAGCACCCACTCTTAAAATTATTAGGTTCAACTTAAAAAATTTGACTTCGCTCACAGAAAAGTGTGAATCATTACTTCGGTTATTTTAAGGTGATATGAGGTTATATTTTTTCAGTGTGGAATAGCAATATGGTACTATATCCCCATCACTCATAATTGTATGTAGCGAGTAGCACTCACATCTTGCATCATCATCTGGATTTACATCAGCACCTTAATGAAGACTTGACTGAATGACATTGGAGTCCTCGTCATCTAAATCTTGGATAATAGAGGTTATACTTCTGCCACAAGCTGACATATGATGGGTGAAGCAATTTTTTTTCACCATACCTTTGACCAGATGTCATTATTCAGGTTATTTCTCTCAGTTCTTGTCTCAGAATTGCAGACATGAAGGCCAACGTGCTGAGGAAGTTTAAAGAGCATTTCTGATAGAAGCCATTTCCGTTGTCTTGAGACTCTGAACAAGTAGAAGAAATGTTAAAACCATAGCAGTGCCATCTTATCAGAGTTTAAGATGCTACATCTCCAGTTCTTTTATCACCATAACTATGAAATCTTAATTGATGTGCATGTAAGTGATTTGCATTGTGCTCAGTAAAATTACTCATCACTGAGTGCTATTGTTCTTAATTTTTTCATGTTGAGGCTGTTAGACCTTTCATTAACTAGGTTTTCTTTTCTAAGTGTTCAATTTATGGAGCATTCTCTATAGACTATTGTGCAGTACAACACACAATCAGAAAGAGGCTTTAATCAATAGTTACGCTTCCATCCTCAGAATAAATCAGACTATACCTTTCAACAGAATAGCTCACTTCACTGTCCTTGAGCCACTGCTGTGCTGCATTTTTAATTTATCTAAAAGCTACATGACTACAGAGAATTCATGCTGCAGTTCTTTAATATATCTTCCTTAAAAAATTCCAATTAGATATTTTCGTAATCATGATGGTTAAGCTGCTTGCCATTTGATGGACAAAAATTTTTCAGAATGTCACTATCAAATAAATGTGAATATTTTTCCACATAAGACATGCAACACACACCCCCAATATATATCTGTCAGATAATCAGTGTATTAACAGCTTAATACACTCTTCTGTAGTTTCTTGTATGTTTTTTATGTACATTTTATACAGTATATCTGTCAATTTTGATCATCTGACAAATCATACAAATGGCATCTTTGAAGTGCTTTTTTAAAGAAAAACCTCTTTTGACAGCTCACAAGTTAACAGAGCTGATTTCACATCTCAGCTGGAATTAAATCTGTGGCATTTCAGCAAAGCCCCTAATCCCTTAAATACAGATGATAGCTGCAGCTTGTGTTATTTACTTCACCCTTTTATCCAGACATGCAAATATTTAGGAGCACAAAGTTCAAGCTGGCTCTGTCCTTGGCTATATAACCATTTACGGTGTCATCAGTTGACATACCATGTAAGGAGACCTGAGTAAAGTTCAGACCCCAATATCCCGTACTTTAAGTTGTGATCTCTTGCCATTTGTCCTGTAAATAATATACTGTAGGTATCACAAGAATGAAAACTCTCTTCCGTCAGGCTCCAGCTTCTGCTGAGATGTCAGGCTCATGTGAGAGAATGTGAACAGAATGCAGCAGCCTGAGGAATTATTTCGTTCGGGATATGTAACATGCTCAACAGAGAAACCTTCCTGCTGTTATTCAAAGGACTCAAGTGTGATTTCCAACATGGTTTGCAGGTTTTTAACATGATTACCCAAACATGCATAAAATGTATTTATAATACCAAAAACCCAAAAACATAGGTACTGCAGTTCCCAAGGAAGTAAGTGATAATCAGTGGAATTGAATAGAATTTCACACAATGAAATAAATAAAATATCATATAATGTTTTTTTGTGTTATGCAGAAGAAGAAGGTGCCTCTGTAGCAGGGCTTTGTTTTTTGTAGGGCCTATATGTCCATTTTGAGAAACAGTAGATAAATTCGGGAACTTTTTTATGAACAGTATCTCATTATAATTTTCAGTTGTTTCTAATCTTACTCCTAATGTGTGATTTGGGTTATGTAAACATTAGCAACCCTTGATTTTTGAAATGCTAAATGTAAGATCAGTTAGCATAAGATTAATCAAAATGTTATAGCAGAAAATATATAATAATAATGTAATGACTTCTTAGCTAAATAACCTTTTAATGAACCAGCCAGCATCTAATGATTTGTTTCCAGCTGACCACTCATACATAAACTAAATAACTATTAGTTATTTTATACATATTTAATAAATATGAATTGCAACCTTTAAGTGTATTTAAGTGAAATGTAACTAGAATGCATCATTACATCATGATCATCTTCCATGCACTTACCATTTTCCTGTACCCTCAGATTTAAGTTGAGCATCAGTCTCTGACAAATCTCTCTCTCCACTGACAAGTAGCTGAGTTTTTTACTGGAAATGCATCATTATTTCAGGAATGGCACAAGCTGGAGACAGCAGAACTCTTCCACTCCCAAAAAAGCCTGTTTGCACAGAGCACATTTAAATTCAGCTCCATGTCCTCATTAACATCCATATGTCATATTGCACTACTGAACTTTGACTACTACTACTACCGAATTCTTTGGAATATAATCTAATACACCACACCATACATAATGTGACATACAGAATCACAGCTTGTCATGATGCATGATTATGAGAATATTGTTACCAGATGTGCGTTAAATCGCTGTTTAAGGGAAGAGGATGCTGGATAGTGTGGACTACTTGCCTCACTAGTGTATTATGGTTTCATTCAGACATCTGTAATTCAAGTGAAAGATACAAGGAGTCTCAGTGGGGATATTCTTTGAGCCCAGCAAAGATACGCGAAAGACAATTGGGATGCTGCTTACTCCCAAACACATTTTTGAGCCAGAGATGGTTGCTATCCATTGGCTTTGGTGAATACATGTGCATAGCATGAGGCGATAGTGGAGACTAGACCTAGAATACAAAGTACATATAGATATATACTGTATGTTATATTTTTTGTTTATGTTTCATTTTATTTTCTAGGTTCTTGCTTCATAAAAAATTACATTTCATGTTTTAGTAGAAAATGAAAATAATGTAACCAAGTGTCTATCAAATATTTGAGCAGATGGGCGGCTAAACATGAGCTTGGACTTTTATTTGGACTTTTTGAAATGAGAAAAGGTTTTAGAGTAAAGTGCAGGTATAGTCCTTTGTGTTCCCTGCTTAAAAAGAAGTAGAAATATAATGGTGATCCATGGTTTCAGATACAATATAATGTATATGTTATACCAAAAAAGGTTATTCAGCAACTGATTTGAGACCAGATTTGAGAAAGTCATCTGGAATGGATGGCAAAACGTCGTCTGAGAATCTTCACAGACAATTCATATGTTAGTTCTACTGTTAGCTATAATAAAACAGGAGGAACCAGCTACACTCATTTCTGTATGGTTTAAATATTAAAACCAGTTAATTGGTGAACTTTAGATAATTAAAACTGTTTTCCTGTTTTCAGTCTATGCTTAGCATACAGTTGTCTAAGCTAATTGCCTGATGACAGACACAAGAATGTCGGTGTAACTCTCAGGAACAAGGGTAATAAGCATTTCCTAAAAAGTCATTATTTTATTATTATTAATTATTTTAGTATTATTTTTTTCATTACTGTTAACCTGCTTTCAGGTTTTTCCTGACAAAAGATGTTTAGCAGTCAGTGCACGTTAGTTAACCTTACCATTTGACTGACAGATGATGTGTCTAATAATTTGTGCTGCTAATTCAATTTATGGCATTCATTGTCCTCCACACCTAATCTGCATCTGCACAATCTATTTAGTGTGCATGTACCAATTAGCAAATAAACAATCTCTGAACAATAACAAAATAATAGATTGTTGTAAATGATGGATGGGTGCATATTGGAAGGTGTACAAAGAAATCAAAAACAAAGAACACTTAACATAGCCTATAGGTTAATAACACACACACAAACCCACGCACATTAATGCACCAGTCTCCTGAAACAATTTTATGCTGCTTAAAAGCTGAATTAGCATTCAAATAACACTTTATAAATATTTATAAAAACACTTGTGATGGATAATCTGATAAATGAAAAATATGAAATTTTTTCAGTTGGCTTAAGATTTTTACATTCTTTGACACCAAGATTGTAAAATGCAAATTCCTGGATTTTGTCTTCTGCCACATCACAGGCAGTGATCTGTCTGGCTGAAAAGCAGGGGCAATATTGCCTGACATGATTTATACAACCCAGGATGCTCCTGGTCTTCTTTCCATTTATCCTCCCCCCTCTTATTTCTGGCTGCAATGCTACCTTTGATTCAGCTTCAAGACATGAAAGACACTTTTGGTCCTCTGCTCTGACTCATAATTGAACAATTTAACACATAGTGATTGCACCTGCACGTAGCCAGTGCAGGTGCAGCCAACTGGTAATTAGAACTTTGCATGTTGGACAGCTGAGCTTTCAAAGTGTACTCAAGATATTTCAGCTACAAGCGTAGACATGTTATTGTGTAATAGGACAACATTAACTGCATCCAATGATTCAAAACATGAAAATGTTATTTTTCTATAAAGGCTGGAAAGTAATGTTTTCTAATCAATATATTTCCAGCTTGTTTTTAGACGTGAATCAGTGTGTGTTGACTTTTTTGTGTGTGTTGGTTAGCTTTACACTTTAATTTCCTGTTCTCTCTTTTCTCAAAGATGTAATCACAAAGCTGATCCCTCATGTGTTTTTATTATGTACAGTATAGACAATATATAACCTAATGGAGGAAATTAAGCTTGGGGCACTAATGGGCATAACACAGTCCAGCTGAGTGTAATTAATATGGAACTTTGTTATGTAATATTTAAAAAAAATAAATAAATATGTAGTTTATACCTAATTTAAAAATTGTCTTCCTATCTCCCAGGCCTTCATCTAACCTATGATCTGTCTGTGTTTAATGGTTATTTGCACTAAATCCCCCATTAGCATGTAGTTGCACACATTAGGTTTTCATTCTAAATTAACTTTGTAGGCACTTAATCTATAATATGACTCTGTTAATATAAAGTACTGACAGATAATGTTTTGCAATTTTGTCTAATAGTTATAAAGCAATGAATTAGCTAAACATCTTGTGTGTATGAATTTAAAAAGTGAAAAAGTTATAAATATAAGTGACAAGTTTAATTGTGGAAATGGAAATTAGCATTCAGTTTTCATAGAGATTTATCACTATGATATTATGGACATCTATTGGGTTCTGTGAATCTGCCATATACCATATTTACATAATGAAGTTCTCCTGCCAGTTACTGTGTTGTGAAGAGATTAGTGGGAAATGCTTCTCAGACATAATGTAAATTATTTATAAATGATTTAGTTTAGCTTTTACACCATAGTACCTTATTTTACATCCCAAGAATGTGACACAAGATGAGGATAAGATAGAGTACTGTGTGTAAGTCAAAATGTTGTAAATACAATTACCTTGAAAAATGACTCATAGAGGGATAGACTGAGTGCATGGATGCATAAAGTGATAATACAGAATTATACCACCCAAACTCAAACACTGATTATTCACTCTTTTACTTTCATTAATGTACCTCAGTGGAATCTAGGACACTTTTCTCCAAAAAACAACAATAGAGGTAATGGGTGAAAGCAGATTATTGTAACTCACATGTATATAACCCAATTGATTTAGTCAATTCAGTCTCTACTGACCATAGTAATTATGACAAAGCTTTAGGTGATACACAAAGGTCAGAGTGGATGGTTGATTCGGCACACCACGGTACTGTCACCAGAGATGCAGTTTGTTTGTATCTTTTCCTAGGGTACAAAACCTAACCAAATTGCTTAATTGTACCTAAACCAAACCATGATCATTCCATAATGTGGACAAAGTGGATCATCAAAGCGATCCAGATATTCTTCTTAGGCACTTATGCAGAACAAAACTAGCAACATGTAATTTTCTGTGTATACTACACATTTCCTTTCACTTCGGTGGTCACCTTTTGGAATCTATTATTAAGTACCTTTTCATTTCCCTCCACTATTCTCTCTATGGGTATTAGATGGTGCACTGCTCTATATTTTGAATAAGACCAAGTGCTCAGTGTTTCCTCGCAACACCTTGGGTTTGACTTCCATGAAATTATTTATTTGCCCTATACATCAGTTGTATGTCACTCTCATTCTTAAAACTGTCCATCTTCTTGACTTCTCCCCGCCTTGTTTGATCTAAGACAGAGCACTGGTCCATTAACACCCAGACGCCATCCCTCTAATCTACTTCAGCAAATGTTTCAGATGGCACTTCTACTTGAGTGAAGCTTGAAGGCTCTGCAATTGCATGTCACTTTGCCAGTTTAAGAGTTGAACAACAGTTTGATAGTTCAAAAACACACTTTGGAAGAATCTGCTAGAGTCTTATGCGTCACCAGGTGTTATTCTGGTCTCATTTTTACGCTGACTTCCTCAGCTTTCCTCCGAGAGAAAGGTGAAATTCCCACTGGAATCTGGGGGAAGAAGATCTGGGGAAAGAAAGATGCTCAATTAGCACCCACAGCTACACTTCAGCCAGTTTAAATTAATTTAAGATCTTTTTATAAAGCATACAAAGACCTTGCTCAAAAGAAAAAAGGAACATTTAATTGGAATTTTATCATGCTGGCTTTCTAATTCTTTTTTGTCCACGGTCCACTGATATACTTCTGTCCCTGACTGTGAAATGTTTGTCTTTGGGCTAATCTGTTTCATTTTGAATCCCTAATTTATATTATTCATGCCATCCCACTGCTACCTTCTTTCATTTGTCAAAGCTTCTTTCAATATCACTGTTTTACCACTTGCTCTAATATCCATTATTAATCCTTGGCATGTAGCTTAGCACCTCAGAGGTGCTGACACACATGACAGTGACAGTTCGCCATTTCTATGTCTTGTCTTGTGTTTCCCTGCAACATATTGTCTTTATGTTGTAGTTAGACATTTATGTTCCTCACTTTGTTCCAATAATGTATGTTATGTACAGTAACTACAGTAGCATAAAGTATAAAACTGAGAATACTTTAATGCTACCTGTAGGGAAACTGGATTGATGGTGCTTTAAAGCTGTGGTAAAATATAACAAATAGAAACAACAATATAGCAAATAGAGAATACATAACTGAAGTGAGGACATATAATGTAAATGTATTAATGGAATTAATATAAACATTTTTAGTGTCTACAGACTAAATGTAGAATTAATTAAAATAAAAAGTGTAGTGGAAATATGTATGTATTTTAAATGAAAATATAATATATGCAAAATAAATATGTATTTAAATTTTAATACATAAAATAAAACAACAGCGTTAGTTATGTAATGTACCTGCTGTGACCTGATTCATGAACTTAAGCAGATGCAAGGTGATGTTCCTACAATTACAAACAACAATTTGGCTTTTTGTGGTGTTCAACTAAAGCACTAACAGGTCACAAAGGTCCCTACAGAAAATTGGGTGAAATCGCAAAGCTAACTTTACAACTGTGATGTCTGAACTATGGTAAAGGTTAAATGCCTGTTTTGCTGAATGGTGCTTTGAAAGTGTATAATGAGGGGGGAAATCATTTTTAGTCAGTGAACTTCAGCTTCATCTGGAAACAATGTGCAGTTTGATGCACACAGTCTCTCATATGTTGTTAATTGGTGAGCAATGTCTCTCATCGGGATACACAGGCAAATGTCATATGATAATTTATTCAGAAGACCTGGACCTAGTATCATATTAGCCATGAGTTTTGAGCAAGTGTCACTGAAGAAGTCTAGTTTTCAAACTGCAAGCAGATAAGCAATGACATTCTCACCTTCAGTTAATGACTTCAGGCAGCCCAACTGTCCCTTTAATATATGTTTCTGAACAACTAAGAAAATTCACAACATTTCACCTCTCAGGAAAAGCCACTAGTATCCATATTAACTATCCAACTAAACATACCCTGAGTATAAAAATCCCGATTTGTATGAAATACAGACATTTCACCACAATTTAGGCAACCAGCTATCCCTGTTATGTTCACTCCTGTCTTCTATCATTCACCTTGCTCTTTAGTGATTTCTTCACAGGAAAGAAGAGGCACTAAGGGGGAATAAATAGGCTGGAGGAAAGATTTTTGTGGGTATAAAAGTCTCATTATCCACCCTTGAAGACATTATCCAAACAAATAAACATAAACTCAACTACATGCAAAATGTAAAAATATATTTAACATTATTAGATGTTTGAAAGGTAGAAAGTGGGGAGCAAAAAGAAAATGAAAATGATTCATATATGTTTAATCAAGTCAGGTTTAGATTATGGGAGTATGATTTATGAATCAGACATTTAAAAAATGGACAGTTTAATTAAATTTAGTTTATTTATATAACAATGAATCTCAACAGAATAATCTCAAGACACTTTGCAATGTGAGGTTTAAGACCTTACAGAATATAAAATACAACTATATAAAAATATGTAGACAATATTTTTTTAATTCCAATGTTTAATATGATGTTTTCAGACGCTGATATGGTGCCATTAAAACATCTCCCTTACCATCTTTACAGATGGAGATGGCAATGACAGACTGGGGATAGCATTTTTTATGATGTAAGAGATTTGTAATAATTTGTCCGTCTACACAAGAGGACAGAAGAAGAAAGGTTCAGATTCAGGAGTTTGTTAACAATTATCAAAAACATGCAATCAGATTTGAGACAGGACATAGTGATTCGTATTATTCATACATTGCTCATCAACAGCTAAATGTATTTGGATTCATGCCCATATAGGAGTAGAGGGAATAGATATGGCCGTCAGTTATAGAAAAGCTAAGATTAAAAGTATAATCAAGTCAGAAATGAAGAGGAAATGGCAAGTAGAGTGGGATAAAGAAAGTAAGGGGCCAATACTATTATACCAGCCAAAGAAAAGCTGAAGAAATAGGAGGAAGTAATAGAAACAGGAGGGAGGAGGATATGATTTCTAGGATAAGGTTTGGTCACACTGGTTTGAATAGCACAATGAAAATAATGAAGAAACATGATACTAGAAAATGTGGGTATTGTGAGATTTCAGAAACCATAGTGCGAAACCATGTGTTTTTACAATGGCCCAAATACAGAGAAGGGAGACAGAAACTTAAAGAATCTGGTAAAATGAATGAAATAACATTTGATTTCAAAGAAATATGGAGCTCAGGGGATATAATGTGTTTTCAAGTTTTTAGAAGATACTTGAGTGTTAATGCACGTAAAGGTTATTTGCCCATCACCAATAAACAACAAAAGCAGAAGAAGATGATGAAGAAGAAAAAAAGTCCTCTGGAAGTTGAAGTGCAATATCACTCCAAAACTTCTGACTCCATTTCAAAAAGGAAGTGTGGTCAGTGTTTACAGTAAACGTTATAGTCAGAGAAAGCAGAGCAGCTATCTCAGACCAACCATAAGCTGCAACTCCAAGCTTAAAACCAGCTAATGCAAACCAGTGGGTGAAATCATGTGTAATTGTGTCCACTTTATATGCTATCTATAACTTGAAACCATGTTAAAGCCTCAATGACACTATACCATGAATCGAATTATTCTCTGTAATCAGGCTTAATTGTGCATGCCAATGAACTGTGCAATAGGAGGTTTTAGTTTACATGTATTGATCTATGTTAATTCTTTTTTTCACCTTTCCTAAAAAAACAGTCTTCTCTGCTGTTTCTGGTAAATGGAGAGTGCTTTGTGAACCAGTGTACCCTGAACAATAGAGGTGCTGTTTGATATGCACATGCTATTTACACTTATCTTACAGCTTGGCAAGCAGCCTTTTTGTTTAGGGTACTGCTGTAAACATGCAACATCCTGTTGAGCAGGGGACAAGCTGATCCATGCTGCCTTTTTCTACCAATAATCCACTCTGATGTTTTAATGATTACCTCCATCAACTCCATGAAGGAGATGACTGTGCACACTGCCACATTACCATTGTCTTTTAATGCTGAAGTAAATTCCGCTGTAGAGATGCAGTGTGCTCACAATTTCACATGGTCAAATGTTTGATTACACGTGTAAGACAAAATTGTATTAATTTGATGCATTAATGTACATTACCCTTGAAGACACCAGACCATATTTTGTATGCAGAGATGCACTTCACATTTGCGAGTCCAATTAAGAGCATGTAGTTATATATGCTAAATCTATAACTGTGGCATTCAGCGGTCACGAGTGAGTCGCTAATCAGTTTTTGTGCCTTGAAGAGACAACATGTCAATCAGATTCTTTTCAGAATTAAATTACACAGAGGTGAGTAATGTTGGGTAAATCTGAGGAACACAAAGGAGATCCCTCTGTATCACTAACTTTGTGCATTTGCCAGAAGGTTGTTAAGCATTTTCTGTGCATGATAAATAAACTTGGAGTCAAGTAAAAAAGCAGGTGCTGACTGCTTCTGCAATGTGTTTAATATCTGTTCTTAAAATGTATTTCAGTGTTAGATGGAGGATGCAATTCAATTATTTCGTATTTGAATCTTAATTGTATTTAACTCAAAGTCCAACAAATCAAAACCACACAGACTCACAAGTTCACTGTAGCTCTACAGATTTGTAACTTGTCATTCTGCCCAGTTAGACACATCAGTCACAAAATGATCTCACTTCTCACACAGTGGGCAATGATTCAGAACTGCAAAGCATATTTTCAGACATCTTGATGGATTGGTCCACAGTTGACTTTGATCGGCATTGATCTCCCCTACCACCCAAAGAAAGAAAATGGGGAAAGCTAGAATAAATCTCTCCACATAAACTTGTTAAAAATGTGCACTCAGATAAACTTTCCTGCCTCCTATTCAGATCCAGCAGCATAAAGGATCCAGAACAGGGGATCATCACAGAGGTTGGCAAGTTTATATTTGTGGAAACTTTGTTTTGTCTTCAACATATTTACAATCCAATTTTGAAGTCCTTGCAGGTATTAAAGTCACCTAGAGGCCAGCCATTCAACAGTGCCTGCATATTAAAAGAGGCCATTTTGAGATGAAACACAAGGCACAGTAACACTTCCTAAAAAATGTCTGTGGATGCGAAGTCAATAGCAGTAAATGAGATGTTTACCTGTGGGCAACTGGTTTCAATTCCTGTTTGGTTGTCTATTTGATTTCATTATACAGCCAGCTCATTACCACCTCTCCAATTCCATTGTCATACCCAAAAAGAGGAGATTAGCATAATGAAATTCTCTGTAATAATTGACTCACTGTGTATAAACATAGGTCATGTACTACTACTACAGTATATGAGGATCTGTGCAGTGATGAAAAACAGTAGTTGACAGATGACAAGATGGGAAAGTGGAAATCTATTCAAAACCAAGATGAAAAACTCAGAAACTTTGGCTTTTCTGTCAGCTCTGTGTGATTAATGTGTTAATGTAATAATTTTATAGATTGCAGTCATAGTGAAAATGATCCACAATGAGGATGTTAAGCTCCAATACAAGCAGTATCCACTTGATAACATATTGCTGGGAGGTAAATGTAAAAACCAATTTAAAAAATACTATGTGGGGAGGTGAGACATCTATACTCTCTAAGGTAACCACAGGGGTTCCACAAGGCTCTATCCTTGGTCCCCTTCTTTTCTCACTATACACTCGCTCACTTGGTCACATCATCCAATCCCATGACTTTTCCTACCATTCTTATGCTGACAACACTCAGGTCTATCTGTCCTTCCCTCCAGAGGATAACACTATTTCAACAAAAATTTCATCCTGTCTCTCGGACCAGCCCAGTCTCCTAAAAATTACATTCGTATACAACTAACTGCATTCCAGATTACATTTTTGTAGAGAATGTAATTGCGACCCAATTATGTTTTCTGTTAACATAATGATCATATGTTCATATCACACCTCACACCCTGGCCTGCCTTCTTGGTTCCCTGTTTCCCCCATTGCTCAGTCACTTTGGTCACGCCCTCACTTCGTTGCTCAGCTTGAGACTCCAGTTTTGGGCACCACATCAGCCTCCGTTCCAGGTCTCCGCTCTGGCTCCAGTTCTGGACTTCGCTCCAGCTCCAGTTCCGGCCTCCTCTCCGGCTCCAGGTCCGGTCTCTGCTCCGGCTCCGGCTCCAGTTCTAGTCTCCACTCCAGCCCCAGCTTCAGTTCCAGCTCCGGCTTCTTCTCCAGCCCCAGTCTACACCACGCCTCCACTTCACCTGGTCCAGCCTACAGCTGCGTCGATGCATCCACATCACCAGACCCCGCTCTTGGTTGCGTCGACACCTCCACGTCACTGGTGATAGACAGGGGATTTGGGTGTGGGACTCGGGTCTCCTGTATCTCTGTCCTACACAGTAAACAGCGCATCAACATCGCTTCATATTTATGAATGACACGCTACTATTTCAGTACAACATAACAATTACGTCCTGTTGAAAAACGTGATCAGGATTACAGTCTAGTTGTACGCAAACGTAATCTCTAGGAGACAGCATTGGAAAAAACATGAACAAGAGAACAGCAGCTACAAAATAAACAGAGAGAGGAGGAGGGAAATCCCTCAGGGAGACCCCGTTGCCAGAAAATGCACCCCGTCCTATCTCCCACTAGGAAAGTGTCACATCCATGAAACTTCCACCACTAACCAGCATCAGTCCTACAACTTCACTGTCAAAATTATTCAATTCTGGGACAAACAGAAACTGGATCTAGATTAACTTAATGTAACACTGTGTTTTTCTATGCTTTGTGTGTTTGGTTTGTTTTTAAAGCAACTTAATGTGACGCGGGTTTTATTTGTTGTCTTATTGCGTCTTGATTCAAGAGAGGTAGCATGGATCTGGATGTTAATTTAACACTGCTGTTTTTGTTTGTTCATATTTTGTGCGTTTGGTTGTGTTTTTACACAATTTAAACATTTTTACTTTACTTTTTTGCGACGGGGGTGCATTTTCCGGCAGGCTGCCCTTATAAGGCAATAGTATCGGATCGGTATCGGTGATACTGGCCCTGTATTTACTTGGTATCGGATTGATACCAAAGCTTGTGGTATCGCACACCACTACTGCACAGCTCCTCGTCCAGACAATGGTCATCTCTAGACTCGACTATTGTAGCTCTCTCCTGGCTGGAGCTTCTGCAGTCACCATCAAACCCCTCCAAATGGTCCAAAATGTGGCTGCCTCGTTTTCAACCAGCCGAAATACACCCACACCACACCTCTTCTCACCTCTCTCCACTGGCTCCCGGTAGCTGCTCGCATTGAGTTTAAATCCTTGATGCTTGCCTACAGGGCTGTAAATGGAAGTGTACCCTCTTATATCAACATGCTAATAGGAAGCTACACTCCTGCATGCCCTCTCAGATCTCCAAATGAGAGGAGACTGAAAATTCCCTCCTCAAGGGGTCTCTGATCCCAGTCAAGTCTATTCTCCTTTGTTGTCCCTGGCTGGTGGAATGACTTGCCCTGCTCCATTCAACTAGCCGAGACTATCAACACCTTTAAAAAACATTTTGAAACTCACTTGTTTAAAAAGCATTTCAAATGAGTCTTACACACACACACAACAAGTTTAGGTCATATCAGGGTTCTTTGTTTGTAGTAACTCATAATTTACAGAACCCGAATGGTACTTGCTTGTGTCTTCTCCTTGTAAGTCGCTTTGGATGAAAGCGTCTGCCGAGTAAAGTGAAGTACTACGTTCACCCAATGTGGTCAGGATGTCTATAAGATGTGTTTGAAAGCTCTAGATAAATTTAGCAAGAGGACATTGAGTTCATTCATCCTACTGAAATGAATCAAAATAAAATGTTAACTGATTTTCTAGAGCTGTTTTACAGCACTGTATAATGTTTTGTTCCCCATATATACCAAACTGATAGTTATTTACTGTAAAAGCCAAGATATTAGAAATTCATAGTTCAACAACAAACATAATAAAAAACAACATACTGTATTCATCAAGGACACAAAGTAAATAGCTAAACCTCATTATCTTGTTAGAGCAATTAAACATTATACACACGTATAAAGAAAACATTATTATTGTCTACACTTTGCTCACATTGTGAGCCAGTGTTGTAATGACAGACATTACATAGTTTTTTTTTAATATAACTGATGATCATTTCTATATTTTAGACATTTTCCTCATATACTGTCATATTTCAGAACATTATCTAATGTAATGGAATATCTTAGCTTAATTTAAAAAATGACTAACCATTTTCTTTGGTTAAATTGCTGAAGTTCTGAGAAGTGTATTTTCTTTTATTTGACAAATTTGATTTGGGGATTGGGAAACACTTCAGGGAGGTTTGTTCCTTGTTGATATTTTGTTATCAGTTGATGAAAGGAGCTGTGCTTCCATCAGATAAAGAATGAAGCCGAATATCACTCTGTGAGAAGGAGACACTTACACTTAGGTACAGACTGGATCCTGGTTTCTATCTTGTGAAAATCTTCATTTTTATATTTATTTACTTTAGTTGAAGGGTTTTATGTTCCTCTGGGAACATGAGCAAAACCTGTAATTTCTGAAATGATACATAGATGGAAAGATAGCTGTGGCCAATGTAAAATGCCTTTATGAATGGTTGTACAGTCATGTTCCAAAGTTAAAACCCTCTGTTTTGATTCAGTGCTATTTATTTATAAGAAAAAAAAAAACAGCCAAAAAAATCTGGGCATAACTAAGTACCCGTATGATTCAACAGCTTGTAGATCCATCTTAAACAGAAATAACTTGGAGTGACTGTTTCCAGTACTCTGGTATGTCTTTTGTTTTCACCAAGGTTTTAAGGCATTTGCTTATGCACAGCTCAACTCCACTGGGTTGCGATCTGCTTGACTAAGCCATTCCAAAACCTAATTCTGATGTAGATTTGCTGGTGTGCTTGAGATCATTGTCCTGTTGCGTGACCCAAATTTTCAAAAAAAAGAAAAAAAAAAACAATTAAAAGAGGGGTTATTAACTTTGTAACATGACTGAAGTCAGTCAAAGAAGGGTTGGCTGAATAACAGTAACACCTTTTTTTGTAATGCTATACAGTTCACTAGTGCTGAAAAGTTAAAAGGATGGCAGTTAAAAGGGTAGTTTAAAAGTTGTTAATGGATTTATGAGCAAAAGATTGACTGGTGTCATCATAATCCCTGGAGAGCATGCATGTTTTATTAGATGCTGTTTTACGATCCATCCAATTATCTCCCTTTTCAAATGAGATCACCAAGGGGCAATTACCTCTGACCAGATATAATCAGTTTGCATGTTTCAGTTGTGCAATAATAAGAAGTCATGCTGAGCAATCAACAGTACATGCTGAACAGTCTACAGAAGACTAAAAGCTGAGGTTTAAGGCTTACTGATCTGAATGAGCATTTGTCCCTCGAACGTCACCGCTAATTAGCTTTCATTTGTCGTGTAGTCTAATGCTGCCTTGTTTACTATACATAGTAATGTTCAAAAGACAATGCAGCACCTGCAGTTCATCCACTCTTCTGGCATATTCTGATGAATGACAGAGCACCCAATGCAGCCACTTCAGAAGACACTAAGATGATTAGCTCTGCTTTTTGGCCACATACATACCACTTTAGATTCAACAAGAATACAATACATGAATAAGTAGGTTCCATAATGTACTATGTTTACTAACTTTATTATTATTTTTCCTGGCAGATTCTCTTAAGCTCTATCAAGTTGGATGGGAAGTGACTATGAACTGCCATCTTCAGGTCTCTTCACAGATTTGGACACTCAAGGACAGTCAGAGATTTGTCCTGAAGCCAGTGTTGTCTTGGCTGTTTGCTTCAGGTTATTGTTGTGCTGAAAGGAGAACCATCACCTCTATCTCAGGTCTCCTGCCTGTGCAGCTGGTTTTCTTCGTCTATGTTTTAAGTTAGGGAACTGCTAAGAAAATATGTAATATTCACAGAATTGCTTCAATGCTCATCTGATCTACTACATGACAGGTGTAAAATGCTTTCTTTAAAATTATTTTTGATAGCAAAGATCCGCAAATCCTGATGTTTACTGTATTTTGCCATTTGCTTGATTTGTGCTAGAATATTAATCCTGAAAGATCTGGGTATGTTCCTGTGCAGATTTTCCAGTCTTTGCTGGAGTTAAATACACTGCTCAAACAAATTAAAGGAACACTTTTTAATCAGAATAAATTATCAAGTCAGTTAAACTTCTGGGATATTGGTCTGGTCAGTTAAGTAGCAGAAGGAGTTGTTAATCAGTGTCAGCTGTTTTGGTGTTAATGAAATTAACAACAGGTTCATTAAAGGGGCAACAATGAGACAACCCCAAAAACAGGAATGGTTTTGCAGGTGCAGGCCACAGACATTTTTTCCCTCCTCACCTTTTTTGACTGTTTCTCAGTAGTTTTGCATTTGACTCGGGTCAGTGTCACTACTGGTACCATGAGGCGATACCTGGACCCTACAGACCCTACAGTCCAACTCCACCAGGATGTCATCAATGGTCTTTAACCCATCTGCAGGACCGGCATCTGCTCCTTTGTGCAAGGAGGAACAGGATAAATACTGCCAGAGCCCTACAAAGTGACCTCCAGCGGACCACTGGTGTGAACATCTCTGACCAAACCATTAGAAACAGACATCATGAGGGTGGCCTGAGGGCCCGACATCCTCTAGTGTGCTCACTGCCCGGCATCGTTGAGCTCGAATTGGCAGATCAATTATGCCCTGGTCAGGATTTGGGAGGAGATACCCCAGGACATTATCCGTCATCTCATAAAGAGCATGCCCTGACGTTGTAAGGCATAAATACAAGCACATGAGGGCCATACAAACTACTGAGTACCATTTTGAGTTGCTGCAACAACATTTCAGCAAATTGGATTAACTTGCTTCATCAGTTTTTCAGTTTAAATTGCATGGTGACTTCGAATTAAGCCCTCTGTAGGTTGATCATTTTTATTTTCATCAAACGATGTGGCATCCTGTTGTTCCTAACACATTACCTATTCCATATCAGTGTGTTTTCAAAATGTTCCTTTAATTTTTTTTGAGCAGTGTATGAAATAAACTTCCGGTCAACTTTTTCATTATTGCACAGCTTAATGTGCAGATTGTGTTTGACATTTTATAAGTATTTTACACGTCCAATTACCAACCAGGGACCTGACATGAAATCTCAACGATATCAGTTTACATAACAATAACACTGTCTTTCCTGTCCCACTGTGAACTAAAATTGAGTGATTATCAAATATGTGATATTTCCATTAATTCTGCCACTTGTGTTTTATGACGCCATTTTCATGATGTTGTAACTGAAGAACCTCTCATGCATCTGTTCAGCACCACTGAACTTATCCTTGCTGTCGATCAAGTGCCTTTTTAGAGCTTGCATTACAAATAATGTCCAAAGAGAAATGTCATGTGGTATGACTTCATACAGTACAAAACAAGTGGATTAATTTGCATTTGATATTGAACCTATGCTGTTACCCAAACTCAACAAGTAACTTCGACTTTTATTCAGAAACGTAGTCTAACTTCTTGTTTAGCTATTATTAGTAAATGCTGGCTTAACATGCTGAATGAAAATGCTATACATGGTCAACAAAACTGCTTAATATCAGCATGTTCGTATTGTCATTTTGAGCATGTTAGCAAGCTAATGTTAGCATTTAGCATAGTGTGCAGCTCTGTTGCTGTACACTATGTTGTACACCTGTGAAAGGCCAAAAAGAATGCAAACAAATCTGCTACAGTCTATAATATTTTTGGGTTTTCTGTGTGTATAAATATCAGATTTTACTCTATTTTGTGGTCAAGGAATGTGGCTTAATGCTGAATCAGGTCTCCATAGAGAGTAGAACTGACATAAATGTGAGTGATCCCCTGCAGTTTCATCAAGAAAATTGCTGTTTATGTATTTGTCCTCCATATCCTCCAGACGCTATACTGTGGAGAATATCCCTGCTGCACATCAGGGGAAATGTAACTTTTGTAATTGACTGTACATGCATTGTGACTGTGGGCATGTCTAATTGCAGTAATGTGCAAAGCGTGGAAGAAATTCATCAGCTGTACGGTTCTTTAAGTATGTCAACAAATTGGATTAGCATATGCAGATTATTCGGCGATCACAGGCAAATAGGTCATGACACACAGATAGAAGATGACAAAGGGTTTGATGGAGTCAGACATATTTCAAACAGTACAATTAATCAGAGTAAACTACAAGATCGATGTGGAATTTAATTTTAAACATACCTAATACCTAGAAACACAGAAGGCAGGAGAAAGAGACCCCTGGATTAACATGTGCTGCAGATTATCTATCATAACAACGGGAGACCGTTAAAACATCCAGTGTTAGTGCTCTGGTTTTTGATTCTTTAATCCAGCCTACATCACATCACACACACCCATTTAATCAGAGGAAATGAAACAAAATACAATAAGACATATAATTGTGATGCATTGGACATGACTATAGTTGCTGGAATTTGCTAGAAATCAACAAAAGGTGGAATAGTTAGTTTTTATTAGGAAATCCTACCACAATTCACCCTATACACATTCATACATATCCGTACACAGCAATGACAAGTTATTAATTTTATAGTCTTTGTAGTCTTCAGCACACACTGAGTTGCTGAGTTCATTGCAATGACACCTCTGATCTATGACAGCCTGTTGAATAAACATTTTTTAAACATTTTCATTTCAAATATTTAAACCCACATTAAAAGTTGAGGCATCAAAACTTGAAATATTTCCTTTCATATTCAGTTTTGAAAGTCAGAATGAATAGCATTTCGAAGAGCAAGGCAATCTGTTTATCTGTTGCTTCCTGTGTTTGGATATTCATTTGGATATTCATATGCTTTTCACACAGATCTTTGGAATGGATTTTTTTTTGTCTGCTGTTTCTGAAAATGATAGCTGCTGGAGCCTCACATCAGCAATACACCTTCATGGCTTGTGACAAGCAGCATACAATAGAGTGGCTGTACTGTATTTGCAAAGGCATATTACATTTGGCAGAATACAGTGATTTAATTTGATATGATAGTCACAGACATACAGAGGCCCCCCACTTAAGCCTCAAATAAATCCTTCACCCAAAGTTCAAATGAATTCTTGATGGGATTTGGATTAGTGGTTGTACCTGTGTGATTTATGAAGACCCACTGTCTCACAGGTATTTATATCAAGTTCTTTAAAACCTCTGAACTCTATATCCCCAGGAGGAGAGTAAAATTGTTAATTTAACCTTTATGTCAAACAGGCAGGTCAGTGAAAAACTGAATTTTATTCATGATGAAGGTCCATAAAAAGTAAAGATGGGGGAAAACGTCAAAAACAGAGATATAGGACTTGAATGCCTGCAACTGTTGGGAGACAGGAAGACAGGCTTTAGACACAGTGATCTACAGTAATGAACAAAAACAAGATTGTAACAACATACATTTTGTTAAAAACAAAAATTGTGGAAAGCAACATATGAGCGTCATTTTTAATGTAGTGAGGAATATTTATGAGAAAATGTTGATCCATTATTGCCCTCTGCTGGTTAGTCTCACCTTTACTGAAAGGCATCATGTTATAAATTCATCACACAGTATATTTGTTTCATTTCTAAAATGTCAAATAATTATTTTCAGATTTTAATTCCTTTTTATCATTGCATTTATGACATCATTTATATAGTGTGTTCAAAATTATTTCTTTATCTTGATGAATTTAGCTTTGTATACTGTGTATTTTCAGTGTGTTTTTGAGATAGTCTTCATAGGTAACTATATACATGTTAGTATATAATATTAGCATTATTTTTAGCCTGGCTTTGACTTGTTCACAGGCCCCGCAGAGGGCTGAGATCAAAGACTGAGATTATTACATGCACGTGAGACTGATTCACCAGCACATGAGAAAGGGTGCTTCTCATTTCCTAAAACATGAATGTTTTTCTCACTCACTTTCAATAAAAGCAAGTTTCCTCAATTTCTTTATCTTTGCATCTTTTTAACCTTTTCCTCACATTTTAAATGTTAGGCACAAATACAGTATGTGAGGATAAGATGCAAGTGAGGGAAAAAGACCAGGAGACAAGTTATGGTAATGGGAAGCAGGCCTGGTAAATTTTGTGGCTTGTCCTTTACTGTGTAATTCGCTGTTTTGTTAAATGTTTTATTTATAACTATTGGTTATATCAAAAAAGTGAAAATGATTTTAAATTTTAAATTTAGCAAAATAATACAGTGTTGTAATTGTGCAAAAACTAAGCAAATTTAATCTAACAGAAAATTAGTAGGGCTGCTGGTGATGCTAAGGTTTCTATAGTAATGAATGAAAATGCTTTTTAGTAATCACTGCATCAGCAGATAAGTATTATAAATTTTGTCCTGCCTATTGATTTCTTTAGTTTGTTTCATGTTCTATGTTTCTTATTTCCAGCTTTCAGGCGTACTTTTGTCTCATTATAGCTTAGCAGCTTGAAAGCAGAGTCACTAAGAGTTTATGCAGACAGACTGGAGTCAAGTGAAATCAATTTCACAGGAAGCTGATACAAAACGATACTGTTGGAATGATTCAACTCAGCTTCTTGGTCTGAAAAAAACTCAACGGGAGAGCTGTGCAGAAATGTGTGATTAGATAATCTATTTTCCTCTGCTGAGCTGGTTATTTATTGTATAATTTTAGAACAATGTAGTGTAAATACTACCAGTTATATTATATAATATAGGATGGATCTACTGTGCTGCAATGTAATTAGGGGTGAATAAGTCAAAATGTCCAGAAAGGGTGAGATGGGCAGATTTTTGACAGACATGCTTTCCATTAAATGTAATTGAAACTTTAAGACTTCAGAAAGTTATTGTAAGTAAATTACACAGCTTCGAGTTCTGGGTATGTATAATTAATATTATCTGCAAGTCATTAGCATAATTATTATATTATTATAGAAGTATTCACATACAATTTCTTTATAATGAAATGATCACTTTGGTTTTTTAATTTAGTTTTTTTTTTCAACATCTAGAATTGACAAAACAGAGACTATGTTGTCATTATTCTATAGCCAACTAAGATTAGTCAAATAAACTGGACAGGTAATATTTGTGGCAGAAGTATTATAACATTAGCTCACCTAAAGAAGAGACAACAACATTGCTCAAATGTTAAGAGATTATTAAACCAGCATATTGAAACCAAACATTCTAAAACTGAAGCAGGCGCCTTAAATAACAGCCTATTGATCACACCTCCCATTTAGTGTTCACTAGAGGGCATCGTGAGGTTAGAAGATGAGATTCAGAAAAGTGATCCAAAGGTTCAAATGCTGATATATTGCCTCATGTTCCAGGATCATAGTGCATATGTTGTATCTCAGAATGCAGTGGAATTCAGACAGTCTAGAGATTTCTACTGTATTGTATGTCTGTCCACATTGAAGAAATGCCTGTTGGGAAAGATCCATAGACATGTTTGTCAAATGCTATCACAAAGTATAATGCAGAGGAAGTTCAAGCACTCTGCTATTTAAAGTTTTTGAAACACTGTAAACAATAAGAACTATTCAAGGGAAATTGTTTGGGGTATTATGTAGATTTCAGTGGTGATATGAGTCAACTGGACCTGTGTCACGTGGAGTGAGTAGTACATGTGACTTTAGTAGCACTGTATCCCCACTGTATCCCAACAGACCCCACCTTGTTGCTATAAATGGCTCCATGGACTGTAATGTCATTACCATATGGTGGGGCATGCACCATTTCAGGAGGGAGGAAATGTACATTTCCTTGAGGCTGCAAGAAAAAAAAGATTTTATGCTTCACCCATGATAATTTGCCTCTTTTAGCTTTTGTTACACCAAATCAAGGACATATATATGGGCAAAGAAAGATGAAAGTCAGGACACAATATACAGCCCACGGCAACTCCTACGAGATATCAATCAAGCACAGTGTAAAATGTATCCCTGCAGATAATGATATTACCCAGTGCTCACCAAAAGCATGAAAAAGGCCTTGGTATCAACATATCGACTTAAGCAATCCATACCAATAGATATACATTTTCCAAGCTTTATTCAGAAACATAAAAGATTTTTAAGGTTAGTCTGACCACCTCAGAGAGATGTTCAGAGTCTAACAAAGTTTGGCCCCATAGAAGCATCTTTGGAGCCATAAATACTCTCTAAAGACTTCTCTCTATTAAGTGTAATGGGCCTGTACTCCCACAAGACCTAGCAAGCCAGATTTGATAGACCATACCCAACAATTTGAGGCATTAAGGAGGTAAACTGAGTTTTAATAACACTCTAAATACAGTATATAAAACCTCATTTGTCACAGTGTATCTTATCAAGAATGTTTTCTGCAAACTTGCCATGTCTCTTGCATTATCTTTCTCTTGAATGATAACTGTCTTCTTAAGTGTGGGCTATTTTTCTCACACTCCTGGGGAGTATGAAATATCTTGATTGCTTAACTTTAGGAAATGTTTTTCATCATTTATCATAAATGTAAACATTTACATCACTGCAGATATGTTGGCAGTTTTGTCATTTAAAAAGATCACCTTAGCAGTAGAGATCTGCCAGAACACTGTTTTGTCAAATTGGTCTCTACTTCCACACAACCTTGATACTTATCATAGACTGAAATGACTGAGCTTTTCCATTTTTATGTTATACACAGATAAATAATGCTCATATGCAATGCACACTGACTTACTTGTGCTTGACTATGTGGGCCTCCACGTATGCCAGGTATGCCCTAATACCTGCAAAGACAAATGATCTCTATATGGACTACTGAGGAAACCTATAAAGGCTCTTCTGACTGTCATGATGGTATGTAAAGGTATGTAATTACACTTGATGGCATAGAGATCATTGGAACTGATATGGGGGATCTACATGAAGTTGTCTAAGATCACAAGGATGAGTCTCTCCCTGAAATCGCAGGCTTATTGAAGTCCACAAACTCCAGTTTCTCTATACCTATTATATGTGATCCGGTGGAATTCCAACAACACTGATAACTTACTATTATTATTAATATCATTATTAAATACTATTATTATTTAAACCATCAGTTGAGGTTTTTTTTATATGTAGCTAATTTTGCCTTTACTTGATAGTAGTAGTTGAAGCAAGGCAGACAAGAGAGGGGGTATGATATGCAGCAAAGGTCCCCAGTCGGACTTAAACCAGGGACACTGCAGTTATATGGCATGCGGTGTATCCAGGCTACCAGGACTCACTGAGCTGAGGTTTGATTAGTGGGTTTTCTCCCATTCTAACCAATCTTA
>JAUBNQ010000009.1:13695701-13707504 GCA_032353495.1 Ctenopoma kingsleyae
TTTCTAACATTTCACAAAAGGGCAGTTTTCTAGAAAGGTGTTTGAAAAGCTATACCGTACAGTAAAAGTCAGTCTTCTGAAAAATGTCAGCTATTAACTGTTGACTGTAAGTCTTAGCACACATACCCTGTTTGCTTGAAAAACTCCAGTAAAAGATTTAAACTGGACTCAAAATGTACTCACTGACAACACAAAAGTGAATTATCCTGCTGGGGCTGTTGAAGACCTGTTTGCTGATGTGATGGTGTTTTTGTTTCCCCATTATATACAAAATTACCTCCTCAGCAGATAAAATCTTATTTGAGATGCTGAATTTATAACAATATGTGAAGTGAGTATCACTAAGTTTGCATTCACATCCCATCAAAAATACTGACGCCAGTATAAGGAGGATGTTAAAAAAAAAATCGGAACAATATCAGAGAGCGTGATGATGGTTTTGTTACATTTTATTCTTATCTATCCTTGACTGACTTCTCTTCACTTTTATGTTTTAAATATGTTTCCAAATGAAAACATGAAAGACCTTGGTTTCCTCTGCTTCTGCTGGCAAACTCTCAGTGACGTTTGTCCCTCCTTGTCAGAGTTTTGCCTCCCCATGGGGCTTGCATACACTCTGCCTTTGCTGATGCTGTCACTGCTTTTGAGTGGCTGTTTGTTCACTGCTTCCTTTTTCTTTGTCGCGTCTCAATCTTCTGCATGATCTCTCCTGATAGCGCTTCCTTCTGTTGTTGTTTCCTTGTACCCAGCACTTGTTGATAGGTGAACTAGGTTTTACATCCTGCCAGCGGGCATCAAGGTGGTTCTTCTTGTCATATACCTCCTGATGTATTTGGAAGTTGGGAGTTCCAACCTGTTATCAAACTGGATCTCTGGGCTTTGCATGAGCTATATATTAAATTTCTGCCTTTGTTATTATGTCTCATTCTGGAGTCTTGTAACTAGTAGATGATGATAGTCTCTTGTGGCATTCACCAATTTTGTTATCTGTACATCAGTGATCCTGAGTACAAACTTTCAGAACATGTAGTGCTCAGTCTGGCTCCTTGTGTACTGGCACAGCTTGATTACTCAGTCTTCTCCATTGATGTGTAAACCCCTCCATGCCCTTTTTCCACATTTGTCAAACTCGTACCATTCAACAGTATCTTTGTATGGCTAACAAATCATCATCACTACACTTAAAACCTGCTGTGTGGCATCCATTATTTTTGGCCTGTGACTTGGCCTTGCAACTTTTGTACCCCTTGTGACTGTACCTGCTGTCAAATAGGTCATACATCCTGTGTGTGATGGTCATTATCATACTCAGGTCCATAAAACAACAACAGCTTCAGCATGAGTTGGTCGTGGCTTGTCTTTGGCCCTCTGGTCTAGCTCAGTCAACATGTGCAGTAGATTCAGAAGCACTAAAAATGAATCAGTGAAAAAGTACAGAAATTTTCATGAATACATGTTGCAAGTTTAAAATAGTATTCTTTCTTGGAAGTCCATTTTTGTGCCACTAATATTTTGTATCTTTAAAGACACAGTCATGCACCCTATGTAACCCAGAGGTATATTGAGTACATAAATACAATAATCAAGTAAAATTACAATTACTTGCCCAGAAAAATACTCCACTACAAGTAGAAGTATCCTTTAATTTTGTTACTCAAGTAAAACTAGTACATACTCTAAATTTAATTATAATGATAATGACTACAGAGTTTCCGTGTCTTGTCTAAGTACACCTCAACATGTAGCCTGGCGAGACCGCCAGAAATCAAACCACTCACCCTTGGGTTCATAGACAACTGTTATAACCCCTGATCTACGTGCACAAAAGTAAAAAGACTCCACTAAAAAAGTTTGTGTATTTTTAACAATGTAGAGTTTAATGCTTTTGATAACATAAATGTAGAAGTCCAGTCTAAGATTTTAAAAATGATGATTAAAATGTATGTACCTACAGCGGTAAAGGTGGGGCTGATTTTAACCACTGTATACTGTATCGTGACAAGATGTTAATCCATATAAATGATACATCAGCATTTTATTAATGTATAATGATTCTTACAAGAACCTAATTCTGCGAAAAGTAACTAGTAACAAATGACGTTAGATGAAAAAGTTCAATATTTTTTCTGATTGTTAGTGGAATCCAAGTAAAAGTAACTTAAACTGGAAATATTATATAGCAAAGTACAAGTACCTCAAAGGTCAACATGATCCCTCTCCAGCTTCCCACCCTGGAAACTAAAATTAGTTTGTCTTGTTGATGGACGAAAAAGTACAAATATTAAAAGATAATGCAGTTCAATGTAGTACCATGTCACTTGGTATCTGGTGTGTTTAAATCATTAAATCCAACTATACCCATCTAGAGGCAAAGTACTGTACCTTAGAAGTCAAAGTGAATCATCTGAAGTTCACGTACAAGCTCAATACGCAAAGTCTTAGTCCACAAAGTTCAGAATTGGCTGGGCTGATGGATTATACTAAAGAATACCAGGCAATACTGGCGCCAGACAGGAACCAAGGGGGAAATAAAGTTGATGAACATCCAGAGAAGAGACCTTTGAGGCACAACTCTTTCTATTGTTTTTATATCCTATTGTGCATCAGAAAAAACATATCCCTAGTGCATAAGAACCTTGCACACAGACTATGGCATTTTCACTAAATGTAGTGATTCTATTGAATGTTAATCAATATAGAAATAAAACAAAGAAGACGCAGCAAAAATGTTATGAACACAAGTAGAAGATTGTGATAAATGTATAATGGTAAAAATTGCTATACCATGTTTCTGCCAAGGAATGTTGTAACATATGAGTTTCAGAATTTGAAGCATTTGAGTATATTTGCAACTATAGTGGTCCAACCACTTTCCAATGGACTCTCAGCTTGCACACAGAAACCATATGCAGAAGGATTTGTCCTCATAATGTAAAGACACACAATACACATAAATCTATCTAATGATATGTGTATATGACATGCTTAATCATGTCACATTTAGGTAAGGAGGTTTGACAAATACAGATGACTTATGTTTTACACTCAGCAACTCGTGACGATTTTCAGTTTTCTTACTACTCTCCTTAAGAAGGGAGTCTACATCCAAATGATGAACATAGATCATTGTAACTGGCCAGAAATGCAGACAGAGAAATGACTGCTGGAATCTGGTGTGTCTGTGTAGCAACACAACTGTTGGCTTTGTTTAGTATAACAGTGCTTTATTTATTGACATAGGTTTATTGCTGAAATATTCATTATGATCTATTTTAAGTTTCAGCTGTCATCAGGAAATGTAAAACATGATTTTCTGCTGCATTATTGTGTGTGAATGTTTCTGTGCTTTGATTTGCATCCAGCAATTTGTTCATCATGGTGATACTCAAAACTGTGTCCCAGGAAGGATGTGAAAGCCCTTTGTTATCTCTATCTTAACATACATATTTTGGTATTTGGTTGGATTGGTATACAATTTGATAGAAATACTTTACATTGCTCGTTTTTGCAGGCTCACATGATATTGATAGTCAGTGAAATATGTCTGTGGTCAGTTGAACTTCACAAACATTGTAGAAATAGACCGAATTTGACAGATACAACTGAGGTGTTTTTATTTAAAAGAAGAATTGATGCTGAATATTCTGAAATAATTCAGCTAAGACACCAGTTACATGTGTTTCTTATGTTTCTTATCTTAAGCACTTTAGAGCTGCTGAGACAGTTTGAATGTTGTAAAAATATTACCACTCACATTTATGCACATGGTACATGAAGAATGACATTCTTGTGTCGTTACAGTTTACAGAGTAATAACTTATACATCATTACATTGCCTCCCAGTGAACCATGTTTCTGCCAAGGAATTCTAAGGATTTTGAATGTTAGAAATAGTTGTGAGTACTGCTCTGCTTGGAAAAGAAAGTACACGCTGACACCACATCTCATTACATGCCAACCACACCAGATGACATAGACCAGGATTTATCTCCAGATGAGATATGGTTTGTTTAAGGAGGGACTCATGATTTTGTTCTGAGAATTTTGTTTTGCTTTGTTCTGTGTGTGTTTTAAAAAAGCAGCATGTAGTGTCCCAGGAAGGATGTGCCAGTTATTCACAAAATGGTTATTTTCAAGCTGTAATAATTAATATTTTTCCTGTATATGAATAATAGATCCAGTTATACTATGAAAGAGGTTGTGCGTAGTGATGATCACTCAACTCTATAGGTCCTCTCAGCTCTACAAAGCATCTTGACGTCGCTGTTTTGCCTTACTCTCCCTGCTCTTGTATCCAGCTTTAACAAGCTGATAAAAATATGTCAGTGTTGTGTTGGCAGCTTGTTCAGCTGCACCCAGTTGGCCAAAAATAAATTAATGTTGCTTTAAATTGTGTGAGCAAGACCTTCTGATTTCAGAGACATTTGGGTGAACGTGCAGGATCATATGAATTGATAAAAGCCACTGTTGTCTCAGTTACCATTGTACCACCGTTCCAACTGTTATCTGCCAGGAATGTAAACACTAACACATCAAATGCAATTGCCCTCAAGAGGGAGTTTAAGGCTAATATGTCATTGTCCCTATTGAATTAGAAGCAGAGATGAACAGTGCAAAGTCTGTCCTTATCAGTATCCACTCTATATTTTATTATTTTTTAAACTAGTTTTCATGCCAAACAAGTTAATGTTACCCTAAAGTGGGCATGATGACAGACCGCCACAGAGGCATGATAAAGTACTTTGAAGCACAATGTTATCTGCAAATACAAACATTTTATTAGGAGACAGCTTTGACATACAGGACGTTGTTGTTCTACAGCTTGTGAAGTTTTCTCAAAATAATATACATGCATTTTGTCCATAATTGTTCTACAAAGTGTAGTGTAGAATTGCAATATTACACTCGGTTTCTCTATGCCAAAATGTTATTGTGGCTAATCAGTAAGGTCTCCTTGGTGATCTTGCCACAGCGAGGCATAAAACATGATGTGGTCTCCAAAGCGGGAAGGAGTCTATAATGTTGAACCTGTTGTCATAGCATCACAGACCCCTGACTAAGCTTTTCAAAATGGTTTTTGTATAGATTTTGTAGAAGTGGGGGACACAGGCAAGCTGCTTTACAATGGCAATAAATAGGCAAAAAGCCAGGAGCCACATGTAACAATTGAAGGGAACTGATCCTTCTAATAAAAGCCCCCCCCCCCATGTGTTTGTGAGGCTGCTGGTCAGAAGAGAACACACAGAGTGTCAATATAAATCTCTTCAAAGATGGACACATGTAAGTATCAGCCCATGACCAAATTTAACAGGCTGGTTTGATGTTAGCCAGTCTCAAAGAAACTTAAACAAAAAGGAGACAAGATAAAGCTTGACAGTCTTTCTTCAGAGCTGCCTCACTAAAGATGTGAAGATGGTTCATTTCATCTAGCACAAAAGCCCTTTGAAAATGTTAATGTTTAAAGTTATATGAGAGGTCTGGATATCTTTATTTTACAGAGATTAATACAAGACCTAGATTGAATCACTTATTCACCAGCTAAGACACCAGTTACATGTGTAACCAAAACAAATTTTATGAACGCGCAGCATAATTAGCACAACTGGCCTGAAGGAAGTCACATGCTGAAGACCAAATTCACTGATCACTGGTGTCAAGGGACATAAAAATTTACTACTGCTCCTCTGCCTTGAGAGACAAACAAGAGGATATCCTATGGTGGTTGTTGCGAAAATAAACAGCGTCACCTTATAACTGGCTAATTACACTCCCACTGTGGAAGTCAGATAAGCCAACAACCATTAAAGCAACCAATGAGCCCCACTAATGTTTCCTATTCTAAAATGCTTGCATTGCACCAAATAAAAATGACGCAGAGGCAGCAGGAAATTTCTAGGATGTCGTAATTCACCTGTCTTCTCTAACAATGTCTGGATGTAAGGCACTTTCACCACACTGGTGTTGAGCAAAACTGTTCCTAACAACATTGGTAGATGTTAAAAATAGCACATGAATGCAACATGCCTGAGAACCTGCAGACGTTTGTTTATATTTGTGTTTCCTTTTCTGGTGATGTTTAAAAGTCTCAACAATAAGGATGATTAGATGACAATCTGCTAATTTGAGCAAAGTCTCTTTATTTTGAGATGCTTGATGTTAGTTATATAACTTATAGTCCAGTCTGGGGCAGCTCACCAGAGCACTGACCCAAACACATTAAGCAGCAGCAGTCTCATGATTGTGATTTAATGCTACTGTCTCCTGGGGTTGAATAGAAGCCTTTGAAGTTACCAGTGATGATTTAAGTGTGTGTGTGCAGGAGTGTGATGATCAGCGCATATGTGTTTTCTCAACCACTCATCATGACTGTCAAGCACATGCTAAAGAATCTGAGCAGTGGCAAATCATTTAATAGGCACTTTAGCTCTTTTGTGTCAGAGCTGAATTCCTCTCCTTGTCAGTGTGAGGTCACTGTGAACGATGACCTCTCTTTATCCCAGTAATCAAAACATCTGTTGAACAAATTTATCAACTTTTTCACCAAATGATTTCTCAGCTATGTTCGTGTTGTAGCCTTAACAAAACGATTTTTTCCAGAGAAAATGACGCAGGCTATGATGCAAAAATAGCATATTTGTTGTACTGTGAAGATTTTTTTTTTTGTTTGGACAAATACCTTGTGACCAAACTGTAATTAGATAAGTTTGAGCAATTAGTAAAATTCCTAACTGTCACAGGCAGTTTCATGGGTCACTGGATTTGTGTTGTCCATGTTCTTCAGCCCGTAACCCTCCACTCTGTTTGTTGAACCACTAAACCACAGTACTGCCAACGAACACACACTGTATAAGTATGGTTTGATTTTTATCTTCGCCTTGTTCAGTGTATTGTGCTACTTTGAATTGCATCGAGAGAAACAGTGTGGCAAGAAAGGAAGATTGGCATCTGAAAGTGATAAAGCAGGCCCAACCATGATGACTCCTTTCTGCCCAACTTTTACAAAGTTGGTTTTGTTATCTGCTGCAGTCTGACAATTACAATCATAAGAAATGGCTCTAAATAACACTGTATGAAAAATACATTTCATTCATCCTTTATTGCTTTTAGTCATAACTGAAGCTTTTTCCCTAAATCTTGATAATATTTAATTATATTTAGCACCTATTGTTTGGAGTTTTCACTTTTGTGTGTCTGCCACATTATATGCGACATAAATTTCACCAACAGCCAAGTCACTTAGGGTCCAGACACAAAAAAATGGCCAGTGCAATGACTGCGCATGTCCAAGAAAGTTAAGTAGCCATTCACTTCACACATTGAAGTTATGAATGTATCCTGTCCTGTGTCCTTGACACTGTTCTTTTGAAGCAGTTACACACACTGGTTTATGTTGTTCACTCTTTCATGTTGTTCAGTCAAATACTACAAAGGAGCTTTTCTTCTCACTGTTTCTACAGTCCAGAGTTGCCATCATGTTTTGTGGTGCACAAAATGTGTCTCTGTATGCACCACCAACTGTAGTATTAATCAAAGTGCATGCACATCCACAGTGTAGAGTTGGGACCTAATTTGCCTAAGTTCACATTGGGAGAAGAACAGGTTGGACAGATGGAGTGACAAAACATTGCATGTTAACAAGGCAGACTACTACCTTGTTTGTACCTATGCCCAACAGACTGTTCTTTTCTTTTAGTGCAAAAGTAATGATATTGTAACAATGCAGACATGTAAGGAACTGGGAAGAAGGAAACGTTGTATGGTATTGAAGTGAACACCATGTTAATATAGAAATTTTCATTCTTAATAGCAATAACTTTTCTGCAAAAAATGTTTGTATGGTTCAGTACATTAATTAGAGCTGAATGTATAGCCAGCATGCATGTGTGGATTATTGTGATGTGAACCTATGACTTTGCTATGTGTCCTTCTTGAACCAGACAAACTTCTATTGTGGTAATAAACCCCACCCTCAACTTTCACTTCATCTTAACACATAGATCCCACTCTTTTTTATAGTCATTCAGTTCTGTTAGCTGGAAATTTTAAAGGTTTTCAGAATATTTATCTCAGCTCCTCCATAGATCCCTCACATTCTCCACATTCCTTTACTAGTAGCACCTCACAATTCAGTCTGCTCCACAATCTCCTGCAGAGGTATGTTTTGGAGAAGATATAAGCAGAAGTAAAGCTGGAGTAGTCTGAATGTCAGATAAGATGCAGAACTGTCTATCATATTGTAAACTGTGAAGGATATATGTGGACTTTAACTAATGTCAAAACAGGCCATCAGTGACTGTTGCTGATGTTCATCTTCTTCTAAAATGTAGATCCAGTATTTTAACAGAAGACAGGAGTACAAAAAAGTAGTAACAATTTTAATGTAATCATACATACGATATTTAAGTGATGATTAAATAAAAACTAAACATTGTGATAATGTTGAATGGATATAATATATTTTAATTACTAGAATATAATTAAGCATTCAAAATATTTAGTAGAGGCACAATTCTTGTATACTGTATGTGAATAAATTCTGTACATATTTTTAACAGCAGAACAGTGAAGCACCTGCCTTAAATATAACCTTTCATATAGTTTGTGTTTTGTTTGTTTTTTTTTACTTTGAAGGGATCTGCATTATAATATGAACACAACTGTGGGTTACACACTACATACATGTATTTTTGACATTTCTCACCTGAAATCTCATCCACATACTCACATACATACAGAACATTTAAAGCTGAATGTTGTGTGTTGAGTGCTCAGTTTGCTTTAGGATATTTCTCTTTGCTGAAAATTGATTTCATTGTTTCTACTTTCATATTCGAGAGTAGAAATCATGCATCCAGATGTTTATTAGATTAACTAGTGATACATGACAAATGGCAATTAATAAATGATGTATTATGTTGTGAGTCATCAAAGGTCTTTAAAATACTTGTAAGTCATTACTTCTGTCAGTAAGTTTCCACTCAGCTGCAAACTTGTTGGTTTGCCTTGGGAGCACACTGCTTTTAAAGGGACACATTTTATGTCATGTTTTCACTGCACACCTCCGTCCATGAGCATACCAAACTTTCACTCTCCCCTGCACAGCCACAATTTATTCTGTGTTTATGACATTATTTCTTGACCGTGTCCTCATGCCGAGTAAGTAAGTCAGTAATGAATATGTGTGGCACTTAATAGCATTACCAATGCAAGACTTTGAATAAAATGTGAACAAAATAACTTGAGCCTGAGAAATGGTTTGAGAAACAGTCAACTATCCAACCACATTCATCACATCAGCTCTGGATTTCACATTAAAGTGCATGTACAGGCTTCCAGTTTGTAACAGATTAGATCCTGTGTCAGTTATCACTTAAAATATATCTTGTAACTTACTAGATTCCTGTAATCATTGTGATGCAAACACCTTAACCAAATTACTTACTGAACAGATTTTTTAAGGTTATAAAAAAGGGTAAGTATAAGCAAACAGTATATTTGTACTATTTGGCAATTTCAATGTGTTATGTTATTTATCTGTTCTCTTACACTAATTTTTATTCTGGGCATGCTCCAGTAAGAACAAACAATGATATGGAAGCAAAACAATTTCATACATTGTCCTTGCAACAATGAAGGAAAATAGAAGCAATTACCCTCAGTATATATGAATAATTTACTTTTTTCCCCTGGAATATTAGTAATGACAAGTCATCAAATGTCTCCAGAAGCTAAGAGAAAACTAATTTTCTCTCCTCAGGTTTCAGTGTCCAAAACTCCAAAACTTACCAGACGCTTATGGAAAACCTGCTTGTTATTGGTTTACATGTCAACCAGAAAAAGCTGTTTGCACCTGCTGTGACTTTTGGCCATTCTGTATTCTGTATCACGCATGCATCACCTATGCCGCTGAAACACAAGACAGTGTTGTTAATCTGGTTAGTCTGGGGGATCTAAGTTATACTCGCTTTATATAACCATAAACTGGTGGCAAATCTGTGCAGTGGCACATGGTCATAACGACTACACATCATTAACTCTTTACAGTGGGGTCTCTATAATGTCTGATCTGAAGATCTTAAGATTTAAAGTCCAGTTTTCATTATCCTATTTTGTAGTGCAACGAAAATGCTTCCTGTTGTCTGCCAAACATCCTTCCGGACATTAACTAACTTATCAAACAAATCAGGTAAAATTGCATCACTGGGGAACGAGCATAACTCGAAACTGTACAACTTTTACAGTCAGTTTAGAGCAACCACTTATAGAATATATGCATCACCAGCTTCTGATTAAGAGGTAGGCTACACTGTTGGCTCCATGTGATGCTCATCAGGCTCAGATGTACTTGTTGTAGCTTAATACTCTAACATTAACATGCTGTTAGCATTGCAGAAATGTAGCTATGGTGGTACTGTTTTAGCATTGTATTAATAAATTGAAAGTGCAGAATGACAAACTACAGCTAAAGAACTGCTTAGACCAGTAAAATACTCAATTACTGTACAATTAAGTACAATGTTGTAGTATTTTCTGCTTCTTTATATGTTTAAACTCCACTATGACATGGAAGGATAGTATTTTTGTACACCACTACATCTGTTTGACAAAAATAGTTCACTGCAGATTAAGATTTTATATACAAAATATACTGTGTGATATTAATTGTATATTGTTGGTTAATATCAAATGAGTCTTTAGTATATTTGCTACATTATTATCTTAGATGTGTTCAAATGAAACAGTATTTTGTGCAAGACTACAGAGGATATGTCATCATTCCCTACTGACAAATGGTCCTTATCTGCATCCTGTTCCTGGGCAGCAAACAGGAACATACAAAAACTGAACTCTAGGTGTGTCCCAGTCAAAAATTTGATGTGATATAATATGAAAGTCTAATCATAAACCCTTTGCCCTTTTGCTCTTCAGCTAAGAATATTTTTTGGGCTCAAAAAATGGCACAAAATGTTTATTTTATCAAAAACATACATATACTCAATATTAGTTGACATTCAGTGTTTTAGCATGTGGACGTGACTGACAGTAATCAATTTCTGTTTGCAAAATTTCATCAGAATAATAATAATAAAAACACAGTAACTATGATTTAACTAACAATAAATGTCACCGCAATAATAAAATCATGACACACCCATGATGACACTGTAAAAAGCTAAACCGATTCCTGTAACATACTCCTCATTAAACTGTCATTTGAGCAATGTGATGAAAGAGCATGTTTCATGGTACCTCATGAAGTCCTTAAGCACTGTTTTCTGTATTTGCCTCTGTCACTGTTCTGTCACACCCACTGTCAGGAATATCCCAGATACCATATGAACCCACTAAGCTAACAAGAGCACAAGATGGCAAGTGATTTTTTTTTATTGTTAAAATTTTGACAGAACACTGAACTACAACTGATTCAATATAGTTGCACAGATATCCTGTGATGACAGAATTCACAGTAAATCCAACATGTTGAGTTGGCTTCATAAAATTCCAGTTGCATTGCAAAGTATATACACATCACATTTGTTCAGTTTGAACTGAATCAAACACGAACAAAGTTAAACACATGCAAACACTCACAGTGGTAGCACAGTAAATGCTTTGACGGCCTTTCTGGTGTTTGTTGCCACACCCCTCTGAGTTGGGGGCCAGATGCAGCAGGCAGCTCATTTCTCAGCTCATTACAGTATCTCATTTAGTAAATATCCTTTTCTGTGTTTCTGTGTTGTGTTTTGTAATGTGATAATGTGCTTTTAATTTGTTAAAAGTTTAATTTACTTGTTCTCATTAG
>JAUBNQ010000009.1:13707604-13719976 GCA_032353495.1 Ctenopoma kingsleyae
GCTTATCTGGGTGATTTGTTAAAACTGGAAATTTGTAATGTAGAGGGAAAGGTGGGACTTGAAATGACTATTTGGGAGTTGTCTGGTTTCTCTCTGGCATTCCCTTCTATGCTAGGAATCTCTGCTTTGCTCCCTTATGTGCTGTCAGTGATCCATGGTGCAACTGAAGCCACAATTATGTAATATTATGTTTTAATGGTAAAGCATAGATGTAAATCCAACAAAATGCATTTTAAATGCCTATAATTCACATTAATTTAAAGCAAAAATATTTTCTGACTGGAAATATCACAGTTATTGGCTCTGCATTAAAACTGAGAGAAAGATCTACCTTTGAATACAGCTATTTCTAACTCACAAAAGTCCAAAGACCAGAAAGTGGTGCACAGGGAGGTACTGGGAGAGGGGCTGGAGGACAGGGAGAGGAGGAGGGAGGGTGAAGGAGCAGAGGGAGGGAAGTGAGAGACCAGTCTTTTGGATTTCTGATTAATTCAGTGTGGCCCTTTCTTTCAGTTTTTTTAAAGCCCGCCCACCAGCCATTATCAGCCCAGGCCTTATATATGCAGCCTGTTGCTGTTGTTTGTGAATACACACACTTTACAGAGAACCAACTCAAACCCACGACCAGACAACCCCACTACCACCATCATGAGAGAATTCAAGAGCAAGGACTTCTGGAGGGCCGTTCTGGCCGAGCTGGTTGGCATGACCCTTTTCATTTTCCTCAGTCTCTCTGCAGCAATTGGGAATGGGAACAACACTCATCCAGACCAGGAGGTGAAGGTGTCTCTGGCATTTGGCTTGGCCATTGCCACACTGGCCCAGAGTTTAGGGCACATCAGTGGAGCCCACCTGAATCCTGCAGTTACCCTCGGGATGCTTGCCAGCTGCCAGATCAGTGTGCTCAAGGCCATCATGTACATTATTGCCCAGATGCTTGGCTCAGCACTGGCCAGTGGCATTGTTTATGGAACACGTCCAAGTAACAATGATAGACTGGGGCTTAACACTGTAAGTAAAACCTTTAATACTGCTGCCTACAGAGCATTTGATGTCATGTTTGATGTTATTTAAATGTGGGGTCTTTAGGAAATGTGATAAACAGCAATATGGGAGAAGACTGTATTTAAAGATCCTTGTTTGTTTAAAGTTGACTTCAGTGAAAACTGAGATTTACATGATTCATGTGCCAAGCTGGCACTGTTTTGTTTTTTATACATTCTGTCATTGCTTAATATTGAATAGTGATGAAACATGATTAAATGACACTGCAGTGCAATAGCTGAAAGAAACTGCAGATCAAACATGCAGTGCCAGCTTTCTGACATATTAAATTTAGGATTTAAAATACTTTGTTTTTAAGGGAGTTTTTTACTTATCTGGAATGAATATCTTCTCACTGTCCCATACATGGTGTGCCACAGCTAAATTACTCTGAATAACAACGATCAGGTTTAGGCACTTCAGAGACTGTGCTAAATTGGTCTCAGACTTCCAGGGCATTGCCACCGACTACTAAGTGGAAGTGGTCATGAGGAAAAACTATCAATTTAAATGATTCATCCTAACAAATTCTTGTTTTGGATTCCTCTTGCAGCTCACTGGTGTTACTGCAAGCCAAGGTGTGGGCATAGAGCTCCTGGCAACATTCCAGCTGGTGCTGTGCGTCATTGCAGTCACTGATAAAAGGCGGCGTGATGTCACTGGCTCAGCACCCTTAGCCATTGGCCTCTCGGTGGGCCTGGGACACTTGGCAGCTGTAAGTTGCACCATCACAAAAGCAGTGTATCTTAATCTAGAATTCAGCACAGCACATTTCATTAAAAATCTAAATCAGAAGCAAACATGATAGAGCTTTTTCTCACATTGTTATGGTTTTAAATAATATCCTTCACCCCTGCCATATAATATCACATCACCAGAACCAGACTGTGTAGCTGAAGATATCTTCTTATGTTGTCTCTCTGTTGATGATTACAGATCAGCTACACAGGCTGTGGCATCAATCCCGCTCGCTCCTTTGGTCCAGCTTTGATCCTGAACACCTTTGAAAACCACTGGGTAAGTCAAAGAGAGAAGTGGACAGGCACTTTGTGCATGCCTGACATTTTTTTCATGCACATTATATGTCAAGCTTAAATAATTGAGTGACTCCATAGGAGACATATTAATCCACTACTCGTGAATCCTCCTGTAGAAGTTAATCAGTTATGGCATTCCCACATTTCTATAATTATCCCATATTGACAAAAGCAAGACCTTTGAACTTGACTGGATTTCTCCTATTTCTATGATAAGGATGGTTCAATAGATTCTTGTGTTTGCACGTGACATAGGCAGGTGCTGATCTGAGTTGTCTGTTGCAGGTGTACTGGGTTGGGCCAATGTGTGGTGGTGTAGCAGCAGCTCTCATCTATGATTTCCTGCTGGCCCCCAAATTTGATGACTTTCCTGAACGCATGAAGGTGCTGGTCAGCGGTCCAGTGGGCGACTATGATGTTAATGGAGGCAACGATACTACAACTGTGGAGATGGCGTCAAAGTAGCACTGTCCAGTCACTGCCACTTAGAATCAGTGTATATGTCTATACTCCTGTAAAAAAGCTCTTGGATTTAGTGAAGGATGTCAGTTTGTGCTTTTTTGAAATACCAACAATGATTGTGGTAAGGGGTCAGCTAGTGTGTCATTCTAAATCACTCCTTTGTTTGAACCCATGCACAATTTCTATCTCAACTGCTGCTCAAACATACAAGTCGAGGTTGTGAAGATCTTGACAGAGCACTGTGTTGATTTTTCCCATATCAGTATTCTATGTTGAGCCATTATTTTGTATACATATTTCTATGTGCCTGTATCACTTTTTATTTTTAGGTAATATATTATATGTACACTCTTAAATTGTTGTTCTTTTTTTAAGTAAATAAAACATTGTTAATAACTTTTGATAATCTCCTCTTTGTTATTATGTAGGTACAGATTTAGTATCCATTGTTACAAACTTATGAATTTTACTTTATATTAATCCTAAAAAGCCCTAAGATTATGGTGGTAACACATTTACATATTGAATAACTATTAGCATGCTTATTAATAATATAATTTTATATTATAAAATCTGTTTTACCTAAACAAATTGAACTAAAAAAAATTTAAAACTGAAATATATGAAAGTGTGTTTACCAAATTATTTATTTGAATTGAAATATACAGATTCACCCAAGGTCAGATAAACCCTAAATGAGGCCTCATGCAGAAATTTGCCGTTGGGCCCCTTCTGCCTCCACCCTCCCACATCTAGATCTGTGGTATTGTATGCACTGTGTATGCACCCTGTCGCCTATTGCATGACGCATTTCCAAAAAAGAAAAACAAAATGGACTAAACCACTAAAAACTAGCAAGTGACTAAAGCCTGTGCAGAAAAGACAAAACATGTCATGTAAAAAAACATGATGTCTTGTATAAAGCTGAAGAAACAAAAGCAACCATAGACAGGGAAAATAATAAAACCGTCTGTAAGCAAATTAAAATAAAAAGATCACCTCACTAAATGAATAAAAACATAGGTTCAGAACCTATTATCACACCCCAACAGATCCTCAAACAAACATGGATGAATTAGTCAAGAGCTACATATGAGTTAGTAATATTATCTGATGCTGTCAAGGGTTGATTAGAAAACAGCATGGTCCTGCAGTATTGCATGAGCCTATAGTTCCAGTAAAGAAGACAGATGATGTATAATGAATGCTCTTCTTATTGTATTGTAATTGTCAATGACTGATGTGAGTCTGATGTATATAACCAACACACTTTACACAGAGAACATTAGGGCACAGGACAATCACTTGTAATGATTTACTTGTGAGAAGAAATAATCATATATTGTGGTCCTGGGTACTAAGATATCCTTCCTATCTGATCCTATCTACCTTGCCTTCTCTTTGTACTTCACTTGTTACAGCTTTTTACAGCTTGTTGCTGATTGATGGATAGTTTTTCCCGTTGAAGTGGCGAAGCATCCAGTGGCAGTTTGCCAGGTTCCCGAGAGTTTCCCTCTAGCAGACTAGAAATAGCACATACAGGAGATTCCTGTGACTCACCCTCTCTCTCACTCTCTTGTACTCCCACATTGGTCAGCTTACAGCAACTTGCCACTGGAGAACTACAGAGAAAGACTGAAGAGTTTCCATTTCCTTCATCCTTCAACAAAGATTGGAGGTATTAAGCCTATGTTCTCTTCTCCACAAGAGTGTCATGTTCTCTCCAGTGAAATGTAGGAATTGGTGCACAGTGGTGTCCAGATTCTGAATAAGCAGGTGCAGAAATAAAGAGGGGCAACTCCACTACACACTGGATTTGATAGTGAATAGGGTACAGGATCTGTGGGGCATTTAGGCCAAACAAAGTCATACTTACACTGCTGATGTGTTTCTCTGTTACAACATTGGTTGGTGAAGCATGGAAGTATTCCAGCAAGGCAAAGACATACTGAAATATTGTTTTGGTTTCAGATTCTCACCAAATAGGCCACAGATAGCCACCCAATAATTACGCTTCCTAACGCAGTTTAGATGCAACAGGTAAGTGTTTGAGTTCAGCTGAGTAAACTGGGTCACATGCCAGCAGGATGCCCATTTACTTCCAGCACAGTAATTGCTATGCGTGTTGGCATAAGGGCCCTGCATTGAACCATTAAAAGCACGATACCCAACAAATCCCCCCATTGGTCAGTCAAGCTGGATCCTGCTAATATGTTTTAAGGTTACATTCAGACCAACTTTAGTCTTTGGTGAAAAATGTAACCCTGCCTGTAGTGTAGTGCTGACAGTGTCATCTAGTCATCATATATTTATGTGTTAAATATTTTACAATTTGCCCCTCATGCACTCATTCATGCACATAGGTCTGACCATAATGGCTCAGGTTTAGTGTCTTGCCTAAGGACACTTGGACACAGCAGAAAACCCTATGACTAATGAGTTTTTTTTGTTTATCACGAATGGCATATTTCTGCTGTTTATCTTGTGATTGTCACAAGATAAAATCGTGGCCACTGGGACTGACTGTGACAGAGTTGTATAATCTGGTGTCAAAGTATTATGGCCCCTGTACTATTTTGGCATCTGATAAGGCTTCTGGCTCGTGGCTCAGTTACTCAAATTGGACTTCCTGGAGCGTTCAGGAAACCCACCAAATGACACTACTATCTGTGTCCAGCCCCTCAATTTGTGGAGCCACGCTCAACATGATTAGCTTGAATCTCTGATGTCCTGAATTATCAGTAAATGGTTTTGGCCTGATGACTGGTAAATACACCCGCTTGCATGCACAAGGGATTTTAATCCTTTGCTTTGCTTTTTTAATCTATTCTTCCTCTCAGTTTGCTTTCTCTTCATCCACCTGCTTTGTGACTTAAATCCCAAACTTGTGTCCTTACAGAATCTATAGCAGGCAATTTTATTCAACAGGAGGAACAGAAGTTCCAGATTATTCATGTTTTATTGGTTGTATTTTTAGTTATGTTTACCAGTCTGGAGTGAGATCACCAATAAATGCACACTGTTTTCCTGGAAAGCAAATGTTTTGTATGAATATCAGCTCCTGATTTTATGGGGCCTTTAATTGTTTGCATCTACACACAGACTGTTATAAAGGAAGCAGCAGTTTTCCAGGAGTTTCATTACGTGGAGTCTTTAATGGTTTGCTTAAGCTCCTCCTCTCTCTTGTGTGCCTGTTAGGTCACAAAGACATTTTATATTAATATATTTATTTAAAAATGTATAACTACTGTGAATCACATCTGTACCTATAAACAGTATACTACTATTATTGTTATTATTATTATTATATACAGTATACTATTTGTAGCACCTGAAAAGATTCATCTATTTATTTTGCTACCCCTTGTTGTTCCTTGCAACAACAGATGATGTAATTGTGGGTGGTGACCAAACTTCAATGGTTCTAAGAAAAATGTGATGGGAAATATGTGATGGTGAGATAATATGTGATTAGGAGCCTTATTTAAGGAAAACTACTAAAGCCCAGTAAGAGTCTTTTCCCCAGCAGAAGAACTGTGCCTCTGACTTTAACCTCTGAATCCAACTCAAGCTTTGGAATTCCTGGAGATGAGTGGACCAATCCAAACTGGACTCACTGAACACCTTATAGACTATTGTAGAGGTCTTTCAGTGGCTATATTTTCTGTTTTGTTAGTTTTAAGCTACTGGGAGGGACATGCTTTGAAGTAGTAAGTACCATTTTCCTTTACTTAAGAGACCATCATACATATTGATTATATTCTTATATACTTCCATTTCTGCATGATTAAATAGTCTGTGTTCACCTCTAAATCCAGCTATAATAAATCCTTCTTTAAAACAACAAAGACTTGAGGAATGAGTCCTGTTTGTTGTTATTTACACCCGAAAGCCAGGTGAGTGAGTTCTAAAATTATTATCTAAATGTAGAATATCATTCATTACTCCCTGCAAGAAAACGTCAAGCTTATCACAGCAGGATGACAACTTTCCACTAAGAGGAATATAGAGTCATAGCCTAGAGGTGGTGTTGGGGTAGAGGTGGGGCTTATGAAATACAATACAGTATCAGATATGTGTGTGCCAATAGAAAGAAATGTGACTTTTCAACAAATGAGGAGGACAGGCCCACGGAGCTGTTTCTGCTGATGGGATTAGAAAGCATACCTTTGGCCTTCCTCCCAATTCAGCACACTTATCATTCTTCTGTGCTGCCACATGTATTTTATTATGTGTTGCTGACCCTGACAGAGTTTGATTTTACAGATCATGTGTAATATCTCATGTCAGTTAAGCCACACTATTGAAAATATATTAAATAACAGTAAGATGCATTGCTTTGTTAAATTCCTGAGTCTGGGGTTTATATTTCTATACATTTCTATGTTATTTCAATTTAAAATACAAAGTTATTTATAACATACAATGAATTATGTATCAAGTTGCATTATAATCTTGTACTTTTGCTTTACTTTACAAAAAAAAAATTTAGATGATATAACATATTTGTATTTTATACATTTGTCTGCTTTCAGTTAACAGTTCGTCTTGCACAAAAAAACTGTTTGGTGTGGTCTTAAATGACACAAAGTAAAAGCCACATAACAGTTCAGTACTTTTCCAGTTTCACCTTCTTGGAGGTCATTCTCACTGGCTGAACGCGTATCTCTCAGCTCTTTCTAATTAGTCCTAAATCTTTAAAGTCACACACTGGATAAATGCAGGTGAACATTGCTCACAGCGTTTTGAGCTGCGCTGTCGGTGAAACTAAAACATGGTCTACAGTCACTAAAATACTGACCAGTTTGTTAGCATTGATCGGATGAATTCAGAGTAGCAATGTCAGAAATTAAACATACGCATTATGGAGAGAGGTTCTGCATGAGAGCAATCCAAAATAATATGAAGGTAGAAGTAACATTTCTCTTTGTCTTGGCCATTATCACATTAGCTCAGTGTATTGGCCACATTAGCAGCGTCCTCTTGAATCCTGCCATCACCCTGGGCCTCCTGGCCATCTGCCAGTGGAGTGTCCTCAGGATCTTTTTCTACATAATAGCTCAGATGTGGAGAGCAGTGACTGACAGTGTCATTGTCTGTGAAATAAGGGCAGAAACCACGTATTCACTTGGTGTTAACAAGGTTTGGTGGAATGCATGTGCTTCCAATCTTTAAATAAGGAGTAATGAATAAATGACATTCAGCGGTTAGATTGAGTGGCATTCAGGGAATTGCCTACAACTTGATCTAGTTTAAGCTTGACTTTTTGTTGAAGGTCTTGTGTTCTAATCTTTAAGACGTCCACATTTGTTAACTGCTGGTGATAAGTTGTTCATTGTTCTGTCAGGTTTAAATTTTCATGCAAAAAAGGCAGGCTTACTCTCTTTGGTGAGTGATAATAGGATGAATGGTTATGCTGTCCTCTGCAGTAACTGCAGGCAACTACATACTCAAAGCATGGATTAGCTGTTGTTTTTAGGGTTTAACAATAATTATCAGTAGATAGGAAGTGTACAGAAGTGTTTTTGTTTCCTCATTTGTTGGCTGTAAATGAGACATGCATGTCTAGCTCTGATGTAGACTAAAGAGGCAAGTGATGTTTTCCCTCTGATATGATTTACAGATCAGCCACACAGGATGTGGTATCAACTCAGCTCAATCCTTTGGGCCTGCAATTATACAGAAGTCTTTTGATGATCAACGGGGATGTACTGTGGAACTTTAAATAAGATATTTTGCAGGTGTTGGACACATGCGTCATTCCTATTGAAACAGAGACATGTCTGTCCTGTTATTGTTTTCAGGTGTACTGGGAAAGGCCGGTGAGTGCTGCTATGGTGGCAGCTATTTTGTATGCTGTAATTATCTACTGGCACCATGAGATGAGTCCTTCAGTAAAAAAAAAAAGAAAAGAAAACAACATCCCTTTTCTGCTTTGGCTCAACACCAGACATTTCAATTTCAGAGCATCTTCTGGAGATTGTTGTAGATGTAGAAGTGTATACTGCATATTTGTATCAAATAAAATACTTTTTCAGCATAAGACATCTTCAGCATCTTCTCTTAGATGCTCAAATGTATGAACTGCAGTTCATCCTTTTTCTGGTTTATCTTTTTTATCCTCCCTGCTCCACACACACCTCTTCACTATAAATACTGAAGTGTCTACATGTTGGTTTTCAACCAAACTGGATCTGGGTGTTTTGCAGGACTGTGCCTGCAGAATTTGTGGGTATGTTACTGTTCATATTCACTGGTGTATCGACTATCACTGGGAAACAAATGAGAGCAGTGTTTGGCCTTTTGCCACACTATTTCAGAGTTTGGGGCACATCAGTGGACCACACCTGAACCCTGCAGTCACTTTGGACCTGTTGGTTAGCTGCCAGATCACTGCTCTTTTATGTGTGTGCTACATCCTGGTTCAAATGCTTTGGGCATTGGCTGAAAGTGGTAAATGCAAAGAATCCCTCAGGGTTAACAAGATAAACAGTCACTCTCATCTGACAGGTCAGTTACTGTGCACTAAAAAGGTTTTTAAAGTAATAAGAAATTGTCTTTTTGCATATCACTCCAGTTGTTGTTGATAATTATCTTTTGCAACTAAATAATTCCACGCTTCAGATGGCAGCGACTGATAAGCGACAGTGTGATGTCAAAGGCTTTGCACCGCTGGCTGTTGGCTTGTCAGTGGGACTTGGGCATTTTGCAGCAGTAAGTATAGGACAACCCTATAATTCAGCAAAATCTTTGGTTGAATTTTACAGCAATTTTGACCAGACAAAGTTTAGATTATTTTGAGTCATATATGATATTTGCTGTTTGTAACAGAGAATGCAAAATACAGTAAGGACTGATTTTATTTCTTTTTAATAATAGTGATTAGGCAAAAAAAAAAAAAAAACTTTTCAATGACAATAATGAGTAACAGTTTGGTAAGCATCTTTTTTTCAAAGTGTTTATGCGTGTTCAACATTTTTATGATGCCCTCTCCAGTGTTATAAAGCAGATTGTTGTACAGGAGCTACTGTTTCTCTTGGCCAAAACAGTTTTCCTGTCTTTAAAAAGTAGAGGTCATGATTCGAGACTTTTCCTCTCTGCTGCAATACATTACATAATTTTACAGTGTGCGGCCAGCAGTCCAGGAAATAAGTGCAGTAAATCACAACTACAAATGGCAGCTACACAAGTGTCATGTAAAGTTGAATATAAATTAGCAGCATTTGTCAGTTTCGTTAAAAGTGTTTTCCTGGCAACTTGCTGAGGTACAAAGAGGTCACTGCTGAGATCACTGTTGCCAAAACTGACTTCCATAATGTGACTATGCAAGAAGATCACCAGTAGGCTCTTATCATGAGCAACTTCCAAAACAAATATATATAAAAATAAAAATATTTTATTCAAACATCACCTAAAAGTCTTCTTGCAGGGCTGATGTATTTCAAGATGTGTTCTCCTCTCACACTATGCTCATAGTATTTTAAAAAATAGTGATGTAAACATGTGCTGCACAATTGATTTGATGCATATTCCCAAACAACTACTGTGATATGAACTATTCAATTCCATGAATATAATTTGTCGAATTGTCAGTCCACATAATGTGTTTTTCAAGTTTCACTGGATGCAGTATCAATCTGGCTCGTTCCTTTGGTCCGGCTTTGTTACGCAGTAAGCTGAACGACCACTGGGTAATGTTAACGGAGTGTTTGAAGCTTTTCATCTCAAATCCCAGTTTTATCCATTTGTCAAAGACAAACATAGCTGATCTCTGCCTTTATACCAGGTGTACTGGCTGAGGCATAGCAGCAGCTCTTATCTATGATTTCCTTCTGTATCAATGAAAACCAAAGTTCAGAACATGCTGGTTCATCCTGCTTCATGGGCCAGAAGATGAAAACCATGCAGGTGAAATAACTAAAGAAGATAGCAGCCACCCAGGGTCAATTTAGTGGCTAAAACATTAAATAACATAATCAGCTTTCTGTGTCTGAGCACATATATAAAAAAAACAAAAATGCTTTCAAATGGCTGTTGATTATATTTTTTGTTTTGCATTGAGAATATTTTTATGATTGTCTTAATAATATGTTTTGACCAGTGAATATTATGTAATAAAGTTTCTTTTTCATTCAGTTTCAGTGTTTTCTTCTGACACAGTTATACTGTACATGTCAAAGTTCGAAGTAAGGTCAACATGTCCTTGTTGTCAGGATCTGGATGACCCTGAGATTACTTTTGTAATAATGTGTCACATAGTGTGTACTGTATTTTTTCTACTCAAGGTGTTTGGCAACACTCCTGTAATCACTGTAGTAAAACAACACAAGGATGTGGATCAGGTAATTGCACATCAAAAGAACTTTACATTCTTCATAAGAAAAAGCATGATCAGACAAGACGTGGACATCATGGAGATTTCCTGTTTGGCTGTCTCACAGGAATGTCCTTTCTCCATCTACACACACGTCCCTTCTGACATCCTGTTTTGTGGTTTTGTATTCAGTGGTCCTCACTCTGTGGTTGGTTGCACATGTTGAGCATTCCCATTATTCTGCTCTGTGTGAGATATCATTAACAAAAGTCTAGTATATTTATATAATTTAGTATACAACAGACAGTGTGTGAGTAAGGAGGAGATACTATAAGGATCTTCAGACCCTGAAAAAAAATCTTCCAAAAATATAATTGCACTGGCTGTGCAATTTGAACAAAATATTTATCTGCCATCAGTCTATATATCATTCTCCATGGTATCTCCTCCCTGTATGGGAGGAATATTGCTCTGCTCTGGTTTATGTTATTAGTTTGGTTCCTCACACAATTGCTAGAGTTTTTACATTTATCCATGAAGAATAGCTGTGCTGATGGGCTTATCTGACTTATATGACATGACACTGGTGGAATCTCAGAGGGCTCTCACGTGACGGCGGCCAATCTAAAATCTTCTTCCTTTGTGTGCGTAACCTCGAAGGTCAATGCATTGTGTTTTGCCTCTTGTTTTGAAGTTTGTCCCCAACAACATGGACAATGCTCTTTTTGTTGCCCCTCAGTCATTTGTCTGAGAGTGTCCTTCATCAAATTGTTTGGCTCTCATGTTGAGCTTGATTGTTCCATGATTTGGCATCGGAGACTGTGCAGTGATCCTCTCATTATATTTATCTAGACAAAATAAACAATTGGGAATTGAATCTGTAGTGCAGAATTTAGTATTCCTAGTAATACCTAACTTGATTTGTAACTACTCCTGGAATGACAAGACAACATTGTAATATTCAACCAACACTGTGGCACCCTTACTCTTAATTTGCAGTTGACAGAAGGTAGCAATACATTAGAGGATTGAGCTGGCATTACTCTATATGTTTTTGTTTTAAATGAATATGAGAAAGCTGAAGTCATAAATTACGTGATCTCACTAATGAGGGCTGTGTGTATAGCCAAAGTCTGATAAACAGTAGTTTCCTCCGTTGTTGTTGTTGTCCAAAACTATTAAAAACACATTAATGAGTCACTGTTGAACTGAGTGACATTTTCCTTCATTTCAATGAGCAGGGACACATTAGGTCAAACATACTACATAATCATGCAGTATATGTTCACTAGAGCACTAAATGTGTATTATTCTGTGGCCAAAAATAGTTTAAACATACATTGTTTATTGCTTTTTAAGTAATGTATACTAAGATGTATCCCATATAGCTGTCTGTCACTTTTGTGGCCCTGTTCTTAAGGGTGGTTGTATTTAGACTTAAATAAAAAGGTAGAAAGGTGAGAAAGTATTGAGAGAGATGGACTAATACATTGTTGGTTTTGCTCTTTTCATGAG
>JAUBNQ010000009.1:13739633-13777879 GCA_032353495.1 Ctenopoma kingsleyae
ATTCCCTCCCCTCAAAGCTTAAATACAAGTTACTTCAAAATAAGAGGCAACTTTAGGGCAATTCATCCCTCAACTTCCAAAGAGCATTATTGGCCAGTTCAGCAATAACAGAAATGTAGAACTGGCTTGAGCAACTGCCAGTTTACTTGAGAGTAAAGAAAAGTATTTTTCACATTGTCTTAAACAATAGCTCATGTAACATGATTAGTGGATTGACATTTGATACATAAATCTGTCGTTGCCATTTCCCAACTATGCAGAGACTACTGAACTGCATTTCCATACATTCTTACCTGCAGGGTTAATCTAATACTGAGACTGTAACTGGCAGTTAGCAGATGTGATGACCTTACCTGCAATGTTGCTGTCAGTCTCATCTGTCTGCAAACTGGTGACACTGGAATTGTCCATGCGCTGTTGTAGATCATTGAGCTTCTCGCGGAGCTGCTCGATGTCACTCTCTTTGCTATCCAGCTGCATCTGCAGCTCATTGCGATATGTGCACTCCTCTGATAGTTGCTGTTGGTAGAACAGTCAAAAGATGTTTACTTAAAAACAAAATAAATTCTAGATTATTATATTCTGGTTACTAACAACCTGAGATATTACCCACCGCTTGCATCTCGCTCAACTCCTTCTGATATTTGATGGCCATGTGGTTAAACTTATCCTTCTCCTGGTTGAGCTCCAGCTGCAGCTTGCGGTTCTCCTTCTCCTTCTTCCGCAGGTCAGCAGCACTGTCCTTCTTCTTCCTGTCCAGCTTCATGTCCTTGCGGTTCATGATCTCTGCCAGCTTGTTCACCGCCTGACAGATTGTAGTTAAAACATCGAATCATCCACCATTCTCTAACTCACATTACCAGCATCTGTAAATTACTCCTGACAATCACGGTACATGTTTACCTGAGTCTTAAGTGTGCGCTCGTTGCTGAGGACCTTCTCGTGGTTCTTGATTGTATTTGCAAACTCCTCCTTCTGAGCTGCATAGTCTGTCAAAGAAAAGAGAGTCAGCTTGAACAACAATATAATTATAACAGCTGGCAGACATAAAGGTCAACAAAAGGACAGCACCTTCCTCCTGAGCATGAAGCTTCTCATTTAACTCAGCCTTCTCTTTGCTGAGGTTTTCCACGTCTTTGGTCAGAGTTTTATTGGATTCCTCAAGCTGCAAAAATAAAATATATATATATTATGTTTCCTGCTCACTGTATCACACAAAAAACCACTGTGTTATTGTAGAGGAGCATGCTAACCCGTGCAATAGTAGTCTCCTTCTCCCCAAGCTCCTGCTTATGTCTAGTCACTGCCTTCTTGTTCTCCTGGCTGAGCTCGAAGTACTGTTCTTCCTGAAGCGCCCGGGCAAGCTGCTCTGACTCTGCCTTAGTTACTGTCAGATCCAGCTGTGCTGATAGGGAGTCCCTTTGCCCACAAAGAAACATGTTGTAAATTAGTTTAATCAAATTCTCATCACTTCATGTTTTATGACTATATCATCTGACAACAATAAAATCTGAACAAAACAATAGAAAATCTAAATATTAGCTGGTAAATTATCAATATCTGGATGGTTAAATTTATCAGTAGCAAAGATGCAGTGTGAAGGATTTAGTTTCTTACCTTTCACTACACAAGTCCTGCACCTTTTTGTGAGTATCTTGTACTTGCCGGTTCTTCTCTTCGATCTCCTCTTTTAGTTCCTTAACCTGAGTTTTGTAAAGCGTCTGAGGGAAGACAGAAAAATAGCTTAGCTCATGGCTTTCACGCTAAAAAAAAAAAGGACAGAGACAGGGAAACTGGGATTTATACTTACAGAAAAATACTGTTCGGCCTCAAGCTGGTCCTGAAGTTCCCTCATCTGTCCCTCATTTCCTCTGTATTGTCTGATAACACATCATCAAAATATTCATTAGGTACCTCATTTTTATTTCCTTATAAAAGACAAGTATCGACCTGGGGGTGGGAGGGTGCCATATTATTAATAATGGAAGTGCTAACTATTTTTAACTCCAAATAGTCAAACAAATTGTAATACACATTTGGTAGTGTCATCCATCCCGCATCTGGTCTGGTTACAATGACTACAAAATGTTGAAATGACAAAAAATATGAACAACACAAATTGAAATTCAATTATAAATTATTAATAACAATGATTAGTTATTATTTATAATGGTAATGATTTATTTCAGCACAAAATTTGATCAGTTCAATGGGTTATACATTAATTTATAATTGTAACTACCACCTTCGGTGAGTCTGGCAGGGGAAGCACCAGAGGTGGCCAATATGATTGTTCGGATGATCATCCCCACGCATGTAACTAATTTTACTTGTTTGACTACTTTCCAAATAACACTCTCTGGCTAAACAAACAGAGCCAGCCTCAAAGTCAACTCCTGTAGTAAATGCAACTTGCAGCACAACCAGCAGCTCTGGCTGTAGCATTCGCCAAGGGATTAGCAATGGAGTGGATGAAGCTGGATGTAATCCTTGGGTGTAAACACCGTCGCTCAACAGCTTTTGCACAGTCACCCTCTAAGCTGTAATAATAACGCTTATTTGAAAATAGCAAGCAATTGTTAAGCAATTTACCCCTTGACTTCCAAAGAGCATTACTGGCAAGTACAGCAACAGTAGAAATTTTGTTAGATAGGAAAATGTACTGGAACAACGGCATAAGTAACCAGATGTTTAAGTGCATACTGTGATTATTACAGTTTCCATTCTCTTATTTTATTCACATCACATACATGTGATGTGAGTAGTGGGTGGACATAAAAAATAATCACTTTTACAAATAAGACATATTTTACATTTCTAGTGCAGAAACTGTACTCACTTGGTCAGCTGTGCCAGCTGGAACTCCAGCGAGCGTTTATTCTCTAGTGCTGTGTTGATCTCCTGTTTGAGTTGCTTCTCTGAACACCTAAGACGGTCCACATCCTGCATGCGGCTCTTCAGTTCGTTCTGAGCCAAAACCCGCTTGCTTGTCTCCTGTTCAACCTGAATCCGCAGATTTTTCACCTGGAGGAACAGAAGGTATAAGATGGGGGGACGGGTGATACAGCCAAACATTCAAGGGACTGCTAAGTGAGAAAGGTTACTTACTTCATCTTCTAGCCTTTCCTTTTGCTTCATCAGCTGCTCCATCTTCTGCACAGATTGCTTGAGGTCAAACTCTAACATTGAGCACTGCTTCTCGACCTCCACTACCCGACTCTCCGCTCGCATCCTCGCTCCATTCTCCTCAGACATCTTCTGCTGAACGGCTGGAGAGGAGAATTGAAAGTGCAAGTGTTAGTTGTATGAAAATGTCAGTAAGCTGGACACACAAATATCAGAGTGGACAGTGTATCTGTCCAATATAGACCAATCCTCAGTGTTCCCTTCCACATTTAATAATTATACTGAGGAATAGAAACAGCAAAAACACTGTCCTTGAAGTGCTCAGGTGGAATAAAGGTGACAGAACTGGATTCATACAAAATCTGATTATCAGCAGCTAATGCACATTTTCCATCATGAAGGACATGCTGTAATAGACTTTTTGTTTTACAGTAAACATTGTGGATTGATGGAGACATAAAGCACTGATAAAATAATCAAATTTTAAAACACTGCTTGACTAAAATAATTTAAAAAAAGGACAATTAGCTTTGCATTCAGTTAATTTGGAATTAGATAAACTTTACTAAGAAAAGACTGAAGTCTACTTCAGCATTAATTAAGTTAAAGGCAAAATAAATCACCTCAGCAGATCATCATTCTATTACAAAAACTGCTTTAGAGTCCAGCTTTAATATGCAAAGAGACTATGCCCTGACATGCTGACTGGTCTACACTCCCTCACTACCAGCCCCTGCAGGTGAGTTTGATCAGATAATAAAAAAAGAAAAAGATGAAGCATAAAGAGGAAGATGGTATGGGAGGAAGTTAAATAAGATGGAAAGAAAAAAAAGGAATCAAACAAAAAAGTAATGTCATTGCATGTCAATGTCATTGGCATGCTCTGGCATAGGAATGGTATACCATTCATGGCAGCTGATTTGGCCTCTTCAATAGACTCATATTTGTCAGTGAGCTGTGCCCGCGTCACCCTGTGCTCAGTCTGTTCCTGCTCCAGTCGCTGCTGCAAGGTCTTCAGCTTGTAGTTCAGGTCAATCTCCAGACTATTTTTTTCCTATTGGTTGAAGGGCAAACATAATGAACCAAAAAGAGCAAATTGCTTAATTCTACGTGGTCAAAGTATTTGTGTACTGTATATGTACAAATAACACTACTACAAGTAAACTTCTGTATACCTTCTCTAGGTTATTGCTCCTTTCCTGGGCCTGTTTACGTTCTGCTTCCATTTTGAAGAGGCTGAGTTCCAAGTTTTTGTTGTCTTCCTGTAGCGCTGCCATCCTCGCTGAGAATAAAAGACAGTCAGAATCAGGGTTCTTATGCATGAAGTTACGTTTTGGTATTCTGACTGCCAAAAATCTGGTTTTTAAAGCCATTCAAATATTTAAGAGTTTTCACAACAACTTCAAAAAAAAAAAAAGATTTTAGTTTCGCTCTATCACAGTCCCTCGTTTCCCCACTAAGTCATCAAATTTTGGCTGATAGTGTTTTTGTCTGAAATGGGTTATTTCCCACTGAACAATAACTGCCTGACAGATAAAGACTGATTTGCATGTCCGATTGGCATGTTCGACATCAGTGGGAGAAAGAGGGATGGATTCAATTATGTGGAATTTGTGCAGCTGTATCAAAATGAGATTGAGATTATTAGTCTTAATGGGTAATTTGGTAGCACACTGTGGATAGTTGAATACACCACCAACTGAAGTATTTGTCAATGGGTCACCTTGCAGCTCCATGATCTCCTCTGAGCCCTGGCTGCAGTTCCTCCTCTCAGAGTCCAGGGTGCTCTGAAGAAGGAGGAGCTCCTTCTGCAGCTGCGCCTTCTCTCCATCTGCAGCACGACTCCGCTCCTGGAGCTCACGATTCAAACTCTCCAGCTGGCTCATTGACTTAGTCATCTCTGTGTGAGTTTTTCTCAGTCTTGCTGCTGTGTCCGATTCTGCACGCAGCAGGTCATTGGCCTCTTCCAGCTGTCAATCAAAACAGAGAGGACCAGAAATGAGGAAAAAAAAGAAATTATAATGGACTGTCATCCACTATCCTAAACTGTGTGTGACTGTGCACATGTGGATTTTTTCTGTACCTGATTTTGAAGCTGGACAATCTTGTCATTTGAGGCCTGCGAGTTCTGGCTGATCTTCCTCATATCTTCAAGCTGATCCTTTAAAGTTGACACTAGAAACAATAACAAAGGGAAATTAATAAAGCAGGGCTTCATTGAAGTTAAATTAATTTTACATTAAATCTGTTGCACAGTAGATCTGTCTGCAGGTGTAACAGCTTACAGCTTGTTAATCCACTTAGTGCTGTCAACTGTGGCAAGTCAATGAGAAATTCAGATGGACATGTGCATGGTTTAACAGTTAACTAGATCTGTAGTTAGCAGGAAGCAAGATGACGGGGGGTCACACCAGGATACAAAGTAATCCATTTGGGATGTATGTCTCTGCCAGTCAGAAGTTAATGAGAGGAAGAGGGCCATGTAACAAAACTATGTTCAAACGTCGCAGAACAGCTTCACTCTGCAATTATAATTTAATTGCAAAGTGTTTGAATCATACATCAGCAGCACCTCATTATCTTTACCCTCATTCTCCAAATTGCGTCTCTTCTCAGCCTCCTGGTCAGCTTTTCTTTGGTACTCTGTGAATCTGTGCTGTAGCATGATCTTGTCCTTCTCCAGCAGAGACATGCTAGCCTCTGCGCTCTTCCTCAGGTTTGCCTGTGACAAGGAACAACAGAGCTGCTATGACGAGACAGGAACAAAAATACTTAATCTATACCCTGATTTTAACAGTAATTTTATTTAATGCCACTGATAGCAAAAAATAAATGTCAGATTTGCAACATAATGTTTCTTAAAAATGTATTTCACCTCTTCATCCAGTTCTTTCATGATCTTCTCAATCTTGGTGTTTGATGTCCTGTTGAGAACAGAATTGTTTCACATAAGAAGGAGTTCCATTGGAATCCATGTAAATGTGTGGTTAAACATTTATGAAGATCCTGTTAAATACCTGCATTTCTGCTCCAACTCATCCTTTAGCTGCATCTCAGTGTGGAGCTGCTCCTCCAGCTGGTATATCCTTTTCTGCAGGTTCTCCAGCTAAATCAAAATTAACAATTTGCATCTTTGAGGCATATTGGAGAATTGGAAGAAATTCAGACTTCTTTAAAAAAATTGGGGTCTTCTACTCACATGACTCTTGTCTTCCTTTGTGGAGCTGCTACGTTTGTCACTGGCCTTTGTCATGGCTGCGGTGTCGGAGCCCCGTAAAAGGCTGAAAGAAATGTTTTACAACTGATTACAGAGTGCACTCAGTTGACTCCAATTGAAGTCTTGAATCATTAAAGTTATATTAACTAAACGACGAATCTTTTCATAGATATATCACTGTAAAAACATTCAAATTTTCATATACACCTACTGGCCACTTTATTAGGTACACCAGTACAATCCAATGCAATCCAATAAGACTGCTCTGTTGTGAATTCTACTTTTAGTTTTTTTTTTCTCCAATAGTTTGGCCACCTTACATAAAAGAGGGGGTCAGCAAAAACTTTATTATAAGCTTGTAAAAGTAGAATTCATGGCAGAGATGCTATATTGGATTGCCTTAGATTGTACATGTATACCTAATAAAGTGATCGGTGGGTGTATATCCAAGTATGTACAGAATTTGCGCGTAATTCATCCAACAATTCATATTTGTCAGACTTACTGTTGACTGCTGTAGTAGGTGAAGCCTACGAAAGGAAGCTGATTGCCCACAAAGGCCTTTGGTATGGGGAAGGTCTCCTCCTCTCCTCGATCCTCCTCAATATCGTCAAAGTTACTGGTGTCAATGTCACTGCTCAGTTCAGGTACTACTGGAGCAGCCGCTGTACATGGCACAAGGAGATGGATGATTAATTCATTTGATAGACAGATCATCCACAACATTCATGTTTGATTCTGTTGGTTGATGATTGCTGTTATGTTGGAAAGGGGTCAGGAGAAATTTAACACTGGCCATGATGAATAGGAGCTTGAACACACAGTGCCTTGCAGTTTGCTGTGAATGGGGTTGCATATCTGCAGACTGATCAGAACAGGTATTAATGTTTTGGCTGATCAATGTATAACAAGTGTAATATAATAATATATTAATATATATATTTCTTTTTTATCTCTGCTATTTTTTCTCTACACAGAGTTTGCATGGATCACATATCTATTCTGAAACCCACTTTAAAACAAGAGAAAGCTGCCAGCTAGCAGAGCTGGTCAGTCAGTGGAATGACAGAGACGGCCAACACCAAAATGCTGACATCAGCCTGGTGAAGTATTAAATATAAAGCCACTAACGAACTGACTATAGCTACTGGATTTAGACCAACATTTCTAATCTCCCTGTGCTCCAGTGTCAATTCCGGCACGTTAACATTTGAGTTGAACTGCTTACCCTGTTGTTGGCCTCAAAAACTGTGCTGCCATTTATTACTTTGAGCAGGAATCACGTTTAGTCTTGGAAAGGATACTGAATGAATGGCTCGCCTACAAGAATTTCCTGCAACTGTCTGTAGTAGGTCAAATGGAAAACATTATCGCCGACTACATGATTGCAAAAACACTGAGCAGACTGCCAAAACAAATTGGGACGTGTGAAATGAATTTGTCATCTTAGTAGTAAAAACTTTCTTACTATCTCTGATGTTCTCCCAAGTCCACTGGTCATTCTTGAAGAAAGGATGCCTCTTGATTTCATCTACACCGTTACGACCAAGTCGAACTTCCCTGTAGGGGTCATGGAGGAAATATGAAGTTAAAATCAGGGGTTTAACATTTCAGCAATTCTGTATATGACTTTCATGATACAAGCAGAAGACAGCAGTTCTTAAATATCTTTGTTAAAAGAGACATCCTTTATGGTGCTATGTATTGATCAAAGCTCCTTCTACAGGGGATCCTCTAATGAAAACAACTCATGTCTTAGCAAGGAAAAAGTCTTAAGATTAGGGCCCTGCTCATGATCCAGTGTTTGGTTGCTATCTAACCTGTCAGTCAGGAAAGCACAGATGAGATTCTTTGCATCGTTGGATATGTCGCTATCATCTGGAAAGGTCAGGGCATTCTTGTGGTTCATAATTTTGCTGTAAGTCCCCACCAATGAGTCTGCGTAGAAAGGAGTGTCGCCTGTGCGTAACACACAACAAACAAGTTTAACACAATTTCACAACTTTTTTGGGAAAAGGGTTTTAGAATGGAAAACCTCATCTAGTTGATTTTTGCAGCAAAAACTCACCAACTAGCATTTCGTACAGGAACACCCCCACTGACCACCAGTCACACTCTCTGCCGTAATTGCCATCTCCTCCTTGGGATTTCAGTACCTCTGGTGAAATGTAGTCTGGAGTTCCTACTGCTGTGTCACATCGTACCATACCATCCTGAAGGGAGAAAAGTCATTTAAAAAATTATAATCTCAACAGTTTACTGGAATATCAAGCCCTTCAAAACAACTGTCAAAACTGAGAAGAGTCTAAAATGCTAAGATGTGATTGTGATCAAACTAAGCTGAAGAATTTTTATACTAAATATTAATTTTAACAATATACTACAATACTACATATTTTTTTATTTATTTAGTGTGAGTAGAGTTACTACGATACCTTGTCCATTTTCATACAGGTCCCAAAGTCTGCCAGTTTTAAGTGACCTGCTTTGTCCAGCAACATGTTATCAGGCTTCACATCCCTGAGAAGGCAAAAACAAAGTCAATCAAATACACAAACTAAAAAAATAATACATCAAACTGAAGCATAAAACAAGAAACCTGAAGCGTTTTTCATGTGTGTCAAGAGCTGCTTGACAGTGACATTCAGAAAACCAGCTATCTAGCATAAGATCTGTCTGAAGGTACTGCACTCCACTGCAGCGACAGGCCAGATGCAGAGATACCAGAATTTATGTTTTCTCGCAATCTCCTTTCAGTACAACTTGCAGCAATGCAAAGCAAATTGAGATCCATTTATTGGGGCTGTGGTGATGTGAATTGTGAATGTGAATAGCAATTAGTATGTAGAATGATATGAGCAACTATTTTATGAAAAAGGAAAAGAAAATCAGGACTGTTGTGCACAGAAATTATATCCTAAATATGTGGTGCTGTCTGTAGAGAACAGCCAACAATGTGGAACTGTACTGAGTAGAAACAACTCAAACAGACTATTTAAATCTCATTTGCGATATAGGAAGTAATATGTGTTTTTGGTTTATAGTCTCTGTTGTACAAATCGATAGTTGGACCAGGATTATACAAATAGCATTAATGCTAAAAACCTGTTTCTGTTTATTACAATGCCCTCTTAGATTTTTTTTTATAGATTGTACCTTCCTAAGAGGAAAAATAGTATAAATAGTAATAATAGAGGTATTAAACTGCAGTTTGGAGTGTTAAAAATTTGTTCTTAAAGAAGAAATCCAACCAATGTTTTTCAGCTAATCCAACCTGAAATTCATCCAACAATGGCAACAGAGGAAGACGGCAGACGCTGTTGTGCAGTTACCTGTGAATGAAACCCATGGAGTGAATTCCATCCAGAGCCAGCACCACCTCAGCTGTGTAAAAACGGGCCCACTTCTCTGGGACGTCATAGTTACTCATCAAGTTAACCAAGTCGCCGCCAGGCATGTATTCCATAACCATGTAGAGGTAGCGATCATCTTGGAATGCAAAAAAGAGCTGCAGAATAAAAAAGGGAAGTGAATTACAAAATAATAAAAACATCTGTTATTTACAAAGCAACATACCACTTAATTATCTCACATAAAACTGAGTTTATGTGTGTGTGCACTTCATAATGTTGCACTAGCTTAAATAGATTTTTAGCTGCTTTTTTTTTTTTTTTTTACCTGCACCACCCAAGAGCTGTTGGCAAAAGCCATAATGTCCCTCTCCTCCCAGAAGAAAGCAGAGTCTGACCTCTTGATCATCTCAAATTTGCTCAGCAGCTTCATGGCATATACTTTGCGTGTGGCTTTGTGTCTTACCTGGAAAAGATAAAACAGTGACAATAAGGCATATTCAAAAAAGACTAACATGTCTTTTGAGCTGCAGAACATAGGAAATATATTAAGTTTGAACTAAATGACAAAATAAAACACACAGATAATGACATTCTTACCAATTGCACCTCTCCAAATGCACCCCTTCCAATAACTTTAACCACTTCATAGTCCTCTGCTTTCATTCGAAGATCACGTATTTTACTAATGGTTTCCTTGTCTGGAAAAAACAAGCAAATACATTTTAACAGAAAATAAGACTTGGACTTGAGTAAATTTGTTGTATCCTTCCTCCTTGTGCATTGATGCAGAAGTATGGTTGCAAAATTAGTGACTTAAAATTGTTTAAGTATAAGTTAACTGAGAGAACTTGCAGCGTGTAGGTTCTATTTTGTCGCTGTGGTTAAAATACAGTTTCGAGTGGTTGCATTTTGTATCAAAAAATTCATACACAACACATTCATAGGATCATGTGTTGGATGTTGGCAAACTGAAGAAAAAAAGCTGACAGCACCTTTGTACAGCTAAAACTTAAGGGATAGTCTGTTGCTTACTGAGAATTAACATCTCCCTGATGAATGCCAGTTCCCCAGAGGCAGTAATATTGACTGTTCGGCCAAATTTGGTCATAGCTAGACTAAGGGATAATTTTCAATTCACATGGGTCACAATTGGCACAGGAATACATGGAAAACAGGGTATCCAAGTTCAATTGATCTAAAAATAAAAAAGCAGGACTTGACCTATTAGGGCAAGAACATTTCAGAGTGAGTCATTTTCACTCTGAACAGAGGTTCCTGGGTTTGTGATCCCTACTTGAAAAATCCCAGATGACCAACAAGACATATAAACTATGTTTACAAATAGTACAAATATGATTCTATGTTGTTACAGAGATAATCTTCTATGTTCGTAAGTAAGGGTAGGGTTGGAGGGAGCTTATTTCTTGTAGGTCTAAGAATACAGTACGTACTATAGAATGCAATCAGCTGATATGATCAGGATGCAATGCACAATGCATGGTAAAGAGAATTCAGAGTAAAAAGCCCTTTAGGCACTGCATGCTACTGAGGACCAGTATCTCACAAGACCAGCTAGTCCATTAGTTCATATCCATCAATGTATTTCCACCACTTGGCTGCTTCACACAAAAGTACAGTACCAAGAGTAATTGATGAGATGCTTAATGGCAGTTTTTGCCCCAGGGATTATAGTGGCTTGGGTTATATGCAAATATGAAACACTGCATTTTAGTTTCCTCAAAGCAATGAAATGCACAAAAGCCTGGTTGAAATGCAAGAAAAATCACTAGACAGATAAGAAAGACTCAGGTATTTGGCTTTGTTCAAGATATATCTTATGAAGACAAGCTGAGCATGCTCATTTAATGAATACAGAGTCATTCATTTTAGCATAAACTGCAAACAGAGAGAATCATTTCCCCATTTAAGTAACCACTACCCAGTCTGTCATTCAATCTGAGCAATGTGTTTATTTACAGGAGGACCACAATAATATAAATTGATACAAAAGGCTGCAGAATCTGCCTCAAAAAATATTTTGAGTTATAAGACAGACAAAGATAATATGAAACAGAGGAAGTAAAGAAAACACACAAGTGTTAAATTACATATTAATGGCAGATATAACATTGGTTTCCTGCCCCCACCACAAGCATTGTTTTATACCAGCAAAACATAACAGTGACCATGTCCTATAAAATAAAACACAGAAAACTGGGCAGTTGTTATAGATATGTTAAGGACTGAGTCTTGGATCGAAACGTTTTGTTTCGTCTACACCAAAATAGATATGGGGGTCCCCTGTCTGGGGCCACTATGAAACCATCATGAGAGGCATCATGTGGGTCACCATCCATTTATGAAAGCCCCTTTGTTGGGGAAACTTAGCAGCAGACACCTATTGTGTCCAAGCCCACATAGAGACAGTGACCCAAAAAACAGACTTCTTGTCTGAGTCTGGGGTTTTACCCATATGTTACAGGGGTCTGTAAACATAAATGGTTCAAGTGAAAGATATGTACACTAAAGGAGGACAAGGGGTAAAGCTTGATGTGAGCTACTTACATCTATTCAAGAAGTTGTCAATGCTCTTGTTTTTCCTCAGGGCAGGGAAGTCAAGGTCGTACACCAGTGCATCCAAGCCATCCTGGGGAGAGATGAGATGGGTTAACACTCAGGCAGACAATGTAAGTCTCTACTACTCCAACAACATCCTTCTAGGATGGAAGAAGAAAACATTGCCCTGTTGGTTGCTGTAGACTAAATCTGCACTGAGACTTCTGCATAAAGCCAGCAGCAGGCTTCCAGCCTGGATTACATTAATAGTCTTGGAGAGTTTTAGCTTATTACAAATAGGTGGATTTCAGTGCTACTGTAAGCATTCCAAGTTTCTTAAAGTGATTAATAACAGATCCACTGGAGGACATGAAATGATGCTTATTTACTAAATATAGCCTCATATCATGTCACCTGATATGGGCATTACTGAGGTCAAATTTAATTCACAAAATAATTTCTGTAAACCTTTCAAATACATCTTTAAAATTCACACTGTCATTCTATAAATAGGTGAAAGGAATTTAAAAGGTTTCGTACAACAGGCTGAACTAATAACTCGAGCACAGTTGTGTTTCTATAAGATACTATGCCTGCATTTAATGTAACAAAGCCATCTGCCAAAAGAGCTAAGCAAACATAAACACATTTTTTGATTTTAAACACAAGTCATTCTGGCTGGTGGGTGACCAGACACTTAATTTCCCAGCCTAGACAAAAAGTTTCCAATAAAAGCAACTAAAGAAACTAAGCCCCTTTTAATGACTAAGACAACAGGGTGGTGCCTTACAATAACTACAAAGTTAGGTCAACAGTGTGACTTAACAATGCAGGGCTGCAACACCCAGTAAAGCTACTTGCACTTCACCTTTTCTGACCCTTGTTAGCATCCCTTTAATTTTCATATATATAAATATCATAGTATCGCCCCAGTTAGGTGTGAAACTAACAGATGTCTCAATGAATAAACTTGAAAAGGATCTTGCATAAATAACAATTCAAATTTGAGATGCCTGCTACAATACTGGAATTTCAAGAGCTGTAGACAGTACAGGCTATCCTGCCTCAGGCTAGCAAGCAGTAACTGCCACTGGCAGGATTTAATCTAATCTTCCATAATCCAGAATGGCTGAAGGCAGACAGGCACACAAGTACTTGAACACAACACGCCGTTAGGCATTCCCCGTTTCTGAGCAAAACAATGTTGACAAATGGTGAATCAGCAGATGAGAAAAGGTAAGAAAGCTTCTTAAGTAACACTGCAGCTTCTACTCAGCAGCGGAGGTCATATCCATACCACCCCTTTATGCGACACCCAGTCGAATGGGTGGAAGGAGGGGAAAAAGGCAGGTGGGAGGGGAAAAGGAAATATGGGAGGTAAACAAGATTTGCTGGTGAGAAGAACAAAAGCAATGTAGATGTTTAATGAGAATGTGGAAAGTTAATGAGAGGTTAGGCTGACATCAGCACACATGGTAGCGCTGAGAACCATCATCTGCTCAGCTCAAAAAAAAAAAACTTAACTTCAACTTTCAAGATGGAGCATTTACACAAGACAGACCATAGACTGAGAAAAAAGGGGCCTTGTTGGCCATACAGTATCCAACCAGACTGCACTGGGGAAAAAAAGATGCTGAAGAACTGAGTCCTTCAGGACCCTAATCACAAGGCTCTGTGCTCAGCAATGCACGTTTGCATAACTTCCTGCCACAGAGGACTCTGGACAGCCACAGCAACATTCCTTAACAGGACTGTACACGTCAGAGAGCTATTTTAGGTATGTGGCTAAACAAGTTCTCAACAAAAAGTGAAGGAGGGGAGAGGAAAAAAATCCATTCCAAGTACAGAGTCACATAGTGAGCCTTATTTTCAATCAACACTGGTGCTTAACACTATAATGGAAAAGAGAAGGGAGCGACGAGCTGGTGCACGTGAGGCTGGCTAATCCAATAGGAGAACAAATAAGGGAAAAAAAAAAACAGACAGTCGGAAGACAGCTATTGCCAGAGTCTTCTACACCAGGCGACAAAAGAACCTGGTAAAGTAAGTAAAAATTCAGCGTTGCTTAAAAATATCAAGGAGGTAAATTAGTAAATTGATAGAATAAAGGTGACTTAAGGATAAAAACTGTACTGTAAAATTTGAAATTTGAAGCAATAAAGTTAGTGTCACGTCACTGAATGTGTGAGCTGCAGCTTTTCAAGTTTGAACCTCAACACTTCTGCTGTGGTGTCTGCTATTTCAGGAAAATGTGTTAGGTGTAGTCAATAAAGATAAAATAATCTGACTATATATGTATTTCATGTTATAATATACAAACTTTTCTGGAAAATAATCAACTGAGATAATATTTGTGAATAAACTTTTTGGACATGACTGTCTGTTTCTGTTAATCCAGCATATTTAATACCAGACTCAGAAGTCTGATACTATCATAACATAGTTCTGCTCTTTGATTGCAACACTGCCTAAAATAGACTCCCAGAGATATTTAACCAATAACAGAATATACTGTATTGAAAGATCTCTGCAAACAATTTCTTATAATGTAATTAAATAAACTAATGCAGGAGTGGAACCTGTGGTTTGAGACCCACATGTGACTCTTTTCCTGCTCATATGCAGCATGTGCCTGCACCATCCACGTTCTGAGTTTACAGTCATGAGATTTATTTTAGTTCTAAAATGTATTTCTAATAAATCAGAATGTATTTAAATATTTTACAATGGTGGTAATACATTTTCCAATATTTAAAAAAGAAATTTTAATTTTGTCATCATGTGATAGAATCTAACATTACAAAAACAAACTAATCCAAAAGTAAACATGGCACAGAAGTTATCAGAAGGCCAGTGCTACTGACTGAAACTGTATGAAAGTGTTTTCATAACAGTTTCATTAAATGCAAATATCAAGAGGAGCACATAACATTCTTAGTTGAATAGGAGGAAATGTTGCTGAACAACAATGGAGAATGCATCTGCTTTATATGCCAGCATTTTAAACCTTAAGAAACATTTCACCTTACATCACACCAACATGAGTCAAACATTTCCCAAAGGCATTAAACTACACAAGCGCAAGACCTTCCCAGCAAGCCGTTTCTCCGCTGCTCAATGAGATGGCTTTCAATAGGCAATATGCCCTTCCAAGCAGCGTCTCAATTGGAGAATACTGAACTTTTTAAGGATTACAGATTTAAATGTGTTTTGAAAGAAGAAACCACAGAGTTTGGGGAATATGTTTTGACAGACAGACATCCTAGTCAAACAGGCTGCAATCAAACTACCGTCTATGTTTGGATCAACTTATAAGTTGGTACTTATATACATAAGAAACATAAATTAGCTTGGCAACTTGGTGACTGATTTCTTGTGAACCAGTAACCAAACGTCATCTGTCTCGGTTTGGTTTTAACTAGCAAACTTCTCAGTTGGAGGAGCCACCCCCGGCATGAGACTATGTGTTGTTAATTTTGCAACAATATAAACTACCAGAAAGAAAGATACATGAGATTCACTAAATGCAACAAGCACTGGGCGGTAGCGGCCCACAGGCTGTTTTATTTTTTGGCAGTCTTGGGGAAGTAAAAAATTGCTGGGAAAACAAACCAGTTCAGTGCTTCATGTTATCCTATTTCTGCTGATGCTGCTACAGGCAGAGAGTGACACATCCCTAGGATTACTAAATAATAATATGAAAATCACCTCATTGCCCTATTAATGAAATATGATTATTATGTTAATAAATGTATAGTTAGGCAAAATACAAAAAGCCAGTGGTTGACATTACATATGGCAATTATTTCTTTCAGCTTTAGGAGAGAAAAATCCACACACCACACGGAAGCTCTTTTCCAGACATTAAAGTCTGAGTTAAAATTTCCATGGGAGACTCAGCCACATCATCCCTTTCTGCATGCCAGCACAAGGCATGTGGACTGGCCTGAGTCGAGCACCGCTTCTCACTTCCTTTTCTGCCACCTCGTCAAGACAATATGCATTCCGCATCTGCACAATTGTGCAGACAGTCATTCAGTTTGTCATGCAAATAAATGTAGTTCCATTGCAGGTTGTGCCCGTGTAAACAAAAGTGTGATCATACAAACCAATGAAGATATTCAAAGTATGAAATACGACATTGCTTCCTCATGGATACATTTCAAGTTTAGACATTCAAGTAGAAATGTATATCCAGGTAAATACATATCAATTTACTCAGGAATTTATTACTTTGTTACACTTTGGAACACACAAAGACTCATTTTGCACACTCCTGCAATACATGATATCACCTGACAGGAAATCTCCCTTACCTAGAAAGAGTGCATATCTAACAACTCTACTGGATTAATTATGGTGACAGTGAACCCAAGAGAGGCAAAACAGGGGCATTCCATTTTCATATGAGGTTCCAGTGAGTGAGAATCACTGTCACAAATGCTTCCATGTCAAAATATAATTGGATTATTCCGACAGTAGAGAGCAATCACGTGTTTTACTGACTGAGTTCTGGATTCTCAAGCAAAACTCTTCTGTCCTACTTGGCCCGTCCAGGATTTCTGACCTCACCCCAACGGATAACCATCTTATTAAACACTGACTGAGTTCACTTCCACCATATTCACTAGATAGGAGTCACAGGGTCTCTTGAAAGTGGGACATACAGTGCTGTGAAAAAGTATTTTCTCCCAATACATCATACCACGATCTAAAGATATTTAAGAACAGAGGAAAAACAAAGTAACTGACACGTAGCACTTACAAAACGGATACAAAGCCATATCAAAGACTTTGGGATCCAGTGGACCATGGTGAGAGCCATTATTTACAAATCTCATCCAGGTCGTGGTTATCCTAATAAATGCTGTTCAGTGGCAACTGGACTGAAAGATCCATGATGGATGGATGGATGGAAGGCTAGCCCTATTTGTAGATATTATCCACAAACAACAGAAAACGTGGAACAGTGATAAACCTTCCCAGGAGTGACCAGCCTAAATTATTCCAAGAGAACAGCACTGACTCATCCAGGAGGTCATAAAAGAACCCAGAACAACATCTAAAGAACTGCAGGCCTCACTTTCTGAGTTAAGATCAGTGTTCAACTTTAACAAAGACAATGGGAAAAAAATGGCATCCATGGGAGAATTACAAGGTAAAAGCCACTGCTGACCAAAAAGAACACAAGCGCTTCTCTCATATTTGCCAAAAAACATCTTGATTATCCTGAAGACTTTTGGGCAAATAATTTGTGGACTAATGAGACAAAAGTCAAACTTTTTGGAAGTGGGCATCCCATTACATCTGCCATAAAACAAACACAGCATTTCATAAAAAGAACATCATAACAACCGTTAAACGTGATGCAGTGTGATGGTCTGGGGCTGTCTCGCAGCTTCAGGACGTGGACGACTTGCCATAATTGATGGAACCATGAATTCTGTGCTCTGCCAGAAAATCCTGAATGAGAATATCAGGCCATCAGTTTGTGACCTCAAACTCAAGCTTACTTGGGTTATGCAGCAGGACAAACATGTGAAACACACCAGCAAATCCACCTCTGAATGGCAATAAACAAATAAATAAGGTTTTGGAGTGGCCTAATCAAAGTCTGGACTTAAATCTAATTGAGATGCTGTGGCATGACCTGAAACGGGCCATTCATGCTCAAAAACCAGGATGGGGTAATTAGATCAAGAGAAAAGGCATTCCACTATTAAAAGGCTGTATCACTTTAGTATGTACTCTTGCACATACTCAGTCAGTTGAGGGAATGCAGAGCTACAAATAGCTCTGCCAATTGTTGTTCCCATAGATGAAGAGCTGAGGAGAGCAGTTTACAACTGACAGTCCTAAATCTCCTGGCAATAGGAATGGATCAAATGCTGACTGTAACGGTTACTACAAATCCAACTTGAGGTGATACGATTTGTCATTTCTAATTTGAAACACTCAGATTAACTGTGAATTCCATATAATTAATAAAATTCCTGTTAGTTTTATTATTTAGTATTAATGGTTATCATGTTGAACACATTTTGTTCTGCATATTCATGCAGAACAAAGACAAAACAAAGCAGAGCCAGGTGACTGGACTGGACAGGCATAACCTGAAAACAATGGCAGCCTAGAAAGTCTGGAAGGAAGAAAATATTATGCTGTGCTTCATTAAATGGTCAGTGTAGCACATTATCAAATTATATGCAGTATGCCATTGCCCAGGCCCGTACATGGAAAACCAGTAGGATACTTAAAAGGATTATGTGTCATCTTATGCAAAGCTCAGTCACAGAAAATGAGGCTGAATGATAATTTTACTAAATCATCACAGAATATGTCAAGTAAAAAGTACTCGGTTGGAGCTGTGAAAATGTCATGCCTGAATATAAATAGCCTGAGAAATATCTCCCTCTGTCAAACAATGCAGATCTATTCTAAGTCTAGAACCAATACAGACTATAGCTGCATTCTCAGTGCAGACAACACCTTACATGTATGGTTTGACCATCAAAGGCAAAGGTTGCTGAAATAAGGGGAGACACTCAACATAGACAACACACAATGAGTGTACTCTTGGCCTTTGCAGACTGACTATGCAATACAATTAGGAAAAATGTCAGTAAAATGGACCCTTAAATCATTTCAGTAGTTCTAACTGAAAACATTTCACTGCAGCAATATTTGTTTGATAGCTAATTTGCCACACTGCACCATTAAAATATAGCAAATTTAAATTTTAACATTCATCTTGCTTCTTCATCTGTACATTAGCTCATGGCTACAACTTATTTTAGCCTTACAGTATTCTGTCACATAAACTGCAGTATTTAGACTGTTGTTGAATTAGCAATTTTGGCTTATTCAACTCATATTCTAAATCACTTAAAAATAAGAGCATCCAGCCTACCAGTACAGTGTATGCAACATTCACACAGTCAATCACTGTCTACATATCTGGTTTACTAGCCATGCAGTTTCCTGTAATTACCCTTATTACAGATTTAAGAGTCCAAACAGCAGATGAAAGAGGGATAAAAACATAGAGAGGCTAAAGCACACCAAGTGTCAAAGTAAAAACAAAGACTATGCCAGGAAGTCTTTATACATTTCAAATAGAGGCAAAGCATGCAAAACAAGTTCCAACATATCAACTCAACCATAATAATTTACCAACGCAACATACAGACATATCATTTGAGGAAATGAATGAAAATAATGAATGATGAAAAGATGGAAACTATTGATTGTTGCCAATACAAAAACATATATGAACAATGCTCAGTGTAATGTCACATCACAATGTTAGGAATTCGGTCCGTTCAGTTGGCTCCTAACAGCCTGCCTAGAGCACAATGGCTGGGAGGGGGCAACTCATCCAGATAAGGCGCTCATCTTTCCGAGCAGATTTATTTTGGGGTGAAGATAAGGGCGACAGCGTTGGAATACAGTCCTGTAGAAGTAAGAGCTGAGTGGTAAGTGCAGGCTAAATGTCACCATCACACAATACAAGGCAGGCTTCTATGGGGGAAAAGTATAATCCCCACAGTGCTATACGTCAGACTCAGGTACAGAAACATGGCCAGTAAAAGGCTTGCATTGTGCATTCTGATGGAACCTATTACTCATAGCAGAGCACGCTGGCTGCTTTATGAGTTAAATGTCCTGATTCATGGTCTTCAGAAACATGAGTCCTCAGTCCACATAATTTTGGTTTATGGGTAGAGAGCAGAGCCCACACCCAGCTACCTCAGAGTTGCCTGCCTGCTCTCAACTCTCTCCAGACATCCAGAATGGCTTTGGGACACAGAGGGAACTCCAGGCCAGTCAAAGACAAGAGGTTATTTGATTAGCATGGAATTTTATTAAGCTGTGGGTGGAGCTGCATCAGCAAAAAGCCTCCATTCATTGATCAGGGGAGACTGCAGAAAGAGAGAGAAAAAAGAGAAAGAACACCCTTGTGTGTGGTGCTGCCAGCAGGAACAGTCCCCACAGCTTTTTGCAAGTAAAAAATGCAGAGCGTGTGCGCTTTTGGGTGACTTTAATTACCTATTTTTGCAACAGGAGGGGAGGTCACAAAGACTAATTAAGTTTTCTTTTCAAAACACAGTTATCTGCAACAACCTATACACAAACATTCTAAGTTTGGTGTGTGGGTGGGGTTTGAGGACAAGACCCCTTCACAAAACAGACTGCTTCCCTGAAGTTCCTTTGCATAATATGGCAGCCAGGTTGTTAATATGCCTGAGTGACGTGATAATCACAAAACCTGAATGTGTCATCCATTGCACACAAAGACCCACCACCAGTCATTCCCTGCTGGTTTGAGCAATAAACGCTTGACAAAAAGACAGGTCCCAAGGTCAGTTTCTTAAAATTCAAACTAATAATGTTCCATTCTATTACCCACATGAATTTTGGTTTAACCACACTATACATCTGAGCATTCTCATGAGTCACAAAGAGCTAAATCCTCACTCAGACTGCAACACTCCTGATAGCAACACTTGACAACATCCAACATCCCCTTGGCATTCAACTCCATGGTGAGTCAGTTCCTGGGACTGCCTGCACATAATAAAAAAAAAACCTATCAAGGTGTTGCTTCAGGGTTTTGCACGTGGCAACAGCCGCCTCTTTCCTCTGCTGAAACAGGAGAGTCACTTCATGAGCTGCTCCCATTAAAAGAAGCTGCAAAGTCAACCCCAGCCAACAGGTGTACTGATGCAGCTGGAGGCCTGCAGGTTACAACAGGCTTGCAGGCAGCTTATCACAGCTCAAATAGCTATATCTAGACAAAATGTACACTCATTTCCTAATGGTCACGCACAGAAGATACAGACCACCATCAGCATGTAAGGGGTATCAAAGAAATTAATCAAGTTGATCAGATTTTATAGTAATGTAAGCTAAGTCATAGTGAGACTATTTGTAGATAACAGAAAGATGGTTGCCATGTGTCAGTATGATTTAGTTACCATTGTAGTTTATTTAGTTACTCTGCTTTAGTAATGTAAGTGCATCAAGTACTGACAGTATGTGGTGGTTAAACATCAATCCTGCTGTTAGCAATTATAGTTTAATTGTTTCTCACTTTGACCATAGCATAAAACTGATGACTGTTTACTTTCGCAAAACCTTGCTTTATGTACTTTCACACACAGGGGATTCTGAGCCATACTGGACTGTCAGTGTCAATTATCAGCACTTAGTGACAACTGAGACGACTTGTTGGTCTCGGAAAGAATTTCAGCTCCAAGGAGTAGACTGACCCCGAATGGCTGACTCGCTAGCTACCTGGCAAGCTAACAAGCTACAAACTTACCAGAAGACAATCCGTGTTTATTTCTGACTTTGGATCCTTCAACATGGCATCGATTTTTTCAAATCTAGCCTCCATACTTTTCCCAGCAGACATTTTTGCTGTTAAACTCAGTCCCGACGTTGGGCTATGAACAAAAACAGCTCACTGGCGAAACAGAATGCTGGCTAGCTAGCGTTAGCATCCAGCGATAGCTAGCTAGCCAAATGTTCTTTTCTTCCTTTGAACTTTACACCGCACTTCACAGAAAATGCATCGTTCTCCTCAAGCGTTCACAGGCGACGAAACGTTTATGGTTGCGCTGAATATCCAAAAGCAACATTTTCAGAGTCCAAAGATGTTTCCCCAGTATGAGTGGCCAACAACTTCAGTGACAAAACATAACGTTTAATACGGCGACAGATTAGTCAGCCTCCGCAGGATGCCACTGAGGATAAGGGCTTAACTAAAATGTTGGTGCATCCGAACAAAAGGCAATTAAAACTTGAACGTAATGTCTAAGTGAAAATCACAATCTGTGGGAAGGTTAGTCCAGACTCGTTCCCATATCTGTGCCAGGCCCATGCAGAAAACGACAAACTAATCTGACAGCTCAAAAGTAGAAGTGGTGGGAAAAAAAACTTCTGCTTCTTCCAAATTTCGATCACTTTAAACACGGTGTCGTTGAAACGTTTAACGTCAGTTCTTCCGCTGCATCCCGTGCATTGTCAATGGCTGTCGACTGTTTCCTGTCCGAAGTGCTTTATCCCTCAGTTTGAAGATGTAGAAATGAGGTTTTGATGTGTGTTAGTTTTCGGAAAAAAAAAACAGCAGACGATGCCCGATTTTCTCCCACAGCCTGACCAACATGTCCGCCTTCCTGTTCAAACACCCCGGAGAAGCAACTTCAAAATGTCAAGTACTACGCATGCGCCCTGCCAAGGCGCATTCAAAGAGTTCACAGGCAGATGAAGGAAACATGTTGCTGCTCCCGTGTGAGACAAGGGACGAAATTATACATGTAGGCCTTTCTAATATGTGAACGTTTACTATAAATAGTTAAAGGGTGTGTTTAAGTTACAAAAATTATCACACGTATTTAGCGTGTGTATTACAGTAGTGTATTATATTCAGTAATTGAAATCCATATGGGTTCAAATGCTCTTAGTTATGGGCCATACCTATGTGGCCTCTTCTTACTCCTGTGAGTCTAATGTTATAATCAATGACAGATTTACCTGTATATGTCTATTCCTGTAAATGTCAGGATCTTATTAAAAATCTATACTGTCAGTGGAAGGATTAAAATAGACAAAACTAACCGCAAATATTTATTTCAAAAGTTCAGAAAGATACAGTAGATATTTATTCATACAAATAAAATAAAACAAATTGATTTGCGCTTAAAATAGAATAGAGACTAATAATATACTGTAGTTAATACTGTTTATATAAGTTTATATAAGGTGAGATTAGATAGGACATCATTAATATCTAGAAGATATCATCTGACCTGTGTTTTCATTTAGAGCCAGGACATCTTTGCCAAAATATTTGACATGGTTATTCAAACTGAACAAAACATTCCCCATACCAACTCTAAACTGGTTCACTATGCGCTTAGTACTGAAATGAACTGCAAAACAAACACTCCACTCTCACACTCTGTCCATATAGAACTTCAAAGTTCTACCAAGGTATTTATGTTTGTAAGTGTTTTAATTAACATGTCTATTTGTGTATTGATTACTTTGTGTGATAATTGTTTAGTATAACTGACTCTTCCTGTTGTGATGGTTCACAGTATATAATATACTGTATGTAACTTATACTGCAGTGATCAAGTTAATCTTGAGTTTGCTGTCCTCTTTTCTCATCTTTGGGTTTAGATTTGGCATGAAGTGTTAAAAAAAATCCTATCAGGTCAACTTTGTAATTCTATAATTATTTTGTAATTCTATTGATATACTATTTATATTCTATTTCTATATCTATTCTATTTATATAATATTGTTCTTCTCTGCATCCAGTCCGTCAAATGAAGAACAGAAAATGCTTAAGACCTGCTGTCATACGCTCAGTCAGCATCATGCATGACTGGTGAAAAAAAAGAAAATTAAGTTGGTGTCTATCTCTATTTGTGTTTTAGAAATGCTCACATCAGAATAACTGCAGTGTAATTACGTTTCTAATGCATTTCTAATATAAAATTAATAGCACATAAGAAGTGTCTGTGAATTATTTTACACCACCAATCACATCAAACTTCCCTATGTGCTTACACTTCTGCCTGTTTGTTCATCGTTTGTCCAACCAACAGGGGGCAGTGTTCTACAACGTATAGTGAGAACCCACACTCGTTCAGACCTATCGTTTTACCATTTATGGCGCTGATATGAAGTGTTTGCTGAACCTGTTGCACGTAGTGTTCAGTCAGTGTTCTTCATAAAAGTTTATATTGCCTTGTTCACACTAAACTATATTTCAGAGGGAAATGTACTTTTACACCCATAATGCATACATAATTATTGTTCTGGAATATCATACTAATTGTCATGATATTAGCCATTCTGCATAAAAAGTAGGCCTGCTATAACGTTTGTCATTTTGTGCTCTTTTAGTTAAGTGCAATCAATGCACTTATATATAGAGTTAGAGAGTATATTTCAACACCGTGGCATTGCTTTTGTTTAAGTGTATGATCTAATGTATCTAATTTCTTTATTATTTGTCACTTGTATTATTTTGTTTATTGCCTTCTCTGTAACAATATACCCATGTGTGTAACTCTGTAATGAAGTAGCAGAAAATATTCAAGTAAAGTAAAAATGCCTCAAAAGTCTAAGTAAATGTACATAATTACTTTCCACCACAGTAATTCTGGTCACTGTAACCGGTTAAACTGTTTGTGGTGCCTTAGTTTTGTATCCTACCCTACTTGTTTTATTCTGTGATTGGTGAAACAAGCCGCACTGAGCGTTTCTTCCGTTCAGATCAACCAAACCGTACGTACAGTAACTTCCTGACGTCACTTGGCAGGTTCCCCTCACTGTGCGCAGATCAGCTGTGACAGCGCAGAAGAACCGGAGCAGGACTGCTGCTAACTGTTGGAGCCAGGGACGCCACTTCACCCAGCTCTCCGATTCTACGTGGACATGGCCACGTAACGCGTTTCCCTGTGGATAAAGGTAGGCACGCATGTATGTTCACATCACGATAAATGCCCCCTCATACAAAAGCGTGTTAATCACTGTGGATGAGGTTGTTAACGCCGTGCTGGAGATTAATGTACTGCAGTCTCTCCGTGGACGATGCTAAAAGTTTGTTTTCACCACGACATTTCATCGGAACTTAAAGGGCACAACGCAGACCGGTATCTGTAGGGGTGACGTTAGACAGTTACGTATAATTTATCAGAGGTGGTAAGTAACTAAGTACATTTACTCAAGTACTGTACTCAAGTACAGTTTCGAGGTAATTTACTGAAGTATTTCTATTTTATGTTACTTTTACTCCATTACAAATCATTAGTTACTAGTTACTTTTTGCAGGATTAGTATTACTTGTAAAAATCTTTATATATTAATAAAATGTTGATGTATCATTTATGGATTAACCTCCTGTCTCTATATAAGCTGGTTAAAATTAAAAAATAAAAGCTCTAATTTAACAACTGCTGTTTTTGCTCCACACGTTTGTAGATAATGTAGACAAAACATTTTAGTCATTTTAGTCAAAGAAATCTGGACCAGACTTCTACATTGTTTTCCTAGTGGAGTACTTTAAGTAACATTTAGAGCATGTACTTTAGTACTTTTACTTGAGTATTGAGTTTGTGTACTTTATATACCTCTGTAATTAATTGTTTTTAAATACTCAGCAAAAATACAGCAAAAATATAACTGCACCTGTTTTCTCATTCATTCTTCCATATTATTTGCACAAGTTGACAAACCTTTAATGTAGTGCCTGTCGATACTCAGCTGTGACCTTCATCTAATAGGATGTTCATTATGTTAATTAACTTATTGTTTAGTGTCATTTCAGTGTCAGATTGAAATTGTCATTTGAAACCTGTAGCAGATAAAACTGGCAAAAAGCCATTTAATTTATCCTATGTGTATTTAAATAATTGTAATTCAGTCTGTGCTGCCTTAATAATGAGTAAATACAGGTTACAAAATCTTTTAAAATGTCACTCCACCTCATTAATCATTGTTAACAAACTCATGTCAAGTATTTCTGGAACCAGGGCAGTACATGACATGTTCACCAGCTGAATAATGTTACATTTGCTTGAGGGTTGGTGTTGAAACAGGCTTCAGCAACTTAGATAAAGTCAGATAAGAGTGACCAGGAGATGTATTTGGTGATTTGTTATTGTAATTACAGGCAAACCAGTCTGCATCTGATCTTTCTATTTCTCATGTTTCATGTCCCAAAGGCAGCATTCCTTGTGTCACTACTAACCCCTTCTGTACTCCCAAAATGTAATTAGTGCTAATGACAATTACATGCTTCTTATAACCAGCTGAAGCTGAGATGTACTAATAATGTGTGACAACAAATGCTGTTCAGTGGCAACTGGACTTGCTTTAAGTTCTTGAAGATTTTATCTTATACCCAGAAGGGTTCACCTGATGAAGAATTTAAAGCAGGTCCAGTTGCCACTGAACAGCATTTTATGAGATTAACATGACCTGGATGACTGAGAATCCTCACATATACTAATTATATGACATCTTAATTTCCAATCAGGCTGTACTACCTCTCAGGTACTGAATGGTTACTTTTCACGATAAAGCAGTGTTTAATATCGATCAATGTCTTGTCCATGCTCGTAGAAACACACAACCTCAAAATTAGTATTGTCTAAAAGCCTGATTGTAACCATTAAATGCAACTTTGTGATATCTGACATTTGCTGTTATTTTCTGCGACCACTAAAGAGAAACTTTCATTAGAGCCAAACAGGCACTGAGTATGATACTATGTGTGAGCAGAGTGGGTTGTCAGTTTGCTGGGTGGCCTGTCTCGCCTAGCGCACGCAGAGAGAGCAAGGACTGCAGGGGCCGGGGGGCTCTGAACGCTGACCATCTGGCTCTTGGGGGTGGGCTGGTTTCCTCACTAGCTGCCTTTGTTCCCTGCGAACAATTGGGACTTAATCTGGGAGGAGATAAGTAAGACAGGTTTCTCTCTTGAGGCTTGAAGGAGACATCTCTTTCACGTGTTGCTTTGAGGAGGTCTTAAGTCAGGTTTGGGAGTGGGTACTTTCTCTGATCAGTTGTGGTACTGTAACGTTTTATTTCTCAAACGTGAGATAAACATTTGCTTTGGATTTGCTGAAAGTGAGTTGGTTATAGTTTTAAAACAGAAATGTGTCTCAGATTAGTTAGACCTTCATTATTTCTGTTTTCACAAGATAAATAATATACTAAATGTCAGTTCCATCCGCATGTCATTGTTAAATCCAGCACATGTAGGTCCTGTCCTTGTTCAGAAAAAGTACGCTTTTAGCAATTCAAATGAACCAAAATGAGGTACACTCAAGTACATATTAACTTAATATATTCATTCCACATTAAAAGATGAGCTATTTCAAGTAATTACATCTTTGCTCAAAATATTGTTTTGTCAACCTTGATAATGGTTCCATGTGTTATTTTGCTGCAGCTGTCATCCTCTGTTGTTTTACTGCGCCTGCTGTGAGACAAAATAGACTTACAACGTGACATTTTTCACATATAAAGCTTGATCAAGCTAGATGACTGTTTCACATTTATTTGTTCATAAGGCAATTGTCACCAGGGTAACAGATTTATTTTCTCTCATTTTCCCTCACTCATTTGGAGCACATCAGGACTCCTGGTCTGCTGTTTGTACCTTGTTTGCTCAGTTGTTTGTTTTTTTTTTTAATTTTCTCTGGGAAATAAAACTGACATACTGATTTGAACCCCAGCATTTCTTAACTATTGCTCTATGTTATGACAAAATAACTTATGATAATGTTTGTGTCAGATTTATATTTAATGTCATCACAATAAGGTATACTGTAAAATAGCAATTGATTATCAATCAAGTTGGTAACACAACAGTTTAAGTTGTTGATATGGTTTCAGTCATTTTAAGTACTGATTTGTGAGTCAGAATATTTCACATGAAACATCCCAGGTTAGATCACTGAAACGCCACTGGGACTAGTCAGCAATACAGGCAGATGCTTCTCTTGATCCTTTCAGAGGTGCTTCTTAGGCTTTTCTGATCCAGACTGCAGATGGTACAAGGCACACAATCCCTATTAGAGAGCTCAGTGCTTGTATTTCACACTTTTCAGAAAATCTGGAATCAGAAAACAGGTGGTCCTCAAAGTAGACATCATTCATCAAACTGCTCAAGCACAAGGTAGGACCCTCTTTTTGAAAATTGTCCTTATGGCCTTAAGATTTTTTAAAACAACAATATAAAAATACTCCAAAAAGAAGTCAAAGTATCATAGCAGAAGTATTCATTTATACAAACATGTGTTGTTATATAGTGTATTACTGCAATAATGCAGTAATGTTTAACTAGAATTTTAATGTTGTAGCTGTTACAGGCAAAAGCTAATTCCTTTCTTTGTAGCTGCAGTGAAGTAAAACGTGCAATATTTTCCTCTGAGGTGTAGTGTAGAAGTGTAGAGTATCATCAAATAGAGATTGATTAAAAAAATGTTTATGCCAAATATTCATTTGATTAATTTCTTAGCAAGTTATTTTTATTGCTTTAGTAGTATCTAGGTGAGTCAGAAACACTGAGCTGTGCAGGCTATTCAGAATCTGAATATAATAGATAATAGAATTAGCTAATCTCCACAGCAAGGCCATTTTACACCAGATACTGTCAGTGTGTTTTTCTCAGCCAAACAACCTGACAGAATTAAAAGAACGTCTCAGAGCAGATCTGCAGAGCCAATGTGTTCCACATGGATGCTTGTAAACTTTTAACCTGTCCTTTTAATGGAGGGTCAAGAATGCCAGGAACATCGTGTTCACTGAGAGTGTCTGAGTCCAAATAAAAGCGAGAAAACTATTCACAGATGATAATTTCGCTGTCAGGGTTGGATGTTTTTATTACTGTTGCAGAAAATCAGATCTGCATGCAGTGAAAGAAGTTTCTCTTACTCAAAGGCAGTAGTTTAATAGTTTGCTGTAAGCCATTCTTTCATCCCTGAATATTAGATTGATTTAATGTCTTGATTTTTTATTTTGTCAGTATAATTTCCACTAAACTAAATATATGAAGTTATCAGAGAAAGTGGGTATCTTCTCTTGCATTGGCCTTTTTTGCAAACCACTCTTCAAAAAGGCAGCATGAAAAAAGGGAGGAAAGCATAGATAAGGTTTGTACAGGAGTAAGGGAGGCTGACAAATGGAAGAGATGGGAGAATAGGTTAAAACAGATGTGGGACTGAAAAAAAGGCAGCTGGATGTGAAGAGTAAATAGATTAGATACAGGAAAACACTTGTGGCTGGACAGTTTGGTGAAAGGATGTAACAGTAGTGAAGCTAAATATGAGCCAGACTGTATGTACTGTATGAAGGCGTATGACACAGTCAACAATTGGATCATTAAAGCCAATAACACAAAGGCCTGTGCCCCTCCCCCATCTGAAAGAAGATGTCAAAGGTCTGTGACCTCTTCCATTTATGTGCATTGATCCCTCTGGTGGGGGTAGGGTTTCCTCCTCAAAGCCCTCCACCATCAGCTGTTATATCTTAGTTTCACCTGCAGGAAGCGGAACAGTTATTTTATTTATCAGTCAGCGTTTAATTGTTTCATTTTAATTCATTTTATTTTTACTTTTTGTTCTAGTTTAGATGTCAGTGTCAGTGACATCTTGCATATTTACTGTTACAGTTTTAAGTGTATGTTGACACTGGATCAGTCAGATATATATTGTCAGTATACAGACTAAATTCACTTGATTTTTGTAGTGCTCTCTGCAATTCAGTAAATCTTACTTTCTTTTTTTCCATTTCTTCAATTTTTTTTAACTCCATTCCCATTTAATTACAAAATACTGACAATATAGGCAACAAAAAACATCAGAATGTATCAGAAATAGTATACTACACATATCAAAAGTTTAAGCACAAGGAATTTCAGATTAGGAAGTGTTCACTGAATTAATGTACAGAACATTCTTGGGTATTTAAATAATGTCTCTAATGAACATCCCATCCAGAGTACATTTTAAACCCAATTCTGAGCTTTTTTCTTTTTGCTGTGAATTGATTTCAAAAGCTAACAACATTTGCCCCTAAGGTTTAATTGTTCTTGTTCTTGTTGAATCAACTGAGATACTGTGCGTGTTCTAATCTCCATCAGTCGGCTGAGTGACATTAACTCTATTTGAAAATTCTGTTGTAACTAATTAAGTATTTAACTTCTTTCCGGGGCAAAATATCTGATCGTGAATTTGTGCTGCTAGATGTGAGTCTACTTTATGACCTGCTCAAGAGTAAAAGGGAAACGTGTATGACATTCCTTCAGAACCATCACTGTGGCCTTGTTTTAAGGTTAAAGTTAGAATTACGGTTAGGGTATCATGTGTGTGTATGCGTGTGTTTGTGTGTCTGTTTGTGCATTTATGTATGAGTAGGACAGGACCTTTGTAGATTGCACTTCCTGTTGTCCTGTTAGTTATCTCTGATTCAGGCATGCAGGACAGGTCCTTATCTGTGACTGTGGGGCCTTCTGGATCTCCACAAACCCAGTACCTACTTCATATAAGCCCTCTGATTCTATAACATTAATAATTAAATTAATTAAATTAATCAACTCACAATTATTTTTGTACTGATTAATCTATTGATATTTTTTCTATTAGTCTATGAGTAATAATTATTACTTACAATGCTATTCATCACAAGAGAGAGACAGATTTATGGATGGTAGGCCTAATCAGGAAAGGTGTTTACTATATTCTCTGAACAGTGGTGCTGCCATACTAGCCCTTAGCATCTCCTCTAGTGAATCCTCCATTTATTTCTTGCCTGAAACACAACCAGTAGAAATGCGAGGACTACTCTTAGGGCACACAACAATCAACAATAAAGCTCACTGTAATAAATACTTATGCTGTTGTCTGGTCATTCTACGGCTAAAGTCAAATGTTCTCTTAAGAGTTAACGCATTTGCATGTGCATGTGGTTTTGTGGTGGGAGTGCTGTCATGTCAAGGTGAAGGAGAAATTTGTTTTGTTCCTTGAACTGAACTTTTTTTTTTATGTGCAGCTGTAATAAACAAATGAACTTAATAACTCTGACACCTTTGTGATCTTGCATCGCATCACAGCAGGATGGTTATCAGGAAGTGCTTATCTCATGTCTATAGTGTTTCTTCTTTTTGGAACCCAGTCTTGGATCTTGTGGTTCCATTACACTTATGTGAGCTTGTGAAGAGCAAAGTGTGCATGCAGCTCCAAGGAGTGCACTTAGTAATAACATATCGCCATTCTTACCATTGAAACCTGGAAAGCATCCAGCAGAGAATCCCTTCTTGCACGGCACTGTTATGGAACAGTATGTTCTCACAGGGTGTACTGCTGTATTCCCTCTCACCCCTCCCACCCCCTCCATGCACAGATGCCAACTACAATGGAACAACCTGTAGCCAGAAATGAGTCCTTGCAGCTTATGTGTTCTTTTTAAAGAGTACAGTGTGTGCCGTGCCACAGGCTGGATTAAAGTACAACAGTCTGGAGCAAGAAGGAGGGAAATAAGTTAATAGTTTTTGAGATGAAATTCATTTGTTGTTTTGGCATCTCTAAACAGACAGACAATAAGACACAAATCAGCATTTTTGTAAAACATATAATAATATAATATAATGTTAACCTTGATCAATTTTAAATTTGTCCATTGGTAGAGTAGTGAAGCCACTTCTAGATTCAATATTCACTGTAGCCATGTTAACATGTTACTTTTGATTGGTGAGTCATTATAACGCTGAACTTAGTTAATCAGTAGAGAAAAAATTATATTGATGATCAAGTAATTTATTTTAGTTTTCATCAAATGAAAAATATACATGCTGACTAATTTTAGCTAATTCCAATGTAACAAGGATTAACACTGTCTGTGTTATCTTTGGGTTTTGATCAGACAAAAACAAGAGATTTGTCAATATTTGACAAATTGTCATCAAATTATTTGATATTTTATATACTCAGCATTTAATTGATTAGTCATAGAAATTGACAGATGAATTGATAATGGAAATAAAACTTTAATTTATTGTGAAGTAATTTTAGATTTTATTTCAGTTCTGAGTTACAACTGGTTACATGGCAGTTTATAGCAAAAAAAAAGACATCCTGTATTGTTGTGTATTTAGTATTGTTGCCGGAAAGGGGCAGGAAGTGGGCTAACAACAGCTTGACTTTTAGCCAGATTTCCCACATTACCACAGCAGGATTATTGCCTTTGCCCACACATATTGTTGAAAAATCTCCTTGCCCACAAACTCACACACACACAGACAGACACACAAACACTATCCACAATCTACCTCACCCTCCCTCTTCATATTGAAACACAAGGTCACTGTGTGTTGATGTTGCCAGGGCTTATGGGGGAGAGGGCAGTCTGCAGAGAAGGCTTTTCCATAAACTGTCATTGCTTGTCCAAGGCTACGGTGACCAAGACCCAGCCCTCTGCTGGGAGGACTCAACGTTCCTGTGAGACAGGGGAGGTCATTCTTTCTCCCTCTCCCTTTTCATTCTCTTCATGCACATTTGAAACACTGCTACAAAAGGAAAAAATACTGAAAGTAAAAAACAGGCCTATGTATTTGCCGATTAAATCAATAGCATGTTTCTAAATAATTAAGTGGCAACCAGTTTGTGTATGTTGTCTTTCATTCTCACTCGGTGCTTTTCGACAAATTACAGGAAATACTTGATCCCTCCAGTGTGTTACTTATGGAAAATCCATTTGGGTTTTGTTCATTCTATTTTTGTCACCTTTCTGTTTGCTTAAAAACAAAATGCTACCCTAGTTACTGTAGGACAAAAGTCACATAAAATGGTGAAATGTAAATTTAATGCTTAAGCTTTTGTACAATTTAAAAAACAAAATATGAAATATTACTTAATAAGATTAAAATGTGCTTAAAGGTGGATTTGTAACATTGGACAGAACCAGGCTAACAATTTCCTCAAGTTTTCAGTCTTTATGCTAAGCTAAGCTATCAGCTGCTGGATATTAAATGGACGGATATGAGACTGGTACCAGTCTTTTCATCAATAGTACATTTTTCAAAATGTTTCAAAATTGTTTTTATTGGAGCTTGTCATCTTGCCTCACCTGCCTTTATAGTAGGTTTATCATGTAACTGCAAAATTGGGAGTGTGGTATGAACACCAACAAGCTGTGTATTATTTTCTTGCTGTGCTGGCGCTGATTTAGTGACATTTTAAAAAGCCAATGGGGAGTACAAAATAAAATCAGGGTTCCAAAGAGATTTGCTCAGTGCAAATATGGCAAATATTGCTGTTGAATGATAACTACCCATGTTTTGGTACTTCATGAACAAGTAGAAACAATTTTTAAATTTGCTTTTCAGTGACTCTTTTATCCATCAACTTCACCACAAAGACTAAATTAAGGAACACGGTTGAAAAGAACACATTTGAACTCAAAATATTTTTTGACTTCATTATCTTTGATTAAAAACAATTTCTTTCTGTTTCACCACACTATACAAAGCACCCCACCTCAACTGTCAAACCTGCCAGTTGGTAAAGTATCCCATCTCTCAGAGGGATCAGTGCAGAATGAAGTGGCACCAGGCCTGAATAGGTTTACTGTCACTTCTTCTCATCAGCAAGGTTTGCGTATGGGGTCAAACCCTCAACAAAGGATGGCTCTACTTCCATTGTCCCTTTAAGAGAAAAAGAGTCCTGCTGATGCTGTGGCTCTTGCTGCAGTGAGAAGGACTGATGGGAGTTAAGTGTGGGTCCTGTCACCGAGGACAACCTGGTGCTTATTAATCGGGAGAGTGGGGGTTAATAGAAGAATTGTGGCAAGTGAGTGAGGGGGGTTACGGGGGTGGGGTGCTGCTGATGCAGCAGTGTCGCTTGGGGTCAGGAAGAGCATCATGATGGATACAGCTGATCGCCCGGTAAGGAAGTTTAGAGGGAAAGGGGAGGAGGCTCCATCGTCGGAACATTAAGAAGCCTCTTTGTCACGGTGTCACTCAAATGGATTCAAGGTGGCTGAGACTTTTTTTGGAGAGGAAAAGAAAGGAGAGATCCTGCTGTGAATGGTGGATCTCTGGACGCCTGATAAACACAACAGACCTCTTTCTTATGTCCTCTGCAGGAGTGCCTCAATGCTCCTGCATGGCTAAATTGAGTTAGTGTCAGTTGTGTGAACTTTCTAAGGAAGAAGGTTGAGTGGATTGTCTGCCTTTTGTATGTGTGCCTTTAATATTCTTTTTATTTTATTTAAAGCACCTAAAATGTTTGGTGAAGATTCTGAGACATAGACACTTGATATCTTTGTCTTTGAAATGTCTTCAACATTTACACTGAGTAGAGCAGAGTAGGGCTGCAACTACTATTTGGTTCACTGTGATATCTTCAAATGTCTTTTGTTCCATCTGCCAAAACACAAGTACACATAATATAAAGACGCAGCAAGTCCTTAACAGTGAATGTGCTGGAACTTTATTTATTTTTATGTATTTCTTATGTATTTTCATTTATTATGTTAAAATGACTTAAAATGATTAATCAGTTTTCAAAATAGATAAATGTCTTATCCATTAATTAACTGGAGAAATTATTAACAGCCACTGCTTTTAAAGGGCCTAAAGAATCTTACATTATATCCTTAGCCAGACTCGTAATTGATTATATATGATTGATTAATATTTGATTAATTATTCAAAATTTTACAGTTACATTTTAAAGTTTAAAGTTTTACATTACATTTTATTTAAGCATCATTGACCTCACAACTTCTTGTCTATATGTAAGCATCAACTACAGTTTTGATGTGTTTTGATAGTATGGGGAAGTTTCTAAGAAAGAATTTAAAGTGAATTAATATTTGCTTGAATTTAAATGAAGCTTCCCAATCAAAGAAATTATAGTTTTCCAATAGTTAATGCTAAATTAATTTCTGGTAATCGTGCGATTGGCATTCCACGCTCATGTTATATGATTATAACTGAGCAACTCACTTTGTGACGCATACACGTGGGTGTATGATATTGATATTTGATAAACTCAGGTGTATTGGCAATGATGCTGACAAATGTCAATCAATATGAGGCCATGCTAAAGTATACAGTTTTCGGTTTTCAAAGATTAGGTGATACATTAATTGCCCATGAAATCTCTCATTAGTGTCACATTCTCACCACTGTCGTGTAGAGTGCAGCTCAGGCCAGCTCCAGGAAACAGAACCTGACCCCTTTGGTAGTTGTGTCATCTGATAAGAGCCAGTGTTTTGATAGTTTTGGCCCTCTAATGGTGATCCATGGCTCTCTTTTTACACTCCACAACAAATAGGGCTCTCTAAACAACCATTTATAGCCAGGACAAGGCCTGGTCAACCATCAGCAAAGATCTTCTCAGGTATGAGCCATTAGGTGTGGACCAGATGTCAGTCTGTGGTGATGCTGGTGGTGGATCATTTGCTGTCTTACAGTAGGATGAAATAACTGATAATTAAATTACTTAAATTTATTAATTAAATTACTTAAGAGGAGTTGATGATTTTTGCCTATAACTATACTAAACTATAAACATTTGGAGAGTCTTTCTTTCTCCTTCTTTCATCTTGCCCTTTACCATTGACCAGTGTTTGACCACTGCCAGTGACAGCTTTACAGTATGAAATAAAACTCATTGTTGTCTTATTCAATATGGCTTCCCTGAATAAGTCCATAAATGCATTAGGGTCCTGTGTCTCTCCCTGTTGTTCCGACTTAGGCGAACTGGCGTTCAACCCTGCAGCGTTGTAAAATGCAGATTGGGTTCACTGACAGGCCTTTCCATTTTATTACACAGTCATGAACAGCATTGTAAACTGTCACTCGTCCTTCACTTTCATTCACCTATTCTACCAGGGAACAGATCTCTCTACTTGCTGGACTGATGACATTTTTGGCAAGAGATAATGCTGTTTGAGCTTGTTACATTTGTATAAATTGAAAATATGGGTTAACAATAGAAATGACACAACAATAATGTTAATAACATCATTAATAGTACTTAAGAACCTTTTGTGTGTTCTGTGTTTATATTTTACAGAAATATAGTAAAACTAATACAATAAAAATATTTAAACACACTGATTAAAAATGACCATAAAACCTACATATTGCAGTTGTGTATCTACTATGTATAGGATAGCATCTAATAATTAATCAAACCATCATTAGTCTTAATCTCAGAAAATAACTAGTAACAGTTCTCAAAGCCCAAGTTGAATGTCTTGTTTTTGGACAACAAACCATAGATATTGAGTTCACTATCACACACTACTTAGAAAACCAACAAATATTTCCACTTAAGAAGCTAGTAAATCATAAAGCTTAATTTTTAGTGATATTTTTCAAGCAATAAGCTGGAACATATATATATTTTTTATTTTAATGTAAAGAAGTAGCTATGGTGATAGTTACAGTGAGAATCCGGACTTGGCTACTTTTAACAAGGCTTGTTTTTCATTTGTGCTGCATCATTTATCTGGTCTTTGTCATGAAATGATGCTGACCTTTGTCCGTGGCTGAGATCCAGTTTAAGGTTAAATGCCTTGCCCTTAAACTCATCTGCTAGGCCAGAGTGTGTGGCAAGGTCACCACTCCAATCAGCCTAGTGTTAACACAAAGGCTGCTTGTTCCCTAATGAATTAGTTCTCCAGTTCCTCAGCAAGTCACTACACTGCCCTCCAGCCCCTCACAGGCCTTCCCAGCCCTGCTGCCCTTTCACACACACCCCCTGGCCCCTAATTTTAAAATGAGTTTTATAACTGGACAGTAAACTTCCAGTGGCTTAATGATGATGACTTCTTCATCTGCCCAAATGCTCCTTTTGTCCACCCCTCCTCCAGCCAAAGACCCTGCCCCCGTTCCCCCTGGTCACACCAGGCCTTAAACCTTGGTTCACCCCACTTTATAGTTCCACAGATAATCCCCTAGAACACACACACACATACAGACATGCATGCACACACACACACACACACACACACACACACACACACACACACACAAATACACCCTTAGGCTATTATCTCCACTGAGCTTTGCTCTGTCTCTTGTTCCCTCTCTTTTTCTCTGTTGCTGCCAGCTTCAGCAATGGCATTCAGCTGGAATGTGTGCCTTTGTTTATGTGGCCCACTGGAAAGACATGAATGACCTTAGCTCATCTGCTATCCTCACTAGCACCGATTTGCACTTCAGGGCTCAGCAGGTAGTCCTGAGGAGAGGGAGGAGGAGGTTTCGAAGGAGGTTGTGGGGATTTATAAGGAAATTGGAGCTGTGGACAGCCACCCGTCCATGGCTCGCACAGCAGTGCGAGTCCTCACACCCGCGGCGTCAGGTAGCCCACGCGACATGGTGAGAACTGTTGCGGGAACTTGCACATGGTGGCTGTGTTGTGTTCTTGTTTTGTTTTTTTACATTTGTGGTTCAGAATTAGCACCTTGGTCGCTGTATTTCCTCCACACCTGACACTCATCTCTCAATTTATGGAATGAACCTGATCTGCAGGCGACATTTCATTGGTATCAGCACCGCAACCTGCAATTTTATGTAACATTTGGAAGCCATCCTAATGTGCTACAACATGTAAGTCGAATAGGTTAGTTTATTAATCTCAGAACAGTGATAGTTACATGTGATTCTCCTGTTGGTGATTTTCTTGATGTATTCTCCAGGCCCAGCTGTTCCAAACAACCATCATGTGTTCAGCAGCTGCTGAGTCAGCTAAGACAAACCTGTGGTACTCCTCTGGGAATCCTGTTCACGTGACCCGTCTTTCCTCAGGTGGCGCTGGCAGGGACACTTCCCCTTTGTCAGGGACTTTAGCAGGAGCTCAATGCAGCGGTGAAGGATGGGCCTGGGGGGCGGGGAGTCATTCAATCCACACTCTTTTGTTTTTGCTTTTGAGGCCTAAGAAAATGCCGGGCTTACTCATTATCTCCATTTTAAAAGGGCTATTTAAGACAGGCCATGTCAAAGTCAGGGGCTTGGGCATAAATCACACCGACAGCTCTTTTCCCCCAGTTGAACTTGTGGCTGTGCTCGTATCCAATGTTTCCCTGTAGACCATAGGTGCCAAACTCTGGCCCGTGGGCCAAATTTGGCCTGCAGTGTAATTATATTTTGCCCGCGAGGCAATACCAAATGACTATTAGAGCTGGCCCACCAGTATTAGCACATGTTCCACTAATACTACAAATCCCAGAATGCTCTGCTGGTGTTTTGGCGCGTCGATCAGGACAGGACCCGTAAACACTCTTTCCTCTGTTGACAGTAGTCATAGCGACCTCATGCTACTACTGCCACCGTGCTACCTCTCACAAATATATCAAATATGTACTTTTTCTTGCTACTGAAAGGCATGGGCTTGAATGGTTGCACGTTCATTGAAGGATATTAATATTACTTAATTAGTTTATTATTGTTATTTTAT
>JAUBNQ010000009.1:13777979-13807421 GCA_032353495.1 Ctenopoma kingsleyae
GTTTTACATTTTGGCCCACTGTGCATTTGAGTTTGACACCCCTGCTGTAGACGTTTCATCTTTGTTACATCTGCAGTTAGTTTGGTGACTACAGTTAGTTTCAATATTTCTATTAAATAAATAAAATGTCAAATATAATATGATGTACTGCTTGAGACTCATTGCTATATTCCATGTTTGGTGGGAAAGTTTCACGGTCAAACTCAAGCCCAATGTTTAGACAACTGTAGCTGATAGAGCGAAATGAGTGCATGAAAACCCTGTAGGAATTGATGAGGGTCCTGACTGGCTCATGTGGTGGTTTACAGCAGCTCTCACAGTGACTGTACCCTCATATAACCATTGGAGAGAAGGTGAGAAGAGCTGCACACAACTTGATTAAAATAACAGTTGACTGTGTCTGTGGTAATGAACTGGAACAGCAGTCAAATGGCTCAGTGAAGCAAGAAACCTGGAGGATGTTGATAATGAGAGTATTTATAACAACAGAAATGTAACTCCTTATTTCAAACATTGATTGCCATTACCATTTATCATTTTAAGTAGGTATTTTCTTATTAGCTTTGTTGTTAATCTCATTTAAATAATGTTATTTTAATAAATGTATTTGATGGGAAAAAGTAAAATTAAGAGAACTAAAAACTCATCTTGTGTCATGGTGAATTGAGAGTGCATCTTCCTTGCCATCAAGTATTTGTGAATTAGCCCAGAGCTACTATTTACCTGACAAATTCTTGAGGACTTCACTTGACATTAATTTGTTGACAGGAAAACAGACAGAGGAGCCTTCTCCTGTAACATTTTAATTAATTATTTAATTACCTTATTAGTATTAAAAGTGTGGAATTGCAGACTACACAATTTCACTCAGAATCAGGAGGTTTTAGGTTTATTACAGAATTTTAGCACCTTAAATGGAAATCATGGATGTAATCACTGACATTGGTTTGGCTTGTGGTGTTTAATGAAGGGGGAAAATGAGGAAATCTAATGTAATTATAGGTTCACATTTAGAAGTAAATTTGACATTTTTCTTGGGTGTTGGAGATTTGCAAGTTTTAGCAGTGATGTGACACATACCTAACCTCATTGTGTGATTGCTCTCCTTGGGTATTTCCTCCATTAGTTCCCTCTCCTTTTGGCAATATCATGATAAGGTACTACCACTAATCACTAGGATATAATGTCATATAATGCCCAACATCTGCCAGTGCCTGTAGATTTGTGGTACATTTCCGTTTATTTATTTTGACCAGATGAGCCCCTGGTATTTATAGCCGGGAGTAAAAGCCCAGTGTGGGGTCAATCCCAGGCAAGGCTATGAGGACAAAATGCTCAGGCTGACCTGACATTCTTGTTCCCATTTTGCTGGAGACAGATTCTCCTGTCTCTGAATTGGCCCCCAATAAAAAAGTCGGGTGTGGCAGCAAGCGCTGGAGTATGAGAGCGAGAGTTTGATTTAAAGATTTTCGCCCCTTTCTCGAATGCTGCCGCGTGACACTGCGCCCACAGCGGATACGATGACATGCTGGGGGTCACACGTGGCAGGGCACCGTGGCTGTGTGGCAGCGGTGAGATGCGGGCTCTCTTCTTTGTTTCCCCCCACAGCTCTGCAGGCCTCCAAGAGCATCTGTCACTGCAGGGGGTCAGCAGGGCCAAGATGAATGAGCCCCCAGTGAATTCCCTCCCTCCTTGGCAAATGGCACAGGACAGAGGAGGGCATAGGGAACTAGGGGGAGGGGTCTGTGTGTGTGTGTGTTTGTTTGCATATGACTGAGAGAGAGAGAGTGAGAGAGAGGGCGAGAGAGAGAGAGAGGGTTGCTGCTGTACTGAGGGAAAGAGTGGGATTCTCATTTCTCTCTGTAGAGGATCATGACAAATGTGACTTGAGGCATACCAGAGAAGATTGAAACTCCATGTGTATCCTGGATATCAACAAAATATTCCCTAAAGGAGTTATCATCTAATATGGACTACATCTGAAAAAGAGCTATCTTCACAATTGGGATTTACTGCATTTGAGCTGGATTTTAAGGGTTCAGCCACTGGCCATGGAGTCATGCAAGGTACAGGAGAAGCTTTTTAAAGTGCTGTGTGTCACATGTGGCCCTGATGTAGCATTAATGAGATGGGCTTTTAGCACCTAATTTAGAGAACAAGGAGGGATGTTTGTTCTTTTTTTTTTTTAACTCATCCCCCATCCCCCTTTCTCTCATGTCTGATGGGCAGTGTCTTTTCACCACAGCTTTTCTAATGTTAAGAGTGAGCTGAGCTCTTTCCCGCATATCAGCTATTGGCATGGATCTTTAATGTTAAAGCATAACAATGAGGTGAAAACGATTGAGATATTTATTGGATTTTTAAGATTTTATCTACTCTTGTTTTAATAACTGAGGTGAAAAACAATAATTTAGCCATTTGGTAGTTTCTAGTTTCAGAAATGCTGAATTCACTTATTTTTAGTTACTTGTAGTCGCTTAATTATTACATTTTAAACAGTAGCCAAGTGTCAAGTTTAACTGAATGGATGGTAACAACATCTTCCTGCATTTGTTTCTCTGTTTCTCAGATATTTATATGGAATGCAAATCGTACAATCAGCTTTTTTTCCCCACATTTATTCAGAATTATGTTGGTTTTGACTGAAAGCATCTGCAAAGTTAGAATGTGATCAAACCAGTTTGAGATGGGAAGTAAGTTTAATCCTGCCCCCTCCCTCTCTCTGTTGTAAACAATGTATTGTAACTATGCTGTTGAAGGAGAAACAAAAGGACAAGAGATAAAGAGCACACATGGAGTTAAAAGTAAAATCAACTGGATAGAGGTAAATAGTTGAATATCTAAAAAAAACCTTTAGGATAAATGTTTGTATGAGATTTGATTTATGTGTGATTTGAGTAAGGATTTTGATCATTTTAGTAAAACCTACATTTTCACCATTTGCACATGGTATATTTAAATTTGACCAACCTCACTTATTGTTCCATTATCACCAACTAAAATAGCTAAATTGCCATTATTTAAAAAAGTGCACTGAGTGTTCAGTGAAATCCAAGCATTCGGTTCACATCATGATGATCTACTCCAGTCTTCAACATAAAATATAAGCAATAATATCACTGCAGAGAGCATAGCTAGAGCAAAACAAAAAGTATTTTTAAAAGGTAAATCTATTTTACCTATCTAAAAAAAACTCTGATTTTATAGCAATATGAGTGCCGTAGTCTATTTTGTGCTGAAGGAATATTTACATATATATTATACTGTATATATTAGAAGTAGCCATATGTTGTAGGATTTATGTAAGACAGGTGTGCGTGTACGCATGCACATGTATTTGCACTTGGATTACAGGGTGTAAGTGAAAAATGTGTGTCTTTACCATTGCCTTGAATCCTGTCTCGCTTAAGGAAGTAAACCGGCATGTCAGCCTAAACATCCCCTCAAATGTCATTACTGGAAAAACAGCACCTTATTAAACATCTCCACCAGGCATGTGTTGGTGTTTAGATTTATGGCTCCGTCATCCACATCTCAGGAGCCATCTGCGTCTCCCTCTGTGTCTTCATGACTAGATAAGCATCAAAATATTTTAAGACTCTGCTCTCTGGGTAATTAGCAGCGTTTGAGACCTTTGGTGAAGATTCTTGTCTTTTGTGGAAAAGCCCGGTGGAGGATAAAGCATGAACATGATCTGTATGTGGATTTTCAGGAAGGGATTGAGTTGACCAGGAGGTAATGGAGTACAGGTTTGGAGTACACACTGATGTTTTTAACTCTAGTTTGATTAGCTGTATCAAGTTGGCTAATGATTCACAAAATAAGTTTTAGTCAGTAAATGCAAGTTGAACCAGCTTGTGTACACTTGCTATTTGAAGGACTTGGACCCCAGACCAGGCTCCCTCCCTCCTTTTCAGAGTAGTAACACACAGTCAGAAGTGATGACAGGACAGATTGTGACAGTCAATGTTTTGAAGGAACTTTGCTTCTGTTATATCAGGGCCTGAGTGGCTAAACAATACTTTGTCAAAGGGTCAAAGTAACGGGCAAATCCATTCAGAGTAGAGTGACGTGTGTAATGAGTGCACCACAAACTAAAACATCCAATTGTGATTTATAAAAACAGCCCCAGGGTAATGGTATCATATAACGCCTTTTTAGCCTTGTAGTGTTAAGTACATACTATATGTCGTGGTTTGAGTAGCTCTTAATGTCTGTGTGGCCATAAGTACACCCATTCTTTTAGGGAATAGGGTATATTCTTTGGACTGTGGTGACCTCTAGAACCAGGCTATCTGCAGCATACATGTTTCAGAAAAAAAGATTTTAAAATACTTTATAAACTGTTTTGGCATTTTTCCGAACTGAACTGAACCTGATAATAATTTATTATAATTAAGTACAACAAGACACCTTATACATATATATACATTATACGTTACTTATTACTGATATCAAAAGACTTTTGTAGGCATGTCCTGAAATGTGGATATCAGCGGGACAAAAATGGAATATCACTAACTAGCTTTTTTCATGTTTAGGAAAGAAAATCTTGAAGACTAAACCATACACTAAATGACATGTTGATATTAACTTAATTTTCAGCTTTACATTTGATGCTAAAAAAGGACCTGTTTCATGGGTTTTTAAATTCATTGAATATTGGCTGTTAACTGAAAACAGGACTGCATTATGTTGGAGCATATTACAGCAATTTTAAAATGTTTCATTTGAATTTCACTACCTCCTTGACTTGACAGTGACAGGCAATGAGCTAATCAGAGATCTCTATATTCTCCCCCAGGTCTGAAAGCACTGAATGAAATGTCTTTGTTCAAAGTTTCTGCTGAGTGCTAGTGACCCAGCATGTAGCAGAAGTGAACAAGTCCCTTCACGCCTGGGAACAATCTAACAGCGTAAGTCACCTTGTTTTTAATGCACTACTTATGTGTTATCTGTTAGAAATTCAGCTGCTATTTGAGAATGTCAGTGTTCTCATATTTTTCTATGCCTTGCTCCTCTCAAATCCACTGAGTGAAGATTAGACTAGCTTATTCTGACCTGGGGTCACATTCATGCAATCTGTTGATGCCACCCAGGAGCTGAGGAATAGCCTTGACTGACCATCTGATTGGCTGAGAGGCAGCTTTAAAGTCACCATTCATTTGACATGAAGAATCCTTCTCAATCATTACTCTTTGAACGTTAAACTGCATCTCCCTGGTTGAGCCAACTCATTACGCTTGACCGTCCATCAGGAAGACTGCAGCCGCTGACTCACCTGAAATTCTCGCTTGCCACTACAACTGACCTTAGCAACCACCTCAGTCACACCTTAAAACATCCGTTAAGTGACCTCTGCCACATTCGCACTCTGTTTTAAGTTGTGCAGGTGACAAAAGGTAATTCTCTGTGTTCACCTCTGGCCTGCACAAGGTTAATGACAAATATGTCCAGTGAGGCTTGAGGTTCAGTCAGCCAAAGAGGCCTTCAGAGCCTTCCACTTCACAACTGAACAGGCAGCAGCTGCTTAAAAATGCCCTCAGGCAGGCATTTTTCTTACTTTTTTTTAACCTCCTCTCTCTTTGTTTCTCTGTGCATCTGCCTTCCTCCATCAGTTAAACAAGAAATACTGTAACTTCATTCCGTTAAGCTGCTTATCTCTTTGACAGCACAGTCAGGCACTGTTAATCTTGTCTTTTTTTTCTGGGCTGGTCAGATTCCTCCACAGGAAAGGTTGTTAGGTAAACACAAGGTCTGGAACCTGTCCAGGCGTGGGCAAAATTAGGTTTGGGAGGAGAAAGGCAACTCCAGTTTGATTCCCACCCAGTCTATTATTGACAAAATAGAAAGGTTCAGGGTTTCTGCATGGCCAGTAGATAATGTTTGTCTACTAATTATTAATTCACTAACTGACATACAGATGAGTAGAATGATTAAGATGCTCATTTAGGTAATCATTTCTGTTTTTTACTTTGAGTTTGAGTTCTTTGCATTAACATTTTTCATTACTTTCTGAGATTAGCTTTAGCAAATGGTGAAACGAATTCTTAATGTCAGATCTAAAGGTAGAGGTGCTTAACTAACTGAGATTTCATTTTTTTTTAAATTATACTTTTTTATGTCTTAGGGTTTAATACATGAATTTCAGTTGTTCAAGTGTTTTGTATCATACTTTACTTATCAAAATATCCAGGGCTACATTTGCCCTCTAACAAAGTGAACTCTGTGTTTAAGGCTGCTTCAGTATCAACACATAGAAATAAACACATCTTCAAACCAGGCCATGTTTAGTTGGTAAAAAAGCGTTGTGAGAGTTAATCACATCATTATTAAAGTCTGAGATCAATATTAGGTCTTTTATATAACTGACTAAAGTCAAAGCTACAGCTATAACACATACAGTAAGTTCTTCAACAGCTGCACAGGATATTCAGCTTTTCCAAAACAGACTTAGACCTAGGCCTCCACTTGGCTGCTGTAGTGTTTATGAACCACAACCCTGATCTGCATCACTTAAATGTGTCCAAGGACAAATATGGAAGGCATTTCAGTCTAAATTACTGTCCCAGGAAAGCAGCCAAAGCCTCCCTCTATGTTCATTTTTAGCTTTTCATTCCACACTGTTTAAACACTGTTGATTATTGTCTTGGTATTAAAAACAGATCTGGTGACATGTTTTGACAAAGTGAAGAATGGGAGTTGAAGCAGAGGTTCTATCTTGTTATAACAAACATGTTGTTGTAGCAAAGGCAGCACTAATGACTGGTTAGTGCTGCTTTTCACCACATTTGCTTTCTGTCTCTTCTACCCTCTGACTCTTTCTCTGGCTTCTCTTTCACACCACATGTTCAGTCCTCTGTCCAGCTGCCACCTGCCACCAGAGCACCAGCCAACCTCAGGCCCACACAGCCGCCCCCAGCAGATGTCCCAGAGTGGACACTGCGTTGGAGGGGGCACGGGGGCAGGGCAGGCAGAGTGACACAACAGACAGAAGGAGAAAGAGTAAAAAAAAGAAAAAGGAAAAAGCTAGCCAGCAGGCCTTGGCCATTATATTTGTAGTAATATTAATATTGTAGTAGTGAAAACCACATTTGCCAGAACCTGACGTCATGTATTCAAAGTACCTTTTTTTTTTACCCACAACAGGCCAAAAAATTAAATAGAACAAAGCTCAGCTCTGCATTCTTAAGATGTGAAGATGAGTTTGAACACAACAAAACTAATGTGCACCTTCTCTAAAGTATAACTATTCTGTTTATTAGTGACTGCAAGAAGCTTGATTCCTCAGCTTAGATTGATATAAAAGCCAACATGAAGCAGGTCCCTGAAAAACTGTAACTGCATCATTTTCAGTAATGTTGGACAAATGTGAGGTAGCCTGGTTCTCCTCACAGCAATTCTCAGCTTCACAAAGTACAAAACATGATTACTTCAGGTTTAAATGTATCACAGCCATTCACTGATGATCTGATTTTCTTTCTGCTCCCACAGATCATGGGGAATTCATACGCCGGCCAGCTGAAGTCTGCTCGATTTGAAGAGGCTCTCCACAACTCCATTGAGGCTTCGCTGCGCTCGAGCAGCGGAGACCCACAGCCCATTTTCACACAGCTCTACTTAGAGCCGGACCCATATCCTGGTAACGTGGAAGGTACGATCCCTGTAACAAAGAGCACAACTCCCATTTTCTTTACTGTGATTCATAACAGTTAATTTCAGATTCACTAAAACTCACTTTCCTGATCTTAAAAGCTTCAATAGTATTAAGTGATAAGATTTGATATGATTTGGCTTTTTCAAAAAGGCCTTAAGTTTAATTTAATAACTAATCTCTGTCTGGGTTCCCTGATTCCCTAAAAAGCCCTATAATTGTGGTCCAATTATGTAATTGTTACTAGAATCTTACTATAAAGTTATTATGGATTTGCAGACCAAAACAATACTCATAATTCTAAGTGAAAATAATTTGATTTAATATGTCCAGCTGACATAAAGTCGAAAGCTGATCTCCATGGTGGGGACCTGCCGGGCCACAAACTAATGAACAGCCACTCATCCAACGATCTGGAGGAGATGGAGGATGAGGATGACTCGGACAGCTGCAGCCCTCCGCTTCCCTACCTACAGGCCCCTGCACCTGACGGCTGCTGCACACTTGACGGTAGTTCGCATACTTGAAAACCTTAGTTAGGACAAAATATGGATAAAATCTCAGTTCATTTATAATGACAGACAAACATTAAGCCTATTGTTAAAAATGAAATAATTATAAGAGATGTGTTTTTATCATTTATCATACTGTATAAACTCAGATTTGTTATCTTTAATATAACAACATTGCGTCTCTTTTTTTTTCTCTGTTTCTTCCTCCTGCTGAAAATCATTTCTCCTCAGGGTTCTGTCAGGCCGGCAAGGACCTCCGCCTGGTCTCCATGGCAACGGAGACCATTGAAGTCCCAGCAGGGTTTGAGCTGGTCGGTGCCAAGTCCCCCAGTGTCCCCGAGCACATCCTGGTGTGCGCTGTGGACCGCCGCTTTTTACCTGACGAGAATGGGAAAAATGCACTTTTAGGTCAGTCTGATAGGAGTGGAGGAGAAACATAATGAGCAATATAATTTGAAGGTTCCTGAGAGAATGAATACATTCTGTTGTTAGCTTGTACTAGTCATACACTGGACTGGAGCATAAATTCTTGTATTAATTAAAAATTTAATTTTTGTTTTCTTACTGCTAGGTTTTTCAGGAAACTGTGTGGGCTGCGGTGAAAAGGGTTTTAGATACTTTACTGAGTTTTCAAACCACATCAACCTGAAGTTATCCACGCAGCCCAAGAAGCAGAAGCACTTAAAGTACTACCTGGTGAAGAATTCTCAGGGTGCTCTGTGCAAAGGACCCCTCATCTGCTGGAAAGGTAAAGACACAACCCAGAATCTAAGCTTTTAAATACTTCATGCGTTACACTTGTGCCCTGCAGTGCCCTAATGTACTGGCAGAACTCGTCATTCCTCTTTGTGTCTTTGCAGACTGTAAAACCCGCCAGTTCTCCAGCAGTGCATCAACCTCCAAACCTAGCTCATCCTCCTCTCTCAGTAGCAAAGAGAACGGAGGCACCAATGGACACAGCTCCTCTCCCTTTTCTCTCTCAGGTGAGAATGCACAGGGCACAAATGTGCATATTGTAAGATGAAGCAATTCTGTTAAAAAAATACAGTACAGTGGTGTATCTTACACAATATAGCACAGGTACTGTCAACTAAATGTCTACATTCTCACTATAATGACTATCCTAAATATAGTTTTTTAACCAAAAAGTGTCACTGCACCTATTGGCAGATTGTGACAGGTTTATGTTGTTGCCATAGAGACAGGATGTGTTGGCTAAGCGCTGAAATGTATGGGGTGAGTATACCCGGATGCTTAAACCACTATACTACAGCTGTTTATGAGTCAGTATGTAATAAAGAGGAGGCTGTGCTGATTATGATTCATTCAATTTTGTTATATTCTTAGTGGTAATTCATCACTGCTATATAACATTTTCTTTGTCATTACTGTTATTAGCATTAGTTGCTGCTGATATCGGTAATATATTTAGGCTAAAGGGCAATTTTAAACCATACATGTACATATGAGTAGCACAGTTGTTTACAGAAAACTTCTTTTTGCCAGTCCTTCTTATGAAAAAGGTCATGCCATGTAAAAATTCAACAACAGTGTAATGTAATTATAGGCATGAATCACTGATGGAGGTAAAGCAATTTCTGAATGTCATATTACTACGAGAAAGATTTTGCTTCTCTTCAGGCAGATGTTCTTTTCTGACCTCTCACAACAAGACTGCCTGTTCCCTCTTTGATTGAAAAAAGCTCCCGGGCTCATGGCATTGATTTGTTCCCAACCTGGAGGCTGCCTGTCAGCAGAGATCTCACACGTTAATGTGCTAGACAGCTCATTGTTGGCATAACTCTTTGCCTAAAATTTTCTGACTGTGACCTTCAGGTACATCCTGCTCTCAAAGAGCACGCTGACACTTTAGGAAGTCATGAGGTTAGACTGTATCTGTATCATGCACCTTTCTGCCTCCAGACCAAATGACCAAAATGTTTTTTCTGACATGACTAATGAAAAGTAGAGCTGTGGTTTGTTTGTATTGCACAATGGATGCTGGATACAGAGAAATCTGACATTTGTTGGAAACTGATATGATGGCCAAAGGACACCAAATGACAAATCATAGGGACACTACATGTTAACACTAGAGTTTAAGAGCTCTCTAAATGATTTGTAGTCAGTCTGTGTACAAGACAACACCAATTATCAGAGAGAGCTGGTCTGTATTGTATGTGTTTTGACATTATTACCATTAAAATTTTCAATTTTTTAACTTTTTTTCATCTTTAGATTCCCCGCCCACCAGACCAACACAAGCATCTACCGTCTTTTTTGGGAGTCAGGATCTCAGCAGAGACTGCAGTTTCCTCAAACCTCTGGGATCCACACCTAGCAACAAGACTCTACCTATAGGTGAAACAACCTTTTCAGTACTCCAATAGCTTTTGCTTAGTTTTATCAGCTAATAACAATTATATTTTGTGTTAGAATACATTATATATTGTACAAAACAAACAAGATACCATACATTACAGACATAGTCACACTTCCAAGTTAGTGTTTTTTTGCTGTGGCTCAGTATGATGCAGGAGGGGATATGGCTGACCATGGAGCTAAGATTAACCTCTTCTTTGACCTGCTTCACACACACATAGACAGACACTCACAAACCTAACGTATGCACACAAACACATACTGTGTTTACACACCAATCAATACTCAGGCAAGGAATTCTGTAATGACTTTTTAAGGCCTTGCTATCCATTAGCCCTCTTACAAGGTTGTGATATTGACAAGCAAAGGCTACACAAACCAATCAATGTTTTAGTGTATTGCATACACAGTGAATATGAGATTGGAAAATGTCCAATTGGGTCACTGGCAATAGACTTTCATGCAGGAAATCAATAAGTCACTGTTAGCACTGACTCATTTTTATGTATTGCTCAGACAGTTACAGAGGTGAATATTTATATTTTTTATGTATTAGTTTTGACCCAGATTAAATTTCTGATGATGAAATTGCTGATTGGGTTGTCACAGATCACGCATCCTTGTTCCTTATATAATTTAACTAATTATCCTCTATCACAGCCAGATTCAACTTACCTCAAAGCCATGTATAGCTTCTTAGTTTTGTTTTTGCAATCATTAAATACTAGTATACAGTACACTGAATATAAGTGGTGTTAAGTGTCCCTAGTGTATTAATGTGTGAATGTGTGCTTGGTTTCAGTACCAACCGCTCTGAGGGTGAATGGGCCAACTAATGGTCTCGGTGTTGATGGGCGTCCTCCCTTACTGAGCCCTTCCCAAGTTTCCTTAGGACCTCAGGGTCAGGGGTATCGCACAGCTGACTTAGGGGACAGTCCAGGTAAGCCCTGCTCCCTCCCTTTGACAATAAACTCACGTATCTGCAGAAGCATGTCATGGATTCAATGTCAGGGTCTTTTGCTTTTGACACTGTTGTCTGTTTTTGATGTTTAGTATCATCTGCAATGAACTCGGGTCCTCCAAAGAAACGCCACCGGAGCTGGCATCCCTCCTCACTGGTGCCCGTCCCACCAACTGCTGTCCCAGTTCCAGCCATCCGACCAATTGTTTGTTCCCCAGGTCAGTCCCCAAAGCCCATCAAGATTCTTCTTTGTGGTCTCCTGTATGACACAGTATGAGCTGGCTTATAAATTCACCTTCATATGTCATGTGTCTCATTTTAACTCAATTCACTGGGTGCACAAATGTGCTTCTGTGCTCTTAGGAGCGTAGACTAGGTTGTTTATAAACCTCTCCCCTCCCGCTGGTCTGGGAACGAGTATGCCACATCCCTGACGTTCTCTGGTTGTTAGGGATGATTCACCTGGCATCTCCATGGTGATGGAGATGGAGAGTTTATTGCAGAAATTATTTAAAAAATTGTATGATTGAGGATGTTTTCTGACACATCATGTAAGTGTGGTTATATATGCTACCATCATTTCAAATAAAGTATCCACAGTAAATTTTTTTCCATTAGCAACATTTCTATAGTAACAGTACAGCTAACAACTGTAAAAACATTAATTTGTAAAAATAAGTAACCTAAGCAACACTGTTGCTGTGAGTGATCCGTTCTAGCATTGACATATAGTTTTGTTATTTCCCTTCAGGTTCTGTATTAGGAGTGTCTTCTCCTCAGCCACCAGTAACTGCAGTCATTCAGCCCCAACCCATCACCGCTGGAGAGACGGTCATCATCCCCAACAACCTGCTCAACTCTTCAGGAGTTCGCCCTGTCATCCTCATCGGTACAAGCCTCAGTGATCTGCTCCTTCATAATACTGCAGATTAAACATAATCCTTTATACGTTTAAGTTAAATCTAATAATAAATTTTCGTTTTCAGGGCATGGCACTTTACCTTATTTCTATGGGAATGTTGGGGATATAGTGGTGAGCCCCCTGTTGGTCAGCTGCTATAAGAGCAGCCAATTGACAGAGAAAACCCTTGAGACTTTGGGCCTCAACATCAACCAACTGCTCACCGTGGAGACAATGATTCTGCTCACATTACAGTATCTTGCACGTTTAGGTAAGTAACCCAAACTCACACAGAGAGACTTTACTCTCATTGGTGTTTTGACTGAAATGTTCCATGTTGCCCGCTGTCAAACATGATCATGAGTTGCTGGTGTCTTGTTTAAATACAGAAGCGTTCCTGAATAAACAACTCTTTATCTAAAAAACTATGTAATGTTGGTGTACATGAATGCACCATGTCTCAGGTGAATTTTATTGTACTGTTCTAAGAAATAAAATTCATATTTCAATTCTTGCTGCAGGTTCAGAGCAGATTCCTCTGAGGGAGGAGCTGGAGCAGATAGTTTTGAAGGCTATGTTGTGCTGTCCTGGAGGTCCTGCCATCTCCCCGTCCCAGCTGCCCTGGTTGGCTCGACTGGAAGCAAGCGTTTCTGGGGGCAGCGTCCAAGTCGTTGTTACCCACAACTCTTTGGGAGAGGGCATATCTGAGTCACTACGTTCTCTCAGTGAGGGTCCTCATCAGCAGCGCCTGCCCACCTATGTGGTCATCATATGTGCCTCTAAAATGAGTGGCAACGAGTTCTGTGTGCTTGTGTTGGGTGAGTTTTGCAGTGTATCTGATGCATTTTTGATTTATTGATGTCATCGCTTTGACCAAGCTGGGTAGCATACGTATATTGAAATTTAAATTGTCTAATCTTAAATTGTGTGTTGGATACAGGAAAGTACCAAGCACGGGCTTTAGCTGAAGGCATGCTGACAACCAACGAGTTTCTGAAGGAAATCAGCTATGAGCTGATCACAGGGAAAGTCAGCGTCTTGGCGTCTCACTTCAAAACCACCTCACTAGGTGAGTTCTGCATCTGCAGAACACAATCTTTGTTCTGCTTGTTGTCTGTTGTCTGTAACAGTTTCACCTGGCTAACATCCCCTTGACAGACAGTTGATTTAGTAACATTTTGACAGGTTCCTAAATTGTCATCATATATTTTAGTTTTGCACTGTAAATGACTGTGTACGATGTGGAAGAGTGCATAGCCATGTTGGCTGTTTTTTGTTTCTTACAGAGCAAAAACTGAATGAAAGTTGCACTGATATGATAAATAATATATGGAACTTGAGGATGATATTCATGTTATTCATCAATATTTTATAGTGAAAAATGAGTAAACAATAATACTGAAGTGACTGTTTAGGCACAACTGTAATTTGTATCCCTGGCTCTGGGTCTTTGTGTGTCTTTGGTTGTTTTTAGGAGACAATCTGGACAAGCAGCTGGTACGATACCAACGCCGGCGGAAGGGGCAGGTCGTTCAGCCCTTTCAGGGTGATGTCACTGACCACATACACTCCCAGGAGGCTGCCAGTATATCACCACCCTCAGACAAAGGTTAGAATGCTCACTGTCTAAACTCAGATGCTTGTCAAAACAATATGTGCATTTACAAAATTAAAATTGTTTTCTTCTGTGTTTTCCTGCAGCAGAACTGTTGAGTAAGATTTTCCAGATCTATCCAGCCCAGTTGTGCGTGGCTCGCAGCCTCCTTTCTCAAGTCTGCTCCATTGCTGATTCAGGGACTCACAACCTTGACTTGGGGCGGTTTTGTAAAGTGGACTTTCTTGTTTTGGTCCCTCCATCCCACGTTCTGGTGCACCAGACGGCACAACGCATCCGACAATCAGGTTTGTGTTGATCAGCAACGTCACTACCTGACTCAAATTAACTTACTTACTCTCCCTCCTGCTGAAATCCTTCAAAACTTTCCATTCCAGAATTCAAGTAGTGTAGTTTGATTATATTATTATATCAAACAGCTGAGTCTCAGATTCGCCAGATTCATTCGTCATTCTTTGTGGGGGTTTTTTCAGGAGTGCTTGTGGACCTGGGGATCGAAGATGCCGCCTCAGCCTACCAGAAATCAGACAAGTATGTGGTGCGTCTGGATGGCGATGTTCACGCCAAAATGGAGGCCTTCATGAGGAAAGTCAAGCAGAACCCATACACCTTGTTTGTCCTCATCCATGACAACTCACATGTCGACCTCACAAGGTACGCTGACTCCTAAACACAAGGAGTCCAACTTAAACATAATGAGAACTGAAATTATTTAGTTGTTTTGATAATCTGAAGCTGAGTGAAAACAGGAATTGTTATGGCTGCAAATGTAGCCTTGTCTTTTTTAAACTCTGATTAAAATGGAGAGGGGTCGAACAGGTGCAAGCAAGTGAAAACAGACAATCTTTATCCTTGAATTTTGGTAAAATGTATGGCAGATCATTTGAGATCCTTATATTATTTATTATGCTTCAGACATATTTGGTTCTTTTCCTGAATTTTGTGTTTATGTAGTTTGATGTTTTAGTGTGTACAGAGATGGTTGAGACTACCTTTGCCAAGATCATGCATGCTGCTGTTCATAGTTATAGTATTCATAGTTATTTTCCTGTTATTTCTGTCCATGTTAAATGTATTTAACGCCTTAGGTTATAGTAGGTTACAGCAACCTAAAATATCCGTTACATCTTTCAAACACTTTGACCCGTTCCCTCTCTAGTGCTCTGTCCGGGTCCGTGTGCCATGGGGAACTGCAGGGTTTGGCTGACCGGGTTGTGAACTGTCAGGAAGTCTTAGATGCCATGAACCTATTAGTGCTGCAGGTCAGCTGCTTCCCGTACACATTGCAGACCCGACAATCCCGCATCAGCATCCATAATGAAGTTCACTGGCCCTCCAGTGAAAGTCTGGTAAGTATTTAAGTGTTTACTCTCCTATGTTTACATTTTGAAAGTTTATGAAAAGTTAACATGTGTTGTAGAATTAGAAACAACAACTTGTGTAGTAAAATACATATTTTGACATCTGACACATTGTTATTTCATATGTTGTTGAATTACAATTTTAGAGCAAAATGCAGAGGCCAGTTTAAAATGTTAACTTCACTTATAATAACATAAAAACAAACTATTGAAAATGGCCTGCTAGTAAACATTTAAGAGGTTTGGAAAGTGCTTATCCTGAAAGTAGTTATCCCACCAAATGTAATTCATACTACTTATTTAGTATATAATTATACTCATGTTAATCAGCTCTGATTTTCATCAAACTCAATTTGGTACCATCCAGTGATTGTGTGAATTTAAAAATATAGACTAAATCTGAGTAAAATATGAGTATTACATGTGCAATAATTATGTATAATTTTCTTCCAGCAGAGGGAGCAGTCTCCCAGTGAGTTGATTTACTTTGGCCTGAGCAGCTACAGCAGCTCGCTCCAGTGGGGCGTGGCCAGCCCCATTCTGCGTTGTGATGATGCCTTTGAGAAGATGGTCCACACCCTGTTGGAAAGGTCAGTATAGGATCAACACAGATAAATCACAGGGGTCTCCTGGGCTTCTGTCAAATGGCAAAATGTGAAAAGTTTAGCAATTCAAACCTGTCAAGTGTAATTGCGATCATTAGACAAGAAACTCACAATAAAAAACTCTCCTCTCTGTTATTCAAGACATCCACACCTACACAGCATGGTGATCCGCAGCTACCTCCTGATTCAGCAGTACACTGAGGCCATGATGGCCCTGACCTCATCCCCATCCTTGAGAGACCATATAACCCCAGAGACTCTAGCCATGGTGGAAGACCTGATCAACGCCCCAAACAGAGAGGGCTCTCAGGGTCGGGGCCACATGCTGCTGGTCCGAGTCCCCTCCTTACAGCTGGCAATGCTGGCTCGGGAGAGACTGGAGGACGTGAGGGATAAGCTGGGGCTCCAGCTGTGCTTTGCTGTGCTACTGGCAAGTCCTGCCTCTGAACTAAACCTGCCAAAAGACTTCACCAACCGCCTGAGGGTGAGAATGATGCGAACAACAAAAATCATTTCTTTTAAACATGCTTTCCTCTAAACATTTTAACTATTTAAGTTGTTGTGGCTGTGAGGAAATATTTAAGTTAATCTATGTTTAACTAGGTTTCAGCATTAAACATTATGCCATTTTGCTTTGTGTTTTGTTGCAGGCATGGAGAAGCTGTGAGAATGATGACTGGGTACCGCATACTTATGAGGATCTGGAAGGGCTGCCCTGCATTGTGATCCTCACAGGGAAAGACCCTCTTGGAGAAACGTTCCCTAGGTACTTCACAGTATTACACAACTCACAAAACGTGACTGATTCTTTTGTGGAGAATGTAGTACAATTCCCCGTAGCTCATCTATAATTGCAGTCAGTGTGCTGACGCCTTGTCTTTTGTTTACCAGCCCAGTGTTGTTTTACGTCTACCTTCACACAGTGTGTGTTGTCATGTCTACAAGAGACGTCCAGTTCTGTTTTGTGTGTCAGTCTTGGGTCATGTATCTGTATCAGACTGAGTCAATTTGTAATTGTACATTTATTGCACATGCTCTAAACTTAGCAATTTAATTACATTGTCTGTATATTTTTTTCAGAAATTCATATGTTTACAGTTTATAAGTAAATACAATACAACTGGAAAATGAAACATAAATAAAATAAAAATAAAAATATGTGACCTATATTAACAGTCATCTTCCCAACATTTGTACTGTTATAGGTCTCTGAAATACAGTGACCTGCGTCTGATAGACTCCAGCTACCTTACTCGTACAGCCCTGGAGCAGGAGGTGGGTCTGGCCTGCAGCTATGTGTCCATGGGTGTGGTCCAAGAGCCCAAGAAGGCCATGTCCACTCGGGAGTCGGACAGAGACAAGACTGCCTCCAATTTAAATGATGGAGATGAGCTGGAAAGACCTCAGAGTAATGGCAGCGCTGCAACCAGAACTTCTGGTGAGTCTCTAACCTCAGTGAGCTACTGGAGTTCAAGATTAAAGATGCTAACAGCAAGTAGACAGTAGTTTTTTGAAGCTTTTACTTTACAGCACGAAACTTTTTATTGCTCACATTCTTCTCTCTTACTGCCATGTAAAGTAAAGTACTGTCTTCTCACAGGTTCTTTGGCAGAGAACGGTGTCAGTTCATCTGACATTGCTTTCCAGAAGCCCTCCACCTCCACCTGCCCACCTGACGGTGTTGGTACCATGGACGCAAGCACAGAAATGCAAGGATTTAAGCAGGAGTGCGATTCCCTGGGAAGCCAGCTCTCTTCTAAAGCCTCCAAGACCCCTCCCTCCCTTTACTCCAGTTCAGCCTCTTCCTCCCCATCCCCATCTTCCTCCTCCACCCAGAGGCCCAGCCAGTCCACACAGTGTGGTCGAGACTCTAAGCCAACTCGAGTGTCACCACGGACAGTCATCATGTCTCGAGCAGCATACAACTTGCTGGCGGGTGAGTCGGGGAGTCAGCTGAGCTCCATATCCCTGCTGCCTCATGCTGACGTAGCCTGGAGCAGCCCACTTAGGCCCCTAATTACTCAAGACATGCAGGGGGCAGAGCAGAGCATATACTACCGCCAGTGGAGCATCACCAGGCAACATCACGCCGATTATGAATCTCCATCTGTGCCACATCCACGGCGCTTGTTACTCAGTGGACCCCCACAGGTAACAAAATCTCTCAAACAAAGAATGGCAGCCTTTTAGAAATAGAAAAAAGAATGAATGACAAACCGTTCAATATTTTTAATCCCTGATTCCTATTAGTCTTTCTGCTGATAATGCTAAAGAATTATAATGTGTAGGTATAAGGAATATTTTTTGTATACCTTTGTGTAATTGTCACTGCAGTAATACAGGCATTTCTCTCCCTTTGTTAGGTGGGGAAAACTGGTGCCTACCTGCAGTTTCTCCGTATTCTGTTTCGGATGCTCATAAGACTATCGGAAGTGGATGTGTATGACGAAGAAGAGGACACGGAGGAAGGTGAAGAATACTGGGTCCTACCAGTACATTTATTTTGATTTTGTTTGGTGTTAATTACATCAGACTTTTTTATGAAAGTGAGTCTGTTTTAGATCTTATCATCTCATCCTCATGACCCTCTTATTTTCAGAAACATCAGAGGTTTCAACTCCAATAAATACCCAGTGGCCTGACATTGAGGAAGTTCGTAAGCTGCCCTTTGACCCCAACCCACGAGACCCTAAGTTCAAGAAGGCCAGCCCTATTTATTCTGACAGGATGCCGAAGTGCTTAAAAGGTTGGCAGGAAAATGCCAACTCTGAATAGCTATGATTTAACTGACTTAAACACATATGTGCACGTTTGATTTTTATATTTGTGTCTGCAGATTTTAAGCAAGAAGGAGAGAGTCAAATACCAGTCAAACAAGAGACCAAGTCAATACGCCTGAGTACATATGCCGCCCACAATGCCTTTCATCACTGTGAACAGTGTCACCACTACTGTGAGGCGGGTCCTGCCACACAGGTGAGTGCAGTCTACAAACGTCATACATCTCAGCTGCTCAACTGCTTTACCTATGGAATATATCCTAACCTGTCAAACTACTTCAACACTTTTTATTCTTGGAGGCCATGTACAGTGGTGATCTCTCTGTATTAATAATGCATATATATATATATATATGTGTTGTAGATGCCCGAGTGCACATTCCATGCTTTCACCTTCTCCTCATCCATGCTTGGGGAGGAAGTCCAGCTTCAGTTTGTTATACCCAAAGCCAAAGAGCAGCACTTTGTCTTCAGTCAGCAGGGCAGCCACCTGGAGAGCATGCGCTTGCCTTTGGTCTCCACTAAGGTTAGTTTACCATCCTCTGCACACGTAAACACGCAGGTGTTGTGAGTGAGTAGGTATATATATTCAATCCAATTCAACAATGAATCCTTTTAATAATTGAATTGTATTTATGTTACCAGCGTCACAACTTTTCTTGCTCTTGTTCTGTGTCTGTTTCTAGGACCCCGATCTGTTAAAGAGTCCGATCTTCACCCCAACTACAGGACGCCATGAACATGGTCTGCTCAACATTTTCCATGCCATGGAGGGCGCCACTCATCTGCACATCCTAGTGGTTAAGCAATTTGAGATGCCCCTCTACAGGAAGTACTGGCCCAACCACATCTTGCTCGTCCTCCCGGCTATGTTCAATAATGCTGGAGTTGGTGAGTAGCTAGTAGTAGTGACTTGACTGAACTCTTTCTTAACTGTGTGAAAAAATAAATTTTTTTTGCCTGCCCCCAGCTGTCAATTAATGCTCCATAGCACTACTTGTGGTCAGAATACAGTGTATGTGCGCTGAATATTTGAACGTGTGTACAGAATCTTACAGCAGTGACTTACAGCCTTTGCTGAATTATAAGACTTCCCCTAATGTATGGCTTAAGGTACTGTAGATCCATTTGGAGAAAGTGTAAATAAAAAATTTACCCATATGTTCTTATCTCTTTAAGGTGCTGCTCGCTTTATGATTAAAGAGTTGTCATACCATAACCTGGAGCTGGAGCGAAACCGATTGGAGGAGCAAGGCGTCAGAAGGCAAGATGTTTGGCCTTTCATCGTCATGATGGACGACTCTTGCGTGATGTGGAATGTCCAGAAGCCAGGAGACAGCAGGTAGTAAGTGTGTGTTGTGAGTAATTCTAGAGAGAGGGGTCACTGACCTTTTAGCATTCTAAAAGGTTACTTTACTAAATTACTGAATTAACTATTCATTATTTTTACTTTGACTAATGTTTAGGTCATGTTTAGGTTATGCCTTTTAATAAAGTTTTTGTATTATAATATTATAAGACATTTTAAAAGTATTCTCATATTTGTCTACCCCCATCCTGATGTTACTCTCTCAGTGAGACAGCTGATGGGAGTTCAGGCCTCTCTAGTGTGTCTCTGAAGACAGTGCTTCAGCATATGGAAACCACACCAAAGATCTCCCTGTACGCAATGTGTGGTATTCGCAAATGGAGCAGCAGCCTGGCTTGCAAGTCTACCACTCACCCCTTCAGTCGGTGTCACCTCCATGACTTTGTCATGCTTAATGTAGACCTGACACAGAATGTTCAGTATGACCTTAATCGGTAAGTTAGTAAATTATTATATCAGTCAGTCACACATTTAGTGAAAAGCACAATATATTCTTGATTGCTGTTTGTTCCTTTGTGCAGGTATAGCTGTGAGGAGGTGGACTTCAATCTAAGGGTGAACAGTAGTGGACTGCTGCTGTGTCGCTTTAACTATTTCAGCCTGATGAAGAAACACATTCCAACTGGGGGAAACAAAGACTTCCTGGTCAAACCCAAACTCGTGGTAGGTGCAGTACACACTCATTTTTCTGTAACTTTCAATGATTTTTGTTCATCTTCTTGCTTACTAAAGAGCTTTTGCTCTCTTTCCAGGAAATAGAAAACCCCACTTCCATCTGCCCGTCCCAGTACATTTGTGCCCCAGACAGCGAACAGACCCTCCTGGATGCCCCAGCCCAGTTCCTGCTGGAAAGGTTCTTGCAAAGCTGCAGTCACAGATTGTTTCCAAAGGCTATTCAGAACAGAGACAACCCAGTTTTGTCCATTGACAGCTACCTCAACATCAGTCCGGAGGTAAAAGCTCGCAAATGTTCTTCAACCTAAACCTAAAGGAAGAACAAAGGCCTGAATTTATTGTTGCATGTTGCACAATTTCACCATCTGTTTTGCAAAGAACATTCTGACCTGCATCCATGCACATGTTCAGACAGTGAATGCTAACAATGCATATTTGTACTGTACATTTATACATACGAGGTGATAACATTCTGCTTACCTAGACACCTTTTTTTGTGTTTGTGTTTTCTCCTGTAATTGAAATAAATCATGCTGCTGAGTTGCACACCATGCAACCTATACATTTGCTGAGGATGCCCCAGTAACTCTGCATGGGCGTGATTAATGTTTCATTAATTCTAAAAGACAGGCACTTTTTCTATAGTTTGATTTTGTAAAATTCTTCTCTCATCACAGATCTCTGTATGCTACATCAACTCTCGTCCACACTCCACCAACCTGAACCATCAGGGCCTGGTGTTCAGTGGCTTGCTGCTGTACCTCTGTGATTCCTTTGTCGTTTCTGGACTCCTCAAGAAATTTCGTTTCCTCAAAGGTGAGTCATGAGTGTAGTCAGTCATAGTTGATGTTACTCTATTACACTACCATGGTACATATGCTATGTGACTATTGGACTAATTTTCCAGTTTTGATCTACAAGTTTTGACTCTGACTACGTCCACAGGTGCCACCCTCTGTGTGATCTGCCAGGACAGAAGCTCCCTCCGTCAAACCATCGTGCGACTGGAGCTGGAGGACCAGTGGCAGTTTCGGCTGCGGGACGAGTTTCAGACAGCCAACTGCAGTGAGGATCGGCCCCTCTACTTTCTGACTGGCCGCCATGTTTGAACCTGTAACTGCTGGAGTCCACTTCTCTGCTGCAGAAACAAAATCAGAAATTAGGGCAGATTTGCTTGCAAACCAGCCAGTAATCACAATTTTTGCCATGCCCCTGAAAGGTCAGAGGAGATATACTGGGGCAAATACAGGAGTATCCCAACTGACCATCTTAAGTGGCTTTTCTTCATATGTGCTGCCACAGTGCACTATGCCTGGCTCTGAAGAGGGTCCAGTGCATGTTTGTCACACTTGTTTTTAGCTGGGTTTGTCACAACTTGAGCTTGTGTTCTACTGAAAAAACACTTTGCTGCGTTAAAAAAGCACAGCTGAAACTGATATGTATTTGTTCTGTTGTGTTTTGAAAAAATGGACACTCTGTGATCGTTAATGTCATGTCGTTGATGATTGTATGTGTACATGGACTTTGACTAGAGTATGTCACATCCTGGACATACGAGTTTCTCTCAGGGTTTTAAGGGAGGTTGCTTAAAGGGGTAAAGCTTTTCTCCCTATTCAACATGTACTTTTGGAATTAACTTATCTTGGCACCAAAGACATTCTTACCTGCACCTTCTCTTCGCTTACCTTGTCCCTTCTTGTCAACTCTGCTTCTCAAACTCCATGAAGCTCATGAACTGTAAGAGGTCAGCTCACTGTATTAAGGGATGTAAACACAGGTGTTGGCCTGCTTTTTATTTCTATCATCCACAGTATCAAATTCTACTGTAACAGCAGGATTCAAACAAAACGTGACTATTTGAGCTAGAACAATTAAACCGCAAATGGGGACACCTTTCCTCTTGTGCCTGAAATATTTATGTGGCATCGATAATCTTTCTGACAAGAAGCTGTGTTAGACCAAGTGTGAGAGTAGTTTCAAAATGACTCCTGTGTGAACTTTAGACAACATTCACAGCTAAAGAAAAGTGCAAGTTCGTCCCACTAAAAGTGTATTGATATTAGTCTATTATCACGTGAATATACAAAGTCGGTCGAAACAGATTCACCACAGGGTTTTATCTTTACAATTCATCTGTTAATGTGTAATGCTAATATGTAATTCATACAGTGAAACGTGTTTTACATTTACAAGTAATTTACCGGCCTAAATACTGGGTATTTTAAGCATAATCACATCATGTCAGCAATATACAATAATAAGCAAACCTTTTCACTGCCAAACACCCTACTGTTGAATGTATCTGGGATTTCACCTCTTATTGTATGTTCTGAGACTAAAACATTAATAAATGTACATTATTGATCTTATCTATCCACACTGTAAATTTTAATCTGCTATCTTTTGTCCCTAAATCTGTTCTATTTAATCAAATGAAAAGGTTCAAACTGTCAAAAGCATCTGGACAGCTCAGTTGCTATACTTGAAAGCTGAATGTTTTATATATATCTTGACAGGGTTATTCAAATAATATTCCTTAGGGGATGTGTCATACAGTCAGTCATTATTTGGACCAACAGGAATGAAGAAACCATTTAACCGTGACGCGAAGAAATGTTGCTTGTCTGGGTGAGGTAAAATGAAATAATCAGACTTTGGACTACTGTACTGTGTAAAGCTATGTTTACATTATTAATATATTATATTGTCCCCATAACCACTGAGGGTTACTGCTGTTTTTTAGTCTTGTGTAACTTTTGCCAGTATATTTTAGTCATTATGTCTTTGTGCATTTTTGTCATGTTGCAAAGGCAAGAAGAATCTACCTAGATGTGTCCTTAACCAGATGTCTGTACCCCCTCCTGTTCTTGTATTGGATTTTTGTTGAAAATGAAAATCGAGTGCATGAGGGATTCTTATTTATTTGATGAGCATTTGGGCTGATAATCAAATTGAAGTGTATTATTTGATTGCATCCTGAGCTCACGTCAACCAAAGGAGTATGTACTCTTCAAATCATCCATGAAGGTTTTGCACAAGACCCAAATTAATGATTGTTAGATCTATTGAATGTCTGTGGGGGTAGGAAATATGAACTTGCACTATACAAGTTGCCAGCAAAACAAATCAATTAAGATTCCCAGAATGAGTGCAAATATAAGACTACTGATCAATATTGTTTTATCAAACTCCACAGGTCCATTGAATGTGTCTTTTTGATAATTTAACACTTAATATGCAACTTGCTTTCACAATCTTCACTGAAATATGTTTGGTAACCATGTGCAGCCCAGCGGTAGCCTTGGTGCCTGGGTGATCTACCTCATGTTTACCATTGTGGTTGTGGGCTTTGAGCATATGACATTAGAGCCATGATATTGTTGCTGAAGATTTATGAATGTAATAAAATGACTTCTAAATTCATTTGAGTGTCGTTTTTAAGGCTATAATTATCATATGTTTTTTACATGAAAATCTGTAAACATATAATGTAAATGTAGCACAAATATTGTACAACATAATACATGCTGTTATAAACTCAAGCTGTGCCTGCACATCATTTAAACACAGAAAGATTTGATTTATCTTCTTGTTGACATTCTAATATTTCCAAAATTACCAAACATGATCTTTCTGAGTTTTTAATTTCTTTTAACTCTCTCCAGAGCCACAAATCAATAAACCAAACAAAGTGTAGAATTGGCGAAGTGCCCCTTTCAAGCTCTGATTGCCATTTGTTTCAGTGATTTCTGTTACTTTGGTGTGCTTCCTATTATCCTATCCTTATTTTCTAAGTACCATCTCCCATGTCATTTGTCTTCAGCATGTCTTTAACCACACTGTAACTATGCAGAACACCCCTTGTCACTATCTAGCACGGGCATTGCAACATAATGGATGCTTGGATCTTCTCTAGCTTCACTGTAAGGGCACAGGGGGTATAGCTGGTCCAGGGACAAGACTATTTCAGCTCATGTGAGGTAATATTAGAGCACACTTTCCATCAACCTACAACCTCTGTGTGATATAACACACAGCTATTTTCAGCAAGCTGCAGACAGCATATGATAAGGAAGGGAGGACAAAGTGGCCTCAGTGCTGATTTTCACACCTCATAATTGCTCTTTAGGGAAAATCAGAAAGATATAGCGTATAAAGCCCATAAAGACTTGTTTTCAATGATTTTATATGAACAAGAGGAGAATTCTGATGCTTACACATTATTGTTGACTGTTTTATTACTATAACCACACAATGCATACAGATTTACTTTTATTACTCTTGATTATGATGATTATTATTATATTATTTTTATTTTTTTTTATTAATTGCATATCATTAGCAGCTAAACCCATGAATGTGGAGTGAGTTAATTCAAGGAACCAAAACCCAATATGGTGGTGGGAGAAGAGAGGAGTTGTGACACTGCAGTGACACACTGGTTATGCAGCAAGCTATCTCCAGTATTGGAATAATTGTAACCTGAAGTACATGGTCAGTAAAGCAACCCAGCATACTCTGTTGAGAAAATGCAATACAAGCAGGAGCACTGAAGACCTGCTAGACTGTTTAATAATTTATTAAATACAGAATATTACACTCATGTTGATAATGTGCATATACTAGTACTTACACTATAGAGACACTTTAAAATCTTATTGCTGCACATTTTGAATATTTGTAGTGTACGAAATTAAATGCAGCATCCTATGAGAAAACAAACATGTCCTTTGTGCTACAGATTACAAAGTATGTTAAAGATCAGGACACGATGACGCTGATGAGACTCATGCTACTCAATGGACACTTGGCAGAACAAACAGATACCAAAATTCCACAGGAAGTCAAAGTCCCTCATGAAGTGCATTAAAGAAAGCCTGGCCACTTGTCAGATCTGCTTGTTTCACTGATGCCAACTCATACACGGTTGCCAGCCCCTTGATCATTGTTGGCGAAACAAAAAGATCGACAATCAGGCTCCATCAACAACTTGTAAAGCAACATCCACCAGTTTAGGCAATATATATACACTTCCTGTGTGCATTATTCCATTCACTGTATCAAGCACCCTTGGACTTACTTAGAGCACTAAGAAATACTAGAAAACCTCATGTAATTCATACACTGCTCTGTTCAGTTTTTGGGATACACTTTCATCTATCAAATGAAATTAAGTGCCTTGCATCACAGAATTAGAGGCATGGTAGTATCAACTAAAATAGTGCAATTTCACATTCTTCATCAATAATGAACTATTCTGCATATTACACATTTGTAGAACTATTTGGTGTGCAAAAAGATAGAATGTGTGAAAATAAAAGTGCATGCAGAAGGTTAGAGAAAAGTAATAGTCTGACATTTTGGGCAACACATGGATTTTTTTTACTATGCTTGTTTGCAGTTAAATGAGAAGACTGATACCACATAACAGGTAGTTGGCTTAGCATGGCTTAGTGAAAATACTGGCAGCGGTGGGAAGCAGCTGGCCTGGCCTATCCAAAGGTAACAAAATTCTGGGAATTGGTTTTACGTTTGGAAGAAGCCAAGGTAGCCATTAACCTCAGCTTTCAGCCATTATACTCAGCTAAGTTTTATTTTCATATATGTGAAAGTGTTATCAATCTTTTCTTCGAATGCTCCACAAGAATATTTCCCATTATTTCAAGCTATAAATAATGTGTCAACTGGGAAATAACATCAACCCAAGCTAAACAGCAGAATAAAAATGACACTGTGTGCAAATAAAGTAAATCCCTGAGGGCTAAAATTCTATTGATAAAAGTACCAAAGAACGTTTCATAAAGATGACTGGATTTTCATGTACAGTACTTGTTTTACTTTCAAATTAAAAATGATTGCACATTGAATTGCAGATATTTTTAGACAGATAATATAACTAAACAATATGGGTACAAATTCAGCTTTTTAATAGTGACATTAACAGCTGCTTGTTTTGTTTTTTTTAATAAGCATCCCATTGAGAGCATGATTACATACAGTGACTAGCTAACTTCATTGAATAACTAAAGGAATGCAACACAAACACTGCATTCAATATCATGTGCCCTTCATATGAGAAACGATGTTTTTTTGCTTGTGGCAGGAAGAGGAACAGGACCAAGGTTGGCAAAAATGAAAGAAAGGCAACGGAAGGTATAAGGCAGAGCAGGACTAGGTAGGGAAGGAGGGAATAAGTAATGAATGGAATGCAGTACGGAGGGATGAAGGTTAAGGTTGGAAGAAAAGAAAGGGATAAAGGAGGCTGGATTGAATGGAACAAGGAAGGCTGGATGGCAAGAATAAAAGGAGCACAACAAAAAAGAAGAGAGGAACACCAGGAAAGAAGTAAAACCAGAGGAAAACTTTGTTAAGTTCTCTTATGAGGAGAGGTCTTTGAGTCGGCTGCCTTGTTCAATGACTGCCTTAGCAAACTGCTTGAAAACTCTGTCCATATAAGTGCTCTGTCGAGGCCACAGGCCCTCAAGGAAACCAATATGGCCGCCGTGACAGGTAATGAGCATGGCCAAGTTGGGATTCTGCTTCACTGCCTCCACTGGAATGGCTGTCAATGAAACAAAATAATCAGTTTCCGTTTTTTTCTCTATAAGATTATTATTCTTCATGCTACCATATTAGTAGTACCAGTAATCCTACAATATGACGTGTTTTCACCACGTATTCATTCTTTAATAAATAATAAGGCAGACTGCCATGAAACTCTGCTGAGATTACCAGGACTCACCATGAGATGGAGAGAACACATCATCAGCAGCGTTCAGACACAGCATTGGCACCTGCACAGATTTGAGCTTGTGGACAGGACTGGCATCACGGTAGTAGTCATCATTGGTGGGATAACCAAACATTATGGAGGTGAACCTTTCGTCGAACTCTCGGATGGTTCTTGCCTGTATGGACCAATTAATATGATGAAATTCTGGCCAACTCAGGTATCTGGATTTACATGGCATTTACTATTATTTTTAGTGTCTATTTTCACTAAAAATAGCCCCTACCTTCATGACATGATCGATGTCATAGCACTTTTCAAGAACTGGTCTATGTCTAGAAGAGAGATTAAAATAAAACCCACTGTTGTTGGGTGAACCACAAAAAATGCTGACGAGTCTGTAGCCAAATAATGAAATAACAATCAAATTCAACTTATGAAGTAGTACTATGAAAGTGCTGTAATTTTCATAAGTGTTAAATGTTAGTAGGCTTTTTAAATAAGCTTTATTTGCTGACCAACAAAAACACAGTAGCAGTCAAGTGTTTTTTACCTAGAACTATAAAAATTAAATCAGCATATATATATATATTAAATATGTAACATTTATTCCCAAGAACTATGCGCACTCTGGACGCCCAGCTGACCTGTGCACAGAGGCTTGTAGGCAGCTGGTGAGGTAGGAGTTGAAGAGGAAACGGTCCAGGGGTTTTTCTAGAGAGGCGGTGCACTCAAATACATCCCAGCCTGCTGAGAAGACTACAACCCCTTTCAGGCAGGTTTCCCGGCCCTTGTGTCCCAAGTAGTTAGCAAGCATCATCCTGAATAAGAAGAGAGGATGAAAGAAAAATGAACAGAATTAGTAATGTGCAGTAAAAAAGCTAAGTTTAAACGCAGGATACAAAGTGATCAAAATAAAATCAGAGCAAAACGAACAAGAAAAGTAAAAACTACGAGAAAACAGTAAAAAGTATCAAATGCCTCAGTCTGTGGCAGTGTCAAATGCCTGTGAAAACTAATAAGTTTTAAGAAGTTACTGAAAAACAGTCAGGTCAGGTGTGTCATGAGACCTAACATCACCAAACAGCAGTATTTCCAATATCCACAGCAAAGAAAAGATTGCTGAAAAAAAAAAACTCTTACCATTGCTGATTCAGTGCTGTGATAAGTTTTAAAACCAGATTGATTTTTTCCAAATATTTCATTTTCCTTTACAAAAAATGCAATTGAACAAACACAATTTTCTCCAAGACTTTGGGCAAGAATTGCAATTTAGAAACTGCACAAGAGTCACATTTTGAGATCTGTTAGCAGTGTCTTCCAGTACTTAAACGTCCAGTCAGCTGGCAGTGAGTGGCTTCATTACCCTCCCATGGATACTCCAGCAGCCATAAGTGGTGCAGCTTCACAAGTCCTCTGGATATGCTCAATAACAGCTTCCAGATCCTCTGTGTTGGCTGCACAGTAGGTCCTTGGGGTCTGAATGGGACAAAAAAAAATACAGTGGCTTTATTCTTTCTGCTTCTCTATTCCTGTTAAAATTACTGCATACTATCATGTTTATATTGTATTTGGTTCATGATTGGGGTTTTTGTTCATGCTTATTCAGCTCTTTTGTTTTTCCGAAGCTATTTTCTATTAGAATGTTAAATGTTTTTGAGTTTGTCTCAATCACCTGCCCTGTTTGTTTCTCTGTTCTTTCCTGTTTACCTTCACTCACCTGCCACGCCCCCCGCTCCCAGTTATTGTCCTCAGCTGTTTCTGTTTCACTGATCACTCCCAGCTGTCCTCACTTCCCTTGTTAGTTTCCACTCCTTTAAATTTCTCCCTCAGTCTGCTTTTCATTTTTGGGTTATCAGTTGTGTCCTTCAGTATCTCCTGCTCTGCACCCTGCGTT
>JAUBNQ010000009.1:13824055-13858492 GCA_032353495.1 Ctenopoma kingsleyae
GCTGAGAACTCAGCACGGTGCAGCCTAGGAAAACAAATGCACGTTAAGAAAACCTCTTCAACATTATGATAACAATACAAATACAGAAAAAGTAAATAAACAAACACACTGCCAATAGACCAACAAATTTATATTTGTCTATGTGAAAGTGAAAAAGTACTTTCGCTTGAGCAAACACTTACGTTTTAGCATTAGTTTCCATTTGTGAAAAAAAGATAGTGGAAAAGGAAGAAGCAGAAAATAAATATTGGCTGTTGTGTACAATCAAGAGATTATTTCATCCACTCAAATATTTAGAATTAAACAGTTTTTCAAATACACACCCTGATAGTTCCTAGTACCATTTTTGTTATATATTTATTAAGTACCTTTAAGTGCATGGAGTAACCTGCAAAGGTTATTTCATGCAGAGTTATTTAGATTTATACTTTAACTGTGCCGTAAAGTGCTTGTGTTTTGACTGTGGTCCAGACCCCAGAGTATTCAATTTAAGAGTCCCTCCAGGCATTTTCAGACTTCATTTTGCTGTGTTATTTAATGGCATATCTCATTACTGTTTTATGATGCTGTAAGCAATATGCTCTCCAGAAAAACACTATTACATGTCCTGCAGCATAGATATTCTGTTAGTTTAGCATAAATATTACCTCCTAAGGCCCATTAATCAGTTACCTCTGGAAGCAGCCTGAATATAATTTAACAATTTGATTTCTATATTTACTTAAGGCACAACTTTTAATTACAGATTTCATTAGTCCACTATAGCTCTTATCATGTCGCTTTCTTAGTGTTCTTAAAGTGTTAAGCTGCTTGTGTAGAATGATGGAAAGAGAATTGTCTAATAATCATCATATTCCAAATTTGAAAAGCTTTTAAAATCCATTTTCATAGCTCGTGGCTTATTTATGCTTATAACATATAAAGCAAGAAGCTTTATATGGACTTACAGTGCTCCTCAAATTTTTTTGCTAAATGTTGTTCTGTGAGCTGTTTCTCACTGCAGAAGTCGTATATGATTGTAGTCATAATGTAATAAAAACAAGCACTAATGCAAGAAAATCCTGAGCGACATTGTTGTATTTTTAACAAGTCTTTATGCACAACCAGTGAGTGAAATAGTCTGAAGACTATCTGGCTGACAGAGTTTTCTGAAATCAAACAATGGTATGGTCAAAAATGGTCATGTGTGAAAGGTTCCTAAATATTAATGGTTACAAAGTTTAATTAAAACATTCTTGGAGATTGTACAAGTATTCCAAACTAGTGAGAATCAACAAAATTGTTAAAACGAAATTGTTACCCGAAGAATTCAAGCTCTTCAGTTCTGATGAGTCCATACTAATAATTCAGTAGTTTGGGAGTTAAACATTCCTAAAAGTAAACAACACGGCGATGGCACAAAATATACTATAACAGCTGATGGTACGGTGTTTAGATTTATTATATCAAATTTCCAGTGGCTGTTGTTCTGGTCTGTCTCTGCTTTCACTGTGTTGTCTGTGCTTAATCTCATCCCTCCGTCTCCACAGGTGACAGAGATCCAGGATTGGAGCGCAGCCAGCCCTCACAGCGCTGCTTATGTACTGTGGGACAATGGGGCCAAGAACCTGTACAGAGTTGGCTTTGAGGGAATGGTGAGCAAAGTTCCGGTCCGACCCTCACTTTCAGACAGTCACTCTGACACACACAAACACACAGGGGAGTCTCACAAAAGATCAGCTGTCAGATGGCTTTTGTGTTTCACCCCAGGTCTTAGGTTTTTCTTTTGCTGCCAGGCCTTTGTGAGAGCCACGCGGCCAGCATGAGTAAGGCGTCATTGTACAGGCAGCTGGAAGGGGAAGGTATCTGCATGATAAAGGCAATCTGTTCCTTCTGTGTTTTAGGGGGGGAGAATGAACATGGAGGTCAACTTTAAGGGAAGGGGGCATTCTGTTGGGGTTGTCGAGAGCGCAACTACACACACGTCTCAAATGAAAAGCATCTTCCTCATTGGTGGATGCTGCACTTGCCTTTGTATGAAAGAAGCCAATCAGGTTTCTTGGTTGCATAACAGATTTGTCCTTCGTTACTCCCATAGGTTAGAGGGAAAGTACATGGCTTCTGCCTCTGGATTAAATAAATCATAGATTAGACCTCCCATCTTGAGTGTTTTGCTTTGACTTTCTGTGTTATTAAGACAGTAGGCAAATCTTTCAAACAAACAAAAGGGTTTGCTGCTTAGTGTATGTTCCAAATGCAGCATAAGACGCCAACACCTTTCCTGTTTTGTACTGTCTGCTGTCTGCGCAAAGCATTGTAAGATCAAACATGTTCTGCTGGCAGGGTAAAGTAGGAAAGTTGAGTTATTAGTTTGTCGAGACTTGTCGAAAGGAGTGCTTACACTGCCTCACAATCATCTGTGCCCTCTAACTTTGCCACAGTGGCTGCACATCTGAGTCATCAACAAATGATGTGATGCTTTCTCTGTGTAACTGCAGTTTTTCATTGTTTTGCCCTACCTTTATGTCACTGATATTGTTATATATTATAGAAAACTAAACTACCACTGCAGGTTAAAGTGTGTAAATTAGGAGTTTCATTATTCATGAGAGTCCCACTTTGCTCTTAGAATTGGGTAATTATCTAACCTTTTGCCTTCTTTTTCTCAGTCGGATCTGAAATGTGTCCAGGATGCCAAAGGAGGCTCTTTCTACAGAGATCACTGTCCTGTTTTAGGTAAGTAAGCCAGTGATGTGCGTCCACCATCATTACTGCACCAATTCTCTCACTTACTGTTGTGGTGCAGTGAACTCAAGGGCATTAGGGGAGTTTGACATAGTAGTGAAATTTGTTTGGTCACTAGATGGCAGCACTACACAGTCACCTGGCTGCTAAAGCGATGAACCAGTTGAAGTCATGCTTGTTCCTGGAATTCCACTCCAAGACAACCATTCATTAGGGTTGATACTTTCATTATTAGTAGATAGCAGCACTGTCGATGTTCTGTTTTACCTGCATTGTTACCAGTTTCCTGTCACATACAGTATGTTTTGTAGTATGTATTTATTGCTCCAAAACATTTTCCTCTGTTTGTATATCTGTACTTAAAAATCACTTGGACAATCTCTATCTTGATGTGCAAAGCTAATACGGTTTTGTACAAATGTAAATGTATTACTAATTTATTTATTACCTTTACTTTTATTGCCCAGGTGAGCAGAACGGCAACAGAAATCCTGGTGGTCTACAGATTGGAGACCTGGTCAACATAGACTTGGATCTAGAGATTGTCCAGTCCCTCCAACATGGCCATGGTGGGTGGACTGATGGCATGTTTGAAACCCTCACCACCACAGGCACAGTATGTGGCATAGATGAGGACCATGACATTGTCGTTCAGTATCCCAGTGGTAACAGGTGAGTGCCTAGATGAACAGGCTCACATTTAGTCTCAAAGACTGATACCAGTGAAACTACGTCATTTTATTAACATAGTTTCTCAAGTATAGTGGTCAGTTTGTTATAAAGTGTATCATAAAAAAGCTAAATTATTTAAATTATTTAAATTATTTATTAAGTAATTTACCAAGTTTATCATAGGTGTTTTTTTTTTTATTATTTTCAATTTCTGTATAACTTTACTATAGTTTGCTTACATATTCTATGCCACTCAAAATCTATCACTTCTGATTAGCTTTAATACATACATTTTTGTATTTTCAGATGGACATTCAACCCAGCTGTACTGACAAAAGCCAATGTAGTGCGCAGCGGTGAAGTTGCAGCCGGTGCAGAAGGAGGCAGTTCCCAGTTCCTAGTGGGAGACCTGGTCCAGATTTGCTATGACATCGACCGCATCAAGCTACTGCAAAGAGGCCATGGAGAGTGGGCTGAGGCAATGCTCCCTGTAAGAGTTTGAAATATGTTCACACTGGCTCTTGCAAATACAACTGCATTGATGTATGTATTATGTATTTAAAGTCTGGGTAAAGCAGAAATGTACATGCGTTCTGAGTTTGTCACCCATAGTAAAATGTGCTATTCAAATTTGAAAGATTAAATCAGTATGTAGAAATGTGTAGATCACCTTTCACCATCATGAAAGAAAAACAAGCAGTATTCTCTGCTCTGAAGCTGCTGTGAGCAGCAGAACGGGTACTTGCATCCACATACACAAAACTTACTAATGCTCTCTTCTAAAGTCATTATTTCATCATTCTGGCTGTAATCTCTGTTTAAAAACATGTGCAGCTTTCCATCCTCTCCGTTCTGCTGTTATTCCAGTCATGTCTGAGCTTTCTGCCACTGGTCGACTCACACATGGACCCTTTCCTGTTGAGCCATAAAGACTTATGGGCAAATTTAAAGACAGCTATAAAAATCAAATTTAGGATAAATAACAATATTGATCATCATATTTGTCTTAATACACCAAGTTACTTGACATACTGTTGAAAAAAAGTAGAAGTAGAATAGTTTTATAAATGTGTCTGGGTAGAATATTTATTTTATCTATGTGCTGCAACATCACATTCATTTAAAGCTGATGAAAGAAATCTAAAATCAAAATTTTAACTTGGACCTACACAATTTATATGCAAGACCATGCTATAAATTAGGCTCAATTCATCTAACTGTCTGTGTAATTTTCTGCTGTTCCCCTCACACTTGGCAGCAACAGTTCTTCATCATCTTTAGAAAAATGTTGCAGTATTATTAACATGCAGAGACATGTTTTTTTCCCCCCTCAAATCAGACTATGGCTGATTTGCTGCCTTCTTTTTTTCTGTCTCAACAAGACTTTATTCTTTCCTTATTATGGAGTTTATTCACTGCAAGGCAGCAAGCCTTAGCTTATGTAATGCCAGTCTACTCCAGTATGCCACTTGTCCCTACCAAACTGGCCCCCCAGCAGCTAATGAGCCTTAAAACCCTGAGACGGGTTGTAGCTTTGATCACTATCCATGGCTTTTCGCCGCCTGCTGCCGCTTTGACTGCAGCAGTTCCCGTTATTGATGACATCCTCCAGGACAGCCCCAGGCCCTGCTCGACAGGCTCAGAGTGCCTCTTTCTCATATAGCCAGGATCGAGATGATATGAAAATTGTTCTGTCCTGTTGCCTGTATAGATGAGGAATAGTCTACCAAGTAAAGGGGTCTCTTTCTTTTATATCCATCTTCTTTCCAGTACAAGTGAATGTCCCCTGAATAATGAGCACACAGCTTTAATCTGTAATATTTTTCCGTACATTTTTATTTGTTTCTGTTTCATGTAGAAGAGTTGCTTTGTTGATCTGGTCACTTTATTATTTCTTCCCACCTCAGCATTTTGCCTTTTCTCACAATTTTCTGCCACTTACAGTCTGTGTTTCACAACACAGCAAAAAGACAACAAGATTCAGACCATAAAACAAATTATAATATTACACAAAGAAACTTGAGTAAATTCAATGCAGTTTTTAAATTATGAGTTCATTTATTAAAGGGGGAAAAAAGTTGTCCAAACCTGCCTCACACAGCAGTGCATGTTAATAAACTTGTAACATTCATCCACAGACCTTAGGAAAAGTGGGCCGTGTGCAGCAGATCTACTCTGACAGTGACCTAAAGGTTGAAGTTTGTGGAACTTCTTGGACGTACAATCCTGCCGCTGTCACCAAGATCGCCCCATCTGGATCTGCTGTCAGCAACGCCTCTGGAGGTACATACAAACATGTACTACTATCATGGAGAGTGTCATTTTAGTTATTAGTCTCACTGCTCCCTGTTTTCTGACAGCTACATACAAACACTTAAAGATGTTTTCCCTTTGTTTGTTCAGAGCGTCTGTCTCAGTTGCTGAAGAAACTCTTTGAGACACAAGAGTCTGGAGACATCAATGAGGAGCTGGTCAAGGCAGCAGCCAATGGAGACCTGGCAAAGGTGGAGGACATCCTTAAGAGGCCTGAGGTGGATGTAAGTGCTCTAATATTGTAGTGTATGGGTATGATCAGCTGCTGTGTGTCTTAATGAGTCCATGATTTACACCAAATAATTTGTATCTAAAAATATACAAAATGTCTTAGTACATTGGCAATTGGCGCTAAAATCCCCATGACAGTGCTCTGCTCTGCTCTCAGTATTTTGAGGAGGTTGAGAGTCTCTTAGAAAAGGGCTCTGAGATCCTCCCACTCCTGCACCTCTCTCAATCTGATAAGCATTAAGGCTGGGCCCAGAGGGGGCACCAAGGAGCACTGGTGTGCACTGCAGCACAGACCTGATTCACTCTCACAATTGAGTGGAGATCTACAAACCCCATATGGTGGCAACTTCTGACACAGACTCGAGACTAGGGGAAAACACCTATTTGCCACAGGCCAGACTTCTATGCATTGCATAGATTCTGAGAGCTGGTTACACCAGGTCTGCAATACTGTCTTCACTCAGTGAACAAGAGAGAGTGAATGACTGTGCGTGTGTGTCAGTGGTGAGGGCTGGCCAGATGCCCTACTGCCTTTCAGTGGAATTATTTGCTTAAAGCTGAGTACGCCGAGCCTGGCCAAGTGATCCGCCTGCCAGGACAAGAGATGTCTCAAGACTCCCAAAGGAGTCTACATTAATATTTATGCTCTGAGTTTTTGCAGTGCTGCAGTTGGTGATGAAACATGTACACATCCATGCATACAAACACTTAAACACACCCTGACCAAGCTCTTAGCCCCTCAGGTGAATAGCTAATTCAGTAGGCGCAGATCTAAACATAAAACATGACATTGACACTCACCCATATTCTCTGTATTTGCAGGTGAACGGGCAGTGTGCTGGACATACTGCCATGCAGGCAGCCAGTCAGAATGGTCATGTGGATGTCTTAAAGCTGCTTCTTAAACACAACGTGGATCTGGAGGCTGAGGTTGGTATAGTTACAAATTCGTTTTGCATCCTTGTGCGTCTTTTTGTTGTCTCTATAATATTAAATCTCACGCATTATGGCAAAAAGTGAACAGCCAGTTTCAGACATAACACTCGGTCAATATGTGGGTGTGTTGCTGTACCCAGGACAAAGATGGTGACCGGGCAGTGCATCATGCGGCCTTTGGTGATGAGGGCTCTGTCATTGAGGTGCTGCATAGGGGCGGTGCTGACTTGAATGCCAGGAACAAGCGAAGGCAAACTCCATTACACATAGCTGTTAACAAAGGCCACTTGCAGGTGGTCAAAACCTTGTTGGACTTTGGCTGCCACCCCAGCCTCCAGGTATTTATCACTAAATCTTATTTACCTATTGAGAAATGCTTAGTGACATTTCAGAAAAGTGAGACGGAAACAGTGCATACAACAGCACTGTCAAATATCAGTCTGGTTAACACTGATTGTACACCATGTAGCTGTTGCTTTGTTTGTTTTACTGCAGTAGCAGGGATGTCATTTAAAGCAGGTAGTAAGATAGTGGTAATTAACACAAGCTTTTCTTTTTAGGATTCAGAGGGGGACACACCCCTACACGATGCTATAAGCAAGAAGAGAGATGACATGCTGTCAGTACTGCTCGAGGCCGGTGCTGATGTCACCATCACCAACAATAATGGGTTTAATGCCTTGCATCATGCTGCCCTGCGAGGGAACCCCAGGTACGAGACACTTAACTCCCGCCTCTAATTGTCACACCTATTTGGTGTCTGAGTGACATGTTTAAGGGTCATGCTTAAGTGGAATCAGTGGAAGCATATCCTTAAGATTGCAATAAATGTCAACTGAATGCTTTCAGTAAAGCCTTTGAAGTAGAAACAGATTATTTAAAATCTCACCTTAACTACTTTGTACTTTTCTATTATCCACACTCTAAATTCATAGATAATAAGTAAGGTGGAGAAAATATTATTTGATGCATTCTTTGTTGAATGATTCAGAACTGATGCACATAACTCCCTCAAGGGTCCACAGTGCCATCTCACAGTAACAAAAATATGGAAATCAAAAATTGAGCTTTACTGAAAATCTTAGCACCCTGAATCTAAATCAGACTGGAGCTACCTGGAGATTCTCTGCCCTAATAATGAACAGGCACCAGACAAACTGTGTTAGGTATGTGTGGCAATCACATGTCAAGTGAATATCACAGTAATATATTATTATTATTATTATTATTATTATTATATGCAAAAAAGACAAGAGGCCGCGTTGGAGGCGGCAGAACTGAAGATGGTAAAATCTCATTAGGAGTGAGGATGGACAGAATTAGAAACGAGTACATCAGTGGGCCAGCCCATGTTGAGCAGTTTGGAGAAATATTTAAGAGACATGTGCAAAGGAGGGATATTAAATATATTGGACAGAGGATGTTGATCATGGAGCTGCCAGGCAGGAGGAAAAGAGGAAGACCTCAGAGAAGGTTCATGGATGTACTGAAGGAGGACATGCAGACAGTTGGTGTGACAGAGCAGGATGCTAGGGATAGGGTGAGATAGAGGCAGATGATCCGCTGTGGCGACTCCTAATGGGAGAAGCCGAAAGATATTAGAAGATATTTCACTCTGAATATTCAACTCAGCATAACTAAAACTTTAATAAAGAAAAAGAAAGTTCAGACCATTATTATAATAGAACCATATCACACTTTGGAAAATACTGTTAAAACTAGAACCACTAGACTTATTACTTTAGTCCTTTGCTGAAGCACTAATCTGTTACTTAATTATCCCATTAGAACAAAAGATGTGGTCTGAACTAGGAGATGAACTATATGCAGTCATTGACTTAAACTATGTAATATTTCCACAATCAGAGGATCCTACTGAGGCATCAGGAGTCTGTACAATCAATGGGTATTTATTTGTAAAAAATCATTGCTTTTTTTCAAGCACAGATTGCCATTGCATAGTTGATATTTGAAGAAAAATATGCAAAATAGTTCAAATAAATGTAGTGGTAATGGCATTTTCTTAACATGTCATTTAATACAATAATATAGCCCTTTGTCGTCAAATCTGTTTTATATCTGTTTCTCATGTGGATATTGCTTCCACAGATTCCACTTTGTTTTTTTACGTTGTTTATATCTATTAACATTAACAAGGTTTCTTCCACTACCTCAGTGGTAAGATTTTATGCAGCAATATGTTTTACTTATGTATCTCAGTTTAGTTTGACATTGATTGAAATTTGAGGAGGCTTCATCTCCCTAACAGATGGTATAATCTCAAATTGACATTAGGCTACCTTTGAGGCCCTGAACGCACCTGTCTTATGCTGACTTTTATTAATAGTGTAACTAATAGCCCTTGAAGTTCATTTGCTGTTTCTTTTTACTGTTACACTGGTTTATCACCGTGTGTTGTGAGCAGAGCCTGGCCTAAAGGTGCTGTCCCATGCAGCAACAGTTCTCCGTGTCCTTGACTATTGCTATTTCTGGCTCCGGCAGGTGGATGTACCTCTCTTTGTTTTATTCTTGTCTCTCAACCATGAGCATATTAAAGAGAGATGACTGTCTGTATCAGGTTGATCATCCACTTGTGTGTCTGTTAAATTGACAGGCAGTAACATTACAGGGTCGGTGCTATAGACTAGAGCAGCTTCTAGAAAAGTTAACAGCTGCTGCCCTTCTGAGCGCTTTTGGTGTGTATGTTGTGAGGGTGGTTATCCCAGGCTAAATGTCATTCCCCTTCACTGGCATTCATTGCTTTGGCATGAGGACAAATGGAATTGAGGTCAGAGGCCTGCGTAACACCTGCCGCAAGCCTAGCCAGACCCAGCCCTCCGCCTCTGGCACACTGCAAAATAGACTGTCTAAAGCTGGCGGGTGTTTCCTGTGTGCTACACTGATCAACTGATTTGCAGATTGACACAGAATATTGCTTATCATGTCTAATATCAGTTGTCAAGGGTTTAATTTCCACTGATTTTTATGAATATAATGGCAAATAGATTTACAGTAAGAAAAACAGATTGTGGTTCATGGATTTATTTTATCTAACAAGCCTAATTACAAGGTAATTAATACAGCGGTTTATGAAAATACATCAGAAATGGTATAGTCACAAATTAATATAAATTCTGTAAACCACATAAACATCAGAATAACAGTGTTTTTCTTTCTATTCTACAGATGTACAATACACAGATTGAGCTTGCCTTGCTCCACTTTGGCAGGTGGTCCCAATTTTTATAATCCCTGAAATTCTGATTATGTGTTATTATGTAGATATAGGTCTATTTGATTCAAATCCACGTTATTAATTTTGAAATTATAGGCAAAAACTACACGGATAATTAAAAATAATGCACAGAACACGCATGCAAACAAGATATGGCCCATATAGTCAGCAGTCCCAACCTGACTTCGTAGTCTGAGAGGGAAAAAATATTACAAGGCTACTCTGTGTTCTTTTATTACACAGCTTTTAAATTTTAATGAATAATAGTAAACTTATTTAGGAAAGGTCACAAACTGGCAGAGTCAAGACAAAATTGCTTGCATTATAAATATTAAAATGCAATGAGTGTGTAATGTGTAAACCAGGATTCTGAATATAAAGGAGTAGGAAGCTGGATTGCTGTAGGACTTATTGATTTAGAGGCAAAAAGTGCTGGAGTACAGTATTTTCTGTATCAGGATGCCTGTCGTGTTGTGTGTGCGTTGCTTGCTTCAGTCCACGATCTGTCCCCTTGCCTTCACAGAAACGAAGATATATGTCGCCTTCTCCAGTCTGCCCATTTACTTTTATTTCACGCTCGAGCTCCTGCAATATCGGGAAGACAGTCCACAACTCCTAAAGCCCTCGAAAATCTCTCCCTAGGTCGAAGTGAAAGTACCTTGTCTGGTGTGTTTTTAGTGGAGAGGCAGTTGTTTCGATTGAGCGCTTAGAGGAATTCCTACTATAGAATCATATTTCTTAAAAAAGTACCCTTGATGGCTGTTGTGGAGAAGTGCTTAGAGTTGGAAAGTAATCAGAAACCCCTCAGATGACGGATATGACATGAAAGCCTTCTGGTTAATGATTGACGTTATTATCGCTTCCTGATAGTAACTCTCAGAATTGGGTCTGCTCTGTCTCTTTGTGTTTAGATTGGGTACCGGGACAGAATGTTCTGGCATTCATGACATAAACATATCTAATCTATAATGTCTCTCTAACACTATAACAATACAACTGCTGTTATACCCTTCAGAAAAGACCTTTAACCTCAGTGACCCAACAAACCAGGCTGGTTGTACTGGGAAGCTGGTATCAATGTGTGTAACTGTGTGAATAGGGTCAGGACTTAGGATGGTTCTCTACTAGACTGGTTGCTCTTCGTGAAACAACCCTGAATAAATAAAAAAGTGAAGTGAGTTTTCAACACCAAATGCAAGCTTTTGGATTCAAGTGGAGACTGCGTCAGAGTCCTTAGAGTGTGTGTAACGTGTGTTATGTGCGTGGTTGTTTCACAATTACGGGTGGGTCTTCCAGCAGTGGAAAGAAGATTGAGGAAGACACATAGGAAGAACCCTGTGGGTGACAGATGAATCTTTCTGCCTGGAGTCCCAAATACTGAGACAAATCAACTCTATCAACAGGGATGCGGCAGGAACTGGGGAGTTTTACTATATTTCACCTTGTTCATTACTCTCACACACACACACCTCTTCTGAGTGTAAATGCATTTCCTCATAAATTAGACCTAGTTGTTAAGTTTTACAATTGATAGTAAATTAAAAGTGCTGGTATAACCAGCAGTAACATGTTCGGGAAATGATTTTGTCGGACATCTACATTGTGTGTCTTGTGTGTGTGTGTGTTTACTGCAGCCTCAGCCTGCAAGGGGAGCCTGGCTCATCTCTGTCTTTCCCTTGGGCTGCTCGAAGCCAGTAGCTGCTACAATACTGTAAACAATACGATTAATAGCCCGTGACTCATAAACGGGCTCCAAACGATCCCTGCAGCGGCGGTCTGTACCCTTTTACGTGTCACCTCCATGTAATATTTGCCCTCCTTTCTCTCTCATATAGTGCTCAGCTTTCTTTTAATACGGCAAAATAAAGGCAACCCCCTATGGTAATCTGAGGTGATGGAGAGCTCTGCAAGCATTCACACTGTGCTCTGAATTGCAAACTAGTATTCCAAATATACTAACAGGCAGCACCATAATGGTAGTACTGGAATAGAGTTTGCATGTCTAGGGACTTTCTTCTCTAGTCATGTTCTTTATGGCTGCTGTTGATTGAATTAGGGGATTTTCACCCTCTCTCTTGGTCATTTAAGACTTGACTAATCAAGTCAGTCTACTATGATGGAGTCAGATAGTGCCTGTTAAATTACACAAATAGATTTCATGGTTACCGCTCCAAAGCAAGACATTTTAAAGTCAAATGATCAGAATGCAGTGCTTTTTTTCTTTTTACAAATACTTTAATAAGCTATTTCTGTATTTTATACCACCCTTAAATCAATTTGAGTGATTGCACAATTTAAACAAATTACAGATTGAGAATAGGTGAGTTTAATATAGAATCAAGCACCAATTTAGGAAGGCTAAAAAATGGAGAGAGAGTAGAAAAGGATGGAGCGAGGAGGACACAGTTTGAAGGGAATTTGGTTTGATCTGTCTGCTTGTTCTGCAGTAACAACGAAAGAACGTGAGAGACTGTAACTGTTTGCAAGTGTCTGCTCCTATCCTCCAGAGCATCTGGCTCTCATCTACCCCAGCTTGTCCAACATCACTGCAGGAGGCTTCAGGGGTACGAGCCAAAGACTTTGGGTGTGTGTTTGTGAGTGTGTATTGTACATTGTCTTAAAAATTATATTTGTACTTTGTTTGTACTTTTATTGTTGTATTTCTTCTTTATAGCCTTTATAGTGCTGTTGCAACCCTGCTGAGCAGCATAAGTCGTCTTTTTTTTTTTTTTCCTTTTGCCTATTCCCACCCACAGTGTAATTGACTGTTAGCGTTCAGTGACAGTTGGTTTAGGAGGTGTTTTAGCAAGACAGCCGTACATTCCCACACCAACATGTGAGTGCAGTATTTGTGAAATAGGGGGCACACTGCACATGTCTATTTTGGAAACAGCCATAGTGCGATTGTGCGGTCAGAATATCAGTCCCTCTAGAGGCAGCAAGGCAGCGCATAGGAAAGGAAACCATACGAGTTTTGAAGCTAGAATGGGTTTCTTTATTGAAAAGTGAAACAGGTTTAGTTTTGAACATGACAATCACTGAACACTCCAGATGTTGCTAGAAGAGGACGGCCATAAGTCAGTCACCATCAAGAAGTGGCCTGCTGTTGTTATAGTGATTGTGTTGGAGGTATTGCAGCAAAAAGGGCTTCCGTAGTCATCAAAGCATAGCTACAGCTGGTTGAAGGGGACCAAATCCATTCAAGAGGTGATTTGGTTCCATTTTACCAGCTTTAGCAAAGCATTGTGGAGTCACATTTTCAGAGAGGGAAATAGGAACTGCTGAAGTGAAGTGAACTGTCTGGGAGAGTCTACTGCGGTGAAGTTTTATCCGACTAGTGCCAGAGCAACACTGAGCAGAGAAAGAACATGTAGCATTTGAACATCTTATTAAAACCTGAGATGTGGATCATTGCACCATGTTCACTAGTTGAATTGGACAATTCTGTTTCTTTCCCTCTCCTGCTTTCTCTATTACCTGTTCACCTTCACCTGCTCTGTGTGACACACAGATACATTTAGCACACTACACCCCATTTACCACCACACCAATAACACACAGCTACTGTTGATCAACCTTACCTAACTTTCTCCTTTGCTGCCTCCCAGGCAACCAATCTATCCTCCTTGCTATCTTTTTAAGTTTTATGCTTGCCCCCCTCCCAGAGAGTGAGGAAAAAATGTTCCCTGAGAAAAGGATAATAATAATCTGTGGCAGTGCACTTGAGTCAAATGTCCTGGAGTCGTGAAGCAATTACAGGCTCTGACAGATGGGCCCTGCTGCAAGCACGCTGCCGCTTCGGTCACCAAAAGGGCCAACAGACAAATGTAGAGGCATAACCACATACACAAACTCTCTCACTCATACTGCTACAGAAGCACTATGGGGTGTCAAGTCACAGCATTAATTTAAGCCAGTCATTTAAGTCCTAGATACTGATTAGTAGTGTAGAAAGTAGTGTTTGAACAGTGACTGATTATTTTATGTCTCTACGACAGTACAGTACAATAATGTTTTCAACAAAAAATCTACTCCTGCGCAAAATACAGAAATGATCACAGTAGCACCAACATGGTCTGATTGTTGATTGATTGATATATTTGTATAACATGTAGTTAAGTTACATTTATTCTGCCCTTTTCTGTCTTCTTTTCTTTTTAATTAATCATAGAAAAATGTTTCTTGTTGACACTATTTTGTAAGAGGAACTTTAAACATGGTGAGCTGTTATAATTATTGACTTTTTTCTGCCAAGGTGCAGAATGAGGTCTCAGAGTGGCTAGTGACAGCTGAGGAATATACGGCACTGCTTGTAGACAGGATAGAGGTCAAAATAGGGCCAGTTTGATATGGCACACCAGAGGCAGGTCTATTTGTAACATACACATGCACATTCATGCTTGCTCACTTACACAAACACACGCGCACACACAGTCTCTCAGTCACTCAGAGTCAGGTGGCTAGGCAGCTCACCTCGTCTGAGGGCCATAACAGGGCAAAAGCAGGGGGACGACAGGCTCTGAGCATTTGATAATGTCAGCATCTGCTGTGTTTGTCACTCAGGCAGCAGGTCATAGCTATTGAGGGCCCAGGAGAAACATGCAGTACAAGCCATATACTCATACACGTCTTTGCTATCTTGACAGGAAAGAGAGCTAGACACAATATCATGCACATGGGTCTAAATGACAGAACTGAAACATGACACTTTATTCTGATACTCTCGATAAATGCAAAAAATATATTTTTTTACATTTTAGAACTGAACTAAGGTAACCTTATCTCTGTTATCTTTTTTTTAGTTCTGTGTCATTTAGAAAAAAAACATTAATTTGTTCCCATTTAGCAGCTGTTTAAATATCAATACGTATGTTGAGCTTTGTTTACATTCCTGTGAATTCAGTTCTAGTTCTGCCTTTAAGCATAGAGTACTTCTTTCTAGAAAATTTATTTAATTTAATTTTCTTTTATTCTTTATACATCAAACTAGCTTTATCAAAGAGGATAAAAAGCAGAATGTCAGAAAGCAATTTATAGGCGACAGTGACACTTTTGTTTACAACTGAAATGTTTTTTACTGCTGTCAGTAAACATTGTTACAGAGAATGCAGATTTGCAGCGTTTATGTTACTGATGTCACTTCAGCTTAGATATTTTTTATTCAGAAGAAATAGTTAAGTCAGCCTTACACTACGCAAATTAATAATTTCCCAGTGAAGTGTCTTGTATTTGTGTTAGACTAGAGGCCTCGTACTGCAGTTGCATACGTACGCTTTTTTATTGCTCCACTGTGAGAGGAATTTTGTAAGCACAAATACATCCCAGCCTACACCCTCTAACAAGAATGTAATTTTTTTGTAATAACTCTTAATTTGATAAGATTGTATTTTATACTGCTACTGTATTTGTTTCAGTTTCACAGTATTGTAGATCATCCTTACAAGGCTTACTGCAGTAATGCTGAAACTACTGTTGTTAAGCCACTGCTAATTTGCTGCTGCAAACTATCAAATTGAGTAGGTAGGTTATTTGTCCTGTGTTTATTGTTTCTTTCATGTTCTGTTTCAAGCTTGACCCAAGATTATGTAATAAAAATACAGAGAATTTACATTAAAAGAATTTAAAGAGAGGTAAGCCTGTGCTAAAGCTGGAACGAGTCTTGCCTATGATCCAAGCACAGGCTGGGGGATGGAGGGGTGGGGGTCAGAATAGGTGAAAGTGCTAGATATGAATAGCTCACCGTGCAAACCACTCCCCACCTCCCCCCTTGCTTCGTTTCTCTCTGTGCCTGTGGCCATGTTCTGTTGCCTTTATTTGTTTGAAACAGTTGACAATTGGAATCAGCTGACAGGCGAGAGTTGACCCTGATCCTGCATTGTCACTTTTTGATGGTCTAATCTGACTGCCATGCAGCCCAGCAAAGCATTTGGCAAGCATAGCAAACGTGAACAATGAGAGCAGGAATCGGGGGAAGGGAGGGGAGTACGGGTTGATGCGGGGTAGGGGTGCGGATAAGGGCAGCAGCATAAAGGGAGGGCAGCCATAGTTAAACACACAAGATTGTTAACACGGAAGCCATATGATACAGCACTAGGATAGGACTTCAATGCTTCTTCATTCTGCTTCCTCAGCAACTATTTCCTGCTTTTTCAGTTGCATGTTTAAAAAAAAAGCCAGTAACAATGGCAGAGTTTTGGTCCAGTTCACCTTACTTTCTCTCCCGTTTGAGCCATGTGGAAACACTGGGAAAGATTATGTTATTAATGGTCAGGAGCAGGTCCAGCATACCGCTCGCTGCCTGCTAAAGTTGGGACTCAGATGCAGCTGGCTGAATTTCAAGGCCTGTAATGCATTAAAATCGCACAACGATGAAAGGGGCCTCTGTTCATATGGCAATGTCACCGGGTGACATTGTTTGTCCATAGGTGCCTTAAAAAGTATTGCACTAAACTTACACTGCTTTCAGGGCAGACCTAAAACATTATTGCTGTCATTTATGCTAATTTACATAATTGTTCAATGAATTGTTGGCATATCTTGGATGAGAGATTTTTATTGGCCAAGTCAGCCAGTTTGAGAAAGCAGTAAGTTCCCTACAGCGATTATTGCTGCAGTGAGACTGCCCAGAGACAGTATAGCTAATGTATGAGCCTTACCACTCACTCTTATACTCTCTCTCCCTTTCTCTCTTTCTCTGTACTTTGCTTGCTACTTTCTCTCACACCATGATCACAGCAACATTAACAAACTGCAAAGCACAAATCTATGCTCAGACAGGACTGTCAAACATAATTTTCCCAGAACGAGGATTCACACCTCACTAAGAATACATACTTCTTTACATTCCATAGCTATCATATGTTCATATGGGTACATAAAGAAGTACGTACACCAAGGAGGTAATCTTAGGTATGAAATTTTCTCACCTTTTGCCAAGGTCATGAAGTTATAAGCAGAAAATTTTCCTCACCGTTCTCTCTCTCCCAAGTATGGTAGTCTGCACCGTAAGGTGACTTTGAGTGTAAATTCAGTTCAACACTCTGGGCTTTCCTTTGGTTGCCATGTAAGGCTGAACAGCCAGTCCCCCCGCCCCTGAACATAACAGAAGTTTTGCAGTCCATACCATAGTTGACTGTCCCAGTGACCCCAGCTGTCCTTCAGACAACTGTGAGAAACCAGGAGGATCAGTGTAATATAGCTTCCTTTTTGCAGTTAAGAGGAGAAGGTAGGCTTTTTCCCTTTGCAGAGAAAATGTTGAGGTGGTGGATTATTGGTTGGACAAAAACGGCAGCAAATAAGGGCAGAGTTTTCTCCTTGAGCAAGAGTCCGTTGAGTAAGGAGCCTCTGAGAGCACCTAGTCTTGTATGACGATCATTTGTTGTGTCCTGGGTGCAGAGGTGCTCTATAAGCTGAATGGACCTGCTGACATACTAAACATTTTCACTTCTCTCCTCCCACTTCTCTCTGACTGTCTCCGTCACCTCCAACTTGTTCTCTTATTTCACCCCCACTTTGCCGCTCCTCACATCGAATAAAGTGCTTGTCCCTCTTTTGCCAGTGATGTCCCCAGTAGCTAGTTGGAGCAGTTGCTGATATTTGAAAACAAGGGTGATCCAAGTGGAACAGGAAGGTATTGTGAGCAGGATTTGGGTTTTAGGCACAGAGGCAGGCCATAGGTCACATGAAGGCGCTAATGCCCACTCAGCACTTGTGGATTGGTCCTGGTTATACCCCACACCCACCACCACTACCTCGCTCTCTCTCCCCCCCTCGCTCTCTCTCTTGCTGTACCTTGTTCTCTCTTTCTTTTCACACACACACACACACACCAACACATCATTGTTTTATGGTCATCTTTTTGTACTTCACTTTTTCTCTTTTCAAACCTCAACTGTCTGTTTTTTGCAGTGAATCCAGCTGTTCTGTCAGAGAGAGAAGTGGAGCAGATCAGTAATCATTTGCATGGTGTCAAGAATTGTTCAGCGAGTCTCTAATGAATCTTTGCCCCAGACCAACACATTCCACAAGTCAACACTGCCTCCAAACACGCTAAGCTAGCCAGCAGACTGAATGCTAAGACTGTGGGTGTAAATCAAAAAATTGATTGGGGAGACCAGCTTTGGTTTGAATTTGTGACAGAATAGCAAAGAATTGAATAAATGGGAAATGTGCTGCTGTTGAAAAATAATGAGGGGAGGTTGAACTGGAGGTGACAGTTGTTCTTAGCACAAAGATAGAGTTGGGCAGGTGGATGAGCCTGGTCCTAAAGGTGTGACGTCCTGTTTAGGAAATGTCACAGCCACCCGAGAGGGTGAGCAAATAGCAGAGGGGGGTGGGGGGTGAAATTCCTTCCTACGCACAGTGGGATGGAGTTTGGGGAACGTGAACCAGTGAATTAAAGCCCAATGGCTCTTGTGTCTGTTCTAGTTTGGGCAATAGCACTGCAGTATTGTGTGCCCTGCATGCCCTGCCTATAGCAATCCGTTACAGAGAGAGAGAGAGAGAGAGACAAGAAAGTGGGTTACTACCCTAAGTGCTGTGGGTTCAGCCAGTGACACACATCTACTTAGCCAACCGTTGCTGCCCAATTTCCCCTCCCACCCATTCTTACCTTCCTCCACCCCACATCTGTGTTAATACACTTCTCACAGCTGTGTACTGTGAATCCGCTTCACCCCCTGTTCAGAACTTCCAATCTGACCGCTGTTCAGTATTCTGATGCTTCGTCATGCCTCACTTTGCATCTTTTCATCCCAATCAGCCAACCTTGGGCTTAAAAGTGCAATGTGTCCTCCAACTTACCTCCCATCAATTAAGCCTGGCAGTGACCTCCACTGCCCCTCAGTTTAATTGAAAAGTGGTGTGGTTAGACCACCATCAAAGAACCAAAAAGATATTTCAAAAAAGACAAAAATAACACATTAAAAGTCCCAGTAATTATATAGTATCCTTAGTCATGGTGACAAAAACATCTTGGAAGGTGTCATACGCAGCGGGCGAATTGTGCATAAGGGAATGTCTCTCCACACCAGTGCAGGTCTGAGTTAACGAGTCCGTCATTAGAGAGCGGCAGGGCTGCAACCATGAAGCCTAATGAGCCAAAGAGCTCTGCTGCTGCAGCATGTCCGGCCAGTGCCAGGAACACGGGAGAGAGAGAGAGAGGGAGAGAGAAAGAACAAGATGAGAGAGATAGAGTGGAGAGTGCAAAAAACAGGGCTAAAATCCATGTGGACCATAGCAACTCCCCTGCCTCCCTTTTCCATATTCCACCTCCTTCTGCATCCTCTTCCTTGCCATACTTTTTATTTTACATTTTTATTAAGCCTTTATTTCTTCTCTTCTTCTAAGACAAGAGGAATAACAGAAGGGGAAAAACCCAAACATGTTCTCTGGTTAAGTTCTGTCCCAGTGCTGTTGCTGCTGCAGAACAGTAGATTCCACTCCCCCTTTCGACTACGCAACTCACAGGCAAACCATGCGGTTAATAACTGATCGCATCCAAAGAAGAGAGAGGGGAAGAGACAGGACAGGAGACATCAAGGCCCATCAGGGGTAAACTCCGTCCGAAAGCGAAGGAAGAGCGTGTATTACCTGTCAAATCAGTTTCTTATCTGAGCTGCTCCTCCTCTCTTCTCCTCCTCTTCCCATAGTGAAGGGAGCCATAATGACCTAGAGAGCGCTCCAGCTGCTGCAGCCATCGTGTGTGCCGGGTGCACGCCTGACTCGCTGAATCAGCTTCTATGATTGGGGGGAGGAGGGGTGGCGGGCGGGTTGAGTGCCAGAGTCAGGGAGGGGAGGAGGGGGAAAGCAGAGAATACACACACACATACAGATTAACACACATTCCCAAACAAGTCATACCTTTAGCAGAGGAAGATGAGCTGACGTGAAGGGATGTCATTTGGAAATAAAAGGGGGATAGGAGGCAGGCAGAAGAGGAAGAGTAGGAGGGATGAAAAAATCTGCAGCACTCTCCTCTCTATCATGTGCATTCTGAGGGAGAGAGCTGGGAGGATGCCCTGGTCGGTGGAGGAGGCAGAAAGTGTACCAACCGTCCTCCCACCCTGCCTTTTTCTTATTCCATCGACACACACAGTCCCAGAGCTTTATCCTGCTCCTAAAATGCACTTTTATTATTCAGTGGAACTTTATTCAGCATCTTAGAAGAAGGAGCTTACTGCATGTTTGAGAGCAGAATTGTGATAGTATTTTAAAAAAGAGGTGGCTTTACTTCTGCGGTAAAAGACAGCTGTGCTTTTAATAGTCCCTTGCCATCCATGTAAATTTGATTACCATTGTCAGAGACTGGAGATAGAGGATATTACAATATCTTTTTGGTGTTTAGGTTCTCTTGCACAAATGTGCAGCTTTTGCGTTCCTGATGTGCATTACATTGGGACACCTTTTTCCAAGGAAAAGATCAAGCAGAGCTGCTGCAGTTTGGAGGGCAGACAGCACATGAAAAACACAGTGGCAGCAAATCAGGGACAAGAGGTCAATCAGCCAACAGCTTCGTACCCCACAGTGTGTATGGCTAAGCTAAATGGTTAGCACTTTATGGGAAGCCAAGCATTTGAAACATGCCCCAGCCCCTGTTGCCGGGCTGCTCCTGTGTCTTGTCTCACCACCTCCCTGACCATATTTAGTCAAGCAGTGCAAAAAATAGTTCCCGCTTTGCTCCACTCCACTCTTCTCCTCTCATACAGGCTCCGGGAAGCCTCCTGTATGGCTCCTTGCCTATTGATTCCACTGGCCTGGAAGGAGAGGAGTGTCAGGCCAGCTAGCCCCTGCTACCATTTGCTGCGCTATTTTTAGTAGCTCCAAATAAAGTGGTCTCTCTTGCTTCCACTTGTATATTCTTGATTTTTTTCCCCCTCCCCTGCTTTACATCCTTCACCACCAACTCCACCATCTCCTCTGATACCACCCCCACTCTCTGTGTTCTTTTGACCGCCCTCTCTGCCCAGTCTTTATCATTCTTCTTTTTAAAGAATGCGGCCACTCAAGAATCTGTTTAATTAGTTGGTCTCATCACATCCATACTGTACGAAAGCAATGTCCTCTGTACCTTGTACCCTCTCTGTTTCCCTTCTTTTTCACTTCTCGTTTCTTCTTTTATACCCTCAATGACAGCACAAGTCCTCTTACTCACACCACCTGCATTTTAACTGCAGAATGCCCCAGGGTGTATAAGCCAATGTATTTGCACACCATGTTCTTTAAGGTAATCATATGGAATCCAGGCTGTGGCATTTCACATATAATGAATGAGATTGTGAAAACTCACAAACAGCCTAAATACAGCATGAACATTTGTCAAAGTGTATTTTCATGAGCCAGGAAAATGTCATGCAATTCTCTGGTCCTTGATTTGATAAGCCTTTTAACAAGCTTACAGTCATTCTGCCCTCAACGACAGTTATGTCTCAGGCCTTTTTCATGGTGGAGGTAATTCCTCATAGATTTAAGTGTGCAGTTTAATTAATGAATTGTCACTACAATTTATAGTTTTTCAATTACGTTATCTTTTCTGCTTTTACAAGAATAGACCATTTGCATAGTAAAATGGATTCTGTGTCTGCTTACTTGACCTTACACGACCAATCCGAGTGCACATTTGCAGCTATGTTAACTGCAACTGTAAATGTCCACCTGCTCAACAGTCTATATTTTAATGCCACTTGAAACTAAACCCAAAATAGTTTTCTAGCTTTTTCATGTGCTTTGACTGTGTGTAAATTTACGCACAGTGAATGTGCGTACTGTACATGTGCATTTGAACTTGTGTTTGTTGCGTTTGTTAAATCTTTACTCTGCTGGTTAAGGTTTTTGTGACCTATAACCAGCTCGATAGACAATGCCTTTCTGTGTTTTTTAAACCTCTCACCCACACCCCACCACCGTGGGTCTCCACGCTGCCTGTTTCAGCCACCCAATCCATCAGTTAATCTCAATTCCATCCCAACATCCCATCTGCCCCCTAAAACTCAGCAGCATAGCTTACATCTTTCCTTGATGATGAATAGCATGGGGCTAAATGTTTAGCTGAGCAGTTAATCGATCAATAAGAAAAGGGTCTACTAATGGATGTGCTTTGTTTCACTGGATGATAAGGGTGGGACGGGTGTTTCTCCCTACAAGTATTGAAGACGTATTTTCATTCAAATAAAAAATAAATAAACAAAACACATTGGCCCGATGAGTCAGTTGCGTTTGCAGAAATTTTAATAATTGGAACTATTACTTTTTAGTAATTTAGAATTGTGAATGGATGTGGAACACATCAACAGAAAAACAGGAAACTACTACCAACCACCATTTTTTACAAAATGTGGAAAAAATGGAGATCATCAATTCTCTTTCAATCTGTGAAGAGTGATTAGATTAAACCCGGCATCTCTGAGGAAAGTCCACTGCGGGTTAAACAACCAGTGAATGCTGTGTTTGGTACAAGTCAGACACACAGCGTCCCACCATGAATCATAATGGTGGCAGCTTCATGCTGTGAGGGTCATTCTCTGCAGCAGGCACTTCAAGGGTTGTGATCACAAATTTGTGGCCGGACTTAAAATTACTTGTTACTCAAGGATCACATGCAGCATAACAGAGATTGGCCAGTTTAACAAAGAGACAGTACAGAGCAAAGCCGTGTCCATACTCATCAGATAATTGGCTTTGGCTGCGAGAGGTGGCTCTCCTAAATATTGACTAAAGGATGAATACAACCACTTACTTTATTTATGTTTGCACTTAACTGTACTTAATTATTTTTTTTTGTACTTACTTAAGATACATTTGTAGTAATTTGATGTCAGGAAGCCAGATCACAATTCTCGATGGTAGGTCATCTCTTTGAGTTTACTAAAATGAAGTGCAGATCTCCTCTCTGACTGAAAACATTTGTACTGAAACTCATGTCTGCTGGTGAAGTCAGTCCTTTCTGTGTCTCTGCCGACTAGTCAACATCATAGACGAAATAGAGCTACTTCTAAGGAGTCTAGTTTGTCCTCTTTGAGTAAATCACCATGCTCTTCTACCATCAGTCTGACTATTCCTTGCGCTTACTTATCTCTCTCGTCAGTTCCTTTCCACTCCCTCCCATCCCACACCCGTCTCTTCTGCCCCCCCGCCCCCCATTTTGCCTCCCTCCTCATCCCTTTACACAGTGCATCATTTGAAGAGGTGAGGCTGTTGAACGCTTGGAGGAATAAAAGTGATTTATGAATGGGCCAACCTACCTGGGTGCTAGAGGGGGAAGCCAGTGGCAGCCAGGCTCTGTGATCCAGCAACCCATTGTTCCCTCCAGCCTCACTGCAGGGGAAGCTCCTCTGCCTCTCATGCTTCTGATCTTTTACTGTGCCCTACTGCTGCCGCATGTTACTGTTAAGTGACTCACAAAATTCACATATACTGATGCACTGCAGGGGCATGTATAAGTGCAAGACCATTTTCTCAACGACACATATACACACCCACAACATAATGCTTATAGTTCATGTTTGTTTACATGCATTTGGCCAGTCAAGTAAATGTACATATTCACATCTGATTGGAAGTTTTCATTTTTCTGATTTTAGAGGTAGTGTAGGTGAGGACAGCCAGGTACACCAGCCAAGAACTCTAGCCATAAAATAAAAAGAGGTGACAGCAAGGTGTTGCTGTCAAGCTGCTGAGGACAATGAATGTGCTTCTCCTTGTCACCATATGCTCATATGAAGATATACTACACATGCACATGCATACTGTGTGTATGCGTGTGCATGTACTGTGTGTAATAAAATAGTGGCAGAACATTATGGTTTTATAGGGTAAAACTGAGGAAAGATGTCACTTAGGCAAAGTGATTTGCCTATTCATTTAGTGTGTCTAGCTGTCATGTGTATGGTCCCACCATTTTTAATAATTAGTAATTATTATTCTAATAAGTATCACAGATATATATATATAAAAGTAACCTTTGGCATTGAGAACCAGTTTTTAGTGAGTTCTTGTAGCCCACAATGAGATGAAATATAATATACAAATTGCTGTAACTTATTCTAGGTATATTACTCAGTGAAGAATGCATCCTAAAATGCATAAAGATGTAGTGCAGTAACTAGTTTGTTCAGTAAGGATAAGGACTAGTTTGCTGCAGTATGCACTATGACTTAATTGAAAAGTCCCCCAATCCTAGAAGCCCTTCCAGTGTCCACCTCTCTGTGAGCTGGGACCAGTCCAAAAGACCAGCCAGAGGACAAGCAGATACAAGCCCCAGTACCCCTGTGACCAATCAGGATGGCCACGCTTCTCCTAGGGCTGGGCCAACAGTGGCTCTGAGCCAATAGATAAGCTTGGCCATGCTGTAATGCTCTGTCTGTCCAGTGGCATGCAGAAACACTGAGTCCTGGCTACTATGGTGCTGTAGCACATGCTGGGAGGGGAGGGGGGTTATATCAGAGGGAGGCAAGGATGGTTGGATAGAGAGGAAACAAGGGATCAATGGATGGATAGAGGAAGCGAGAGGGAGAAGGGTACATCCCTTACTGAAGGCACTCAAGGACATAAAGAGCTTTTGGGAAAGTGACTATAGCATGCAAATAGAAAAGCTTGTATTGTGAAGCTGCTCTATAAGCACTGATGGTATGTTTTTACCCACTTGCCAGACCTAGAAAGAGCAGGATTTATTTGTGGCACTTTAAGTGCCTTAGCAATGCAGATAATAAATATGACAGAGCAAGGTGATGTACTTTCACAGCACAGCTGTCAGACATCTTTAATATTTTCTACCCCCATTTAAAAACAAATGTAGTTTATCTGTTTACTTGATGTACTAGAACAAGTAATAGGATTTATTTGTGTGTTTGGTGGTACTTTAACATCAGTGAGGGCGCTGTTTTTTTAAAATTATTTTTTAGGAGCATGCTGCATATTTCATAGCTGAGTGAACGCACGTGAAACATCAGTATTAACCTTGCAGTGTACTGAATATGATTTCACACAAGACAAAACTTAAGAAAACCTGTTTGTTAATACTATATTTATTTTTTGTATACTTTAGTTTCCTGCTTTGAAGAGATTGCATATCACTATATTGTTAATAGTAATATGAGTATTAATATCATCCTGAGTTTAATTAGGGATCTGTGCTTTTGTGATCTCAATCCAGGTCCAGACCATTCAGACAGTTTGGAATTTGTAAAAAACAACATTGCAGAGTCCAGTGAATCAAATTTGCACACCTCACCTTGTGTAAATAGCATCACTCAGTGTGATGTGTATGGTCAAATGTGGGCAGAATCTATCCCCAATGTCCATTCATATACAATTTCTGTCAGTGGAAGTGGTATTAGTAACCCTAATGTACTCTGGGGGACACATTCAGTCCGATGTTCACATCTAAGCCAAGCTTAGCTGTTGAATAATGCAGGCCATGTTACCTTGGTAACCTGCACAGACACTGAAGTCAGTGGCTTCCATGTAAATGCTGTGTGACAGGTCACAGAGGATAATGGTTTATGTTTGTTTGTGTCTTTTTGTGTGTCTTTGCACACACATGTGAAGAATACTGATACTGAAAAAAGTGATGGACTATCAGTATGTGGAAAGTTGTTGAAGAAAACTTTCATTGCCCTCTGTATACAATGTGTATAATCATGTGTCTGTATGGCATATGTATATGTTTCTATGGAGCTGTGTCTGTATAATGTACATTACAGCCATTCAAGCTCCATTCCCCTGTCATTAACAAGTTTGGCTGCTAGACATTTTCTCTTCTGCTCTGGGGCATATGGCCTGTTGTCTCAGTGCTTAGGGGAGGCAGTAGCTGATACAAGGCCCTTTGATCCCCATTATTTCCCACTGCAAACAGTAGATTTTAATTACCAAGCCATTCTTCCTGCCTACACTTCTTCCTCTGCTTATGCGCCTAGAAATGGAACTGCCAAAGAAATCAGACTCATCAGCTGAAATACAGCAGCTTGTTTGTGTCACTTTGGATCTGCCCTGCCAATTACTGTGGTAGAGTTTGACGGTTTGTTATACATTGTGTTTAAGGAGCAATACTGTTACTGCTGGTTTTCTGTGTGTAAGGCGACCCTCACAGGTTACAACATCCAAAGGTGAATGTTTTAAGGACAGCATAAGGGTGAGTGTAGTTTTTTTGGGAGCAGAAATGTGGGAGGTGAGCTAAGGAATGAAGGGTGGCTTAAAGTGGTGGACTTGCTGTGAGACTGTAGATCCTGAGAGCTTCTCAGACTGCTTGCCCATATGGTGACGCTCTGGAATAATTCTTCACCTCTCTGTAAAACCCAGATTCAATCCCTTGATTCTCTTCACTGCTTTCTTTGTACCTTAATGAAGAAACATTTGCAAATAATTTCACCAGAGAGCAGTATGTCTAGTTTTGGTCCATAAAACCTTAGAATAATATAATCACAATAATAATCACAAAATGACCAGCATCTCACTCCCATTGTCCGAATGAAACACTGGCTGCACAGTTAAGAGGTTACACATATACAAATATACCCCATGTACTGTAAAATCTAAGACCTTTATCTGATCTAAGTACAAAGAAAAGATTTTTCAGTGTTGTCACTGACCAACTTAATTGTATTTTGTAAATAAATAAATAAGCAAATTTAGAGTTTGATGCAACACACTCAAAAAAAAGATGGGACAGAGACAGGTTTTCTACTATATTGCATCACTTTTCTTTTTCTCCTTTTTATTTGCTTCCATGGGTTTGGGAGATAAGGATACTAATTGTTGCAGTTTCTAATGAAATATTTGCCCATCCTTGCTGGATTCAAGACTCAAAAATCCATGGTTGCTGCCGTCTCTTTCTCCTTTTCATGATGCACCATACATTTTCAGTAGGAGACAGATCTGAACTGTCTACAAAGCCAAGCTGTTGTAGCATGTGCAGAATGTGGCCTGGCATTGTGAGGGCATTATCATCGTGTAAAAAACATTTACCAATTGGGTATTAAACAATTAACCTGCTAATTCTGGAATAATCCAGAAAGATGTTACTTGTTGCTACCATGATGCCAAAATTATGACGGACACCTGTGCCTGCCTAAACATCTTGATACCAATACTGAAGCAATACTGTGGCAAAACCCTAAAAAAAAAAAGATGATAGAACATGTTATTTAATTTAAAGAAAATGGTATTGTTGAGGACATGAATCCTGACAGAAACACCTGATTTTTAGTAGTTCAGGTAAAGTTAACATTACCACTGTCTAAGTTGTTTGGTTATAGAGATGTTAACCACATTGGTCGTAGACTTTAATTCTGTCATTTTCACTGTTCATTTCTCCATTACAGTCAGAATAAAATCTGTATTTGAAGTAGGCAATATGAGTGAACACTGATCTGTATTACCTGCAAGAGAGCTAATAGAAAGGGAAAAAACAGTGAGCAGGGTGAAGGGGTCAGTGATGATTTTTTTTGCTCGGTTAGCAGCTTGTTTGAGATGTAATGACTGTAATGTTAGGAAAGAGAAGCCAATGAGTATACTGATACTCAGCTGTTTGTTTCAAGTGATTTGAGGTATAAATTCAATTTCCTGTGTTATATTTCTTCTACTTTTCCCCATGTAAAGTGAAACCATGTGAAATTTCCAAATTCTGTCTGTTTTGCCTTTTGCTTACCATGTATGTACTCCTTTCAGTTTTTATAATACAGCCGGTAATTTGAAATCAGGTTTTACCCTGTATTTACACTGGCAATAGGCTAAAACCCAATGTACAGTGCTGTGTAAAATTTCCCACCTTCCTGACTTTTTTTTTTTTTTTGCATACTTATCATTGAAAATTATTCAGATCATCAAACGATCATCAAAAAAAATGGGTAAATACAAAATGCAGTTTTTAAACCATTTCATGTATTAAGGGGAAAAAAAGCTGTCCAAACCTGCTGTCCAAAAAGTAATTGTCCCCTAAACATAACTATTGCCACTATGCCACTATTTTTGTGTAATATTAAATTTGGAATCATTTACATGTGACAAATCAATTTCAGGAAGGGGGCAAATACTTATTCACAGCACTGTGGAGCCTATAATATGATCCAAGCCTGTGCAAACAGTGATGTTCAATAATTGCATGGTTATTTCATAGGTAATGAATCTATTGATACAGTATGCATTATTTCACTCTTGATGGAGAGCGCCTCCCTGCGCCCATTTAATTGTCCATTTATTCCAAAATAATCTACATGTCTCTTCTTCTTCTTTTACATATTTTTTCTTCATTAAAATGATATGTATCATGATTATTATAGCTGGTGCAGAAATGAGGATGAGGATTTTTGAAGGTGCTGAGGAAAATAAAGGAAGAGTAGCATAGGAAAGTAATTGGGTCATGTTGAAGCAATGGGACATTAATGGGCCATTGGGCTTCTCCGACTGTCTTGCCATCTCCTTCTTCAATAATTGCTATGAATCAGGACAAGCCATAACACTGGGTGCTTTAAAACTAAATAAAGGTAAATCTACGTAGGCCCACACCTACGTCCCAAATGGACAGTTGACTGTACCTGATGTTGGAAAATGCACCTGGTGTCTCTTAAACAACCTTCATGGCAGCAGCAATAGTAAAGTGATAACCAAAACATCACAGAAATGCACCCCTCTCCCGTCTTCGCCCATCCTGGTTTATGCAAATAGTCCTTAATAAAAGCATGCTCACTCTGGGGCCGCAGGTATAGGAAGGCAGGGGGAAGGTCACATTGGAGGGGAAATTATTCTCTTCTCGGCATGATAATGAAACTTTTTTTTTTATTGAGCAGAGCCAGTTAGGTTCCTGTCCTTAGCTCTGTGGTGCACTGCTGGCTTGGACGCTACCTGCGCTTATTTACTCTGTGCACAGCAACCAACAGCTGTTGGGCAGCCCTGACGAAATGAACTGGTAAATAATTTCTTCTAAGGGCGGTGTAATAGCCTGGATGAAATTTGAGAGATTTGCATTTCAACTAGTTGTATTGTATGAGCACTGTAGAGTACTCAACTTATTTAGTCAGTAAAAGCAGCATGTTTTAGGATAGATGAAATCCTCAACTGTTTTATAATTCCTATGTTCCCTGCTGCCGCTGACGGAGGGACCTTTCACTCTTGATGGAGAGCGCCTCCCTGCCCAGAGAGGTTTCCATTTTGAGATAGTATGTTGCATTTGTAAATGATTTGTTGGGAACAGGGTTCACTATTTCAAAGGATCTGAACATATTGATCCTGTTCGCGATGAGCTGACACCTCATGTATCGTCTCATCTGGACAGACTGTTCCAATAAGGACTAAGCATCAGGGAAGAAATTACTACCGTTACTGGGGAAAGAATATATAGACAAGTCTCTTATAACAGTGTGACCAAGTTTCATGAATTCAGTGTGGATAATTTAGGCAGCTTAATTTGTGACATAAGAATTTCAGAGTTTTTTCAGATGTCAGTCATGGTTATAACATTATCTTCACCTGCTAATGATGGATGTTTAACACAGTTGAAAGCTTCAGTAAAAGTAACAAGTGACTCTTGAGTTGGGTTTTATTCCTAAGGTCAAGAAAATAACTGATACTGAAACATCCATGTTAAGATATTGGGCTATGGAGTGGATTTCCAGTTTTATAAAGCTTCTTATTTTCCCAGGGCAGGTGGCACCTTTCGGCAACTAATTTCAAACACAGAATTTGAGTCTCCTTTCTTGAGCTTGAATCCTTAGTTAATGGATGATGCTATGCCAAACACATCTCATACATCAGAGTAACCATATGTTTGTGCACAGCCATTAATCTCAGGCTGGAGGTTGACTGCACCCGCTTTGCCCTGTCCTACCGAAGCCATTGTCCTCCTCACTTCCTGTTGTAATAACAGCTACTGACCACCACACAGATGGCTGTCAGCCAGGTTAGGGCAGCAGAAGGGCCCTGTCAACCCATATACACACACACGTGTGTGCACACACAGTTTAAGTTTACGGTCTTATATGGCAATGCCAAATGCCAACACACACAGAACTGAGAGCATCAGAGAGCATCCTGGCTAGTGACAAATTGCAGCCTAAGAAAACAGACCCTGATGTAGCTCTCAGGAGGGACTCTTGAGATCTCTCACAGGGTGACCCAGTTCCATCATGTCTCCCTTTTCTCTCTCTCTCCTGTATCTATTTGGTTGTCTCAGCTGCATGTCCTTATCTGTTCGCAGAGACCGTTGTATTGGTTTTAAGGTTTAATTCAGGCAGGAAGTCTTCAAAAGGCTCTAAATAGCCAGTGCCCTCTCATAGCAGGTTTTTAAGTTGTTCAGATGTTCACTCCTTTGTGACCAAGTTGGTGTCTTCTCCTCAGTAAAAGGTCTGAAGTCTGAGCTGGCCAGACTCATGCTTTCCTCAGTCACTGCTAACATCACTTAACCAAGAGATAAAAAAAACAACAACTCTGGATTTATTTCTTAGTTTTTAATTCACTCTCTTTTTTTCTGCATTTACAGCAAATAGCTTAACTGCAATGCAGCAGTGCCAGTATGGGGCATTAATATTAATGTACACCCATCTTACCCAGGGTGGCAGGGAGCCTGTCAATCTAGACATCCATTGGAGGCACTCCCTACACCAAGAAACACCTGCCTAACACTTAAGTCCTCATTCTGACACTAGTGGGCGCCAGTCTGCCCGTATAATGTAGCAGATGTATGTTGATTAGCCGTTTGTTCTGCATATAGGACGTAATTCCTGAAAATCCAGATTAGGCAATTGTTATGTTGTGTTGCAACAACAGGAGCAGTAAAGGGGCACAAAAAAGGCATCTATGGGAAACTACTGCTCTTGATTCTGATGGAAACGGTTATGGTTTAGAAAAAACTGCTCCAGTATTGTGTTATCGGTCTTAGTTGAACACTATAAGAGTTTTACAACTGGAAATAAGTTTTATGTTATAGCTTCAGGCAGGAATCTGATGTGGCAAGGACTTTTCTTAAATAATTTGCTTGTTTAAGTCTCAACTGCTACCCAGTGGGTGCACCACAGATGAAATTACTCAGAAGTCTCCCATGAGATGGTGAATCTACAGTACACAAGCAAATAGTTCCTTGTAACAAAGGCAACACATTTTGAATGTGAGATTAGGCAGAATGGGTGCGGTTGCTATCACATTTAAGCAGTGCTCCTCTGCATTAAGTGGCTGAAGATGGCTGCAAGCAATGCAGGTGTGTGCGTAAGCTTCTGTGCAATGAGAGGTAGAGAGAGAGCGAGAGAGGCTGGGATCAGTGTGCTGCACTGTTCATCACTGCAGCAGTACACCAGACCCGGTTTTCTGTCCGTACAGAGGTGCTGACTGCCTGCCCCTTGCTTCTCTTCCCCCTTTTCTCTGCTTTCCTCAAGAGGGTGTGCTGATGATGCTCTCTTTCATTACCCCAGAAGGAGGGAGACAAGCTGTAGGTTTAGCAAAAACCCGCAGGGAACCAGCCATCCTGATTACCTTCAGTCTGAAAACGTGCCAGCTTGTTGGTTTGCATTTCTGTCTTTTCTCTGTCTTAATAGTTAACAGTGTTCATTGATTGTGCAGACTTTGGTCTCCCTGTCCTGTGCTGAAGCCCATTTCCTCTTTGTACCATTTCAGACCCTATTTACCTTAGTGTTGTGTACATAAACATTCCAGCATGCACATGGAGGCTGTACAGTCATATCAAAGTCAGAGTAAAATTTCCTCCTTTTGTCGCAGTTCAAATATATGCCCTACCAGATGATATAGGGTTAATCAAGGTCAGAAGTGTTCTCTCCAGTGTTGCTGCTTTAACGCATATTGGAAGCACATTGTGTACCTAAGCACTGGTACAGTATGTGAGAACAGTTCAGCTTTGCATTGTTTTATATTATGTAGTATTTGCACAAGTTGAAGAGTTGTTTGCTTATCTTTATCAGATATCCTTGACTGATACATTGCTCGTGCACTAAAATAGCAATGAGTCTGGGTGCGGTATTCACATGTACCATATGCCTGGATGTGTACCAATGGGCTAAAGCAAGAAGAAGGCAAGCAGATCTAGAGTTTGGAGGCAAAGAGATAATGGATGCGTTCAAACATTGAACTAAAGCTGCCATGCTAGGAAACCTTGTTGAATTAATGTTAAAAAGGATGAATATGCACATCTGTCTTTTTTCAGGTGTCTTTTTGTGAATTCATTTGTAATTTAACAAGTGAAGGTTACGGGTGTGTGGTTTCCTCTACGAGTAAAACTGAAATTTCTTGTCTTCAGTGGCACCACAGGGAGTGACAGTCAGCCTCGCTCTTTATGCCCCCTGTGACACTGTGACTCCTTCTCAGCCTTCCTCTTGTACAGTTGCTTTTGCAGCCATGTCCCTCTGAGGCAAACATCCTCTAAATGACCTTCAATAGCACAGAACTGACTGACTCTTTTCACCGCACCAGGCCACTTCTGTTAAACAGCTCTGTTTAAACAATGGATTTTTTTTCTTTCCCACACCATTTCTTCCCCAGGAGGAGACCTTAGTGAGTGAAGCTAAACCTCGTGTAATTACCACTTTGCCTCCCAATGATAGACACTTTTGCACATCATCAAGGGAAAAAGTGGCTTCCCTTTTTACCCCAAGATATTGTAGGAGAATTTGTACTCTAATATCACACACAGCACTTGTACTGCTTAAAGCTTGATGTAAATAACGCTCTTCTTGGAAGAGCAACTCCTCCCTAAGTTGATTTAGTATTCTTGTCCCTGTGTGTGAAAATGGGATATGCTCTGCTGTAGGAAAAAAAAAAGAAAGGGGGAGGAAAAAAAGGAAAAAAATGGAATATGCTGTGTATCAGCAGTACAGACGCTGATGTGTTTGCTTACAACAGCTTGTGTCTGGCCCCAAGCTATCATGCTCGAGACATCCAGTCAGAGATAGATCAATTTTGACATTTTACATCGTAAATTTGCACTTTTTCATCAAATTGACTATCTTGTCTTGACTTTTTTTTTAAGGTTTTTGTCATGTGTCTAAGCCAAAACACTCACCTCTCTCCCTCTATGTCTTTCTTTTCTCTGTACAGTGCTATGCGTGTTCTATTATCCAAACTGCCAAGGCCTTGGATCGTGGATGAGAAGAAGGATGACGGTTACACCGCACTGCACCTGGCTGCCCTCAACAACCATGTGGAGGTGGCTGAGCTGTTGGTGCATCAGGTAACAACACATCAGTACAGGAATGCAAACAGCTAATTTTAATGCATGCTTAAGAACTCAGTCTAATGACCATTAGTGTTATTCACACTCTGTAATAGATTGTTTCCATTCACAGATGCAGCTATGCTTTGGGCATTGCTTTCTTACATTATGGATAAGTTAAAGCTGCTGGAGCTGCTTTTTTAATTGAATCTTCATGGTTACCAGGACCTTCAGGGGTATTCTTTAATGCTACTGGGCCCTCATATTCCCCTCCTCTTGCAATCATAGGTTCATGTTCTTTTTTCCCTTCTGAGATTGCAGGTTTTACTCCCTGAAGACTAACACATACAGAAGTTTACAGCAAAAGTCATCTGACCAAGCAGGAACTGGGTTAATTAGGATATGGTGCAAGGCAGCAATGTTGCTGCAGCATTCCAACGCATGCCTGTTTGCTGTGCAAGCTACCTTTCAGCAGGGATGGCCTTTTTCCTGAGTCCCTGCAATGGGTTGGTTCACAGTGATGGCTCAGCTTTCTATTCAGAAATTGCACCACACTACAAGGTGCACTGCAGATTCCCTGCCAGCCAGCCAGCCAGTCAGTCAGCCTTATTACCTGGGGATTTCGCACACTGCCTGATCACAATGCTTATCTTCCCTCCACATCTCTGCAGCTGAGATGCTTGCAATTGGAAATGACAATCACATGCAGCGTTATTGTAGGATGTGTTTTTTCCCCCAGCCTCCTCTGTGACTGTTTGTTGGTCTGCAGGGTTGAGGGAGGGGAGGTTGTTTCGTGACACATAAAGTCAGAGAGGTTGTTAAAGCCTTTCATGTGCTAAACTGTTATTTATTTTTTACAGTGTTATTTTGTTGTCTGTCATCTTTGTGCGCATATACCTACATGTGACACATTACTTTTGGTTGTTTCCTTGTTTATTTATATGCATTTTGTCTGCTCTTGATTCCATCTCTTAGGGAAACGCCAGCTTAGACATCCAGAATGTCAACCAGCAGACGGCATTACACCTGGCAGTGGAGCGTCAACACACCCAGATAGTCCGGGTTAGTGGAGCCTGTTCTTTCTTGGCCTCCTTCTTGATCTCCTGTTTCTCCCCTCTATAACCTGCATTTCATTTACACAGTTAGACTGCTTCTGATTGATACTGCGCTCTGAGGCAGTATC
>JAUBNQ010000009.1:13858592-13873230 GCA_032353495.1 Ctenopoma kingsleyae
TCATTTGGTCTAGTGTTGGATTGAGATTGCCACGTTGCCATCTTGTGGACTTAAGAAAAAATGCACTCTATAATTAGGGAATACAATACGGATACAGTTTATTCTAAGTAGCAACCTTGTAAATCAGCACCATGGCATTTGCATTGCTGCATAAAATTGAAGTTTCTGTTTGACTGCCTGCTTGTTAAACTCTTTGTTGATTTTTCTTTTAACAGCTGCTGGTGCGCGCAGAGGCCAAGCTCGATGTGCAGGACAAGGACGGAGACACACCACTTCACGAAGCACTGCGTCACCACACACTGTCCCAACTACGACAGCTCCAAGATATGCAGGATGTCAGCAAAGTAGAGCCCTGGGAACCTTCCAAGAACACAGTACTTACACATCTATCATTAACTTTGTGTGCCACATAGATTACAGTAATTTACTCGGTTCAAGGTTCCGTAAAGTGTCACAGTATTGAATTATTCATACATTAAAAAGAAGATCACTATGGGAGATTGTGTTTAGTGTTGTCTTGTGGTAGCACTCTGTAGGACATACTCAGTGCTCCTGAGTCCCCTATTACCTGCATCACTGGACAGCTCAGTCTACACCAGCCCATGATTTAGACAGCAGCCCAACCAGCAGGCTGACGGAGCAGTCAACCAGCTCAGTGCCACTTCTTGGCCAGCCCGAATGAGTTCATCCCTCTGTAGAGGCCATATGAGATCTCAATCATCTTCGTGTTCACACCACGCCACTAATCCCTGCAGGAATGAGTTTAGAACTAGAATTGCCTTTCGTGTCTCACACCCACGCATTTTTTTTAAATTAGTCGGCCTGATGGCTTCATCAGCAGAGATGTAGAAGCTACTGGGTGAAGACAATAAGACATGGAAGACCTAAATTGCTAAACAGAGAGCAACTTTGAATCGGTGGTGAACCGAGTGAGGCGATGAGCTGGAGGAGGGAGTGAGATGGAACAGTTAATAGAGTTTTGAATGGGTGTGAGGGGGTTACACTACATGATAGTCATTTTAAGGCTTGTCTTTGATGGGTTAATTACTGGTGATATGATAGTCCTTTGACATGGTTCATTTGGATTTAACTGTGAAGCTATCTGAATAATATAAAAATGAGGACTCCTTCTGTTTTGTTTTGTACATTAAAGGTGCGAGTGCTTGAGTAAAAGGTAGATTCAATTTGAAAATCTGTCATGTGCCAAAAGTCAAAACCCTGATGTGTCTGTTTTTTATCTGTTTTTGTGTGTCTGTCTGGCTCACTGCAGTTAATCATGGGCTTGGGCACCCAGGGGGCTGAGAAGAAGAGTGCAGCATCCATCGCCTGCTTCCTGGCAGCCAACGGAGCAGACTTGACCATTCGTAACAAGAAGGGCCAGTCCCCTCTAGACCTGTGTCCAGACCCCAGCCTCTGTAAGGCTCTGGCCAAATGTCACAAAGAAAAGAGCAGGTAAACATCCCTTAAAGCAACAGTTTGACATTTTGGGAAATGCACTTATTCACTTTCTTTCAGAGAGTTGGAACCATGAAGTGGTTAGCTGAGTGAAAAAATAAAAATACATGGATTTATGAGTGGTTATTTTCAAGTGACATTTAATTGCTTGCTCAGACGATCTTTTTTTCTTTCTTTGCTAAAAATGTTTCATGTAGGGATTTGTGTTCTTCTCTTGCCTTTTTCTTTCTTCTCTTTCTTTTTAGTCTTGCCTGCCTCCTCATATTTTCTGTGTGCCTTGTCAGCACCTCTTGCTTGTAATCTCCTCTATTCTCACACATTGTGGTTTTCTTTCCAAATGTTGCAGTGGCCAGGTCGGCACCCGCAGCCCATCTCTGAACAGCAATATCGAGTCACTGGAGGAATGTATGGTGTGTTCAGACATGAAGAGAGACACTCTGTTCGGACCCTGCGGACACATCGCCACCTGCTCCCTCTGTTCGCCGCGTGTCAAGAAGTGTCTCATCTGCAAGGATCAGGTCCAGTCAAGAACCAAGGTATCAGAAGTGCTTCTTCTGTCTCTCCCACCCAGAGGTAGTTACAACAGACTTTTGAGTGAATAGACAACCTGTCTTTTACTTTCACAGATCGAGGAGTGCGTGGTCTGCTCTGACAAAAAGGCAGCCGTGTTGTTCCAGCCCTGTGGTCACATGTGCGCTTGTGAGAGTAAGTTACACACATTTCCACGTCATAACCTTGACTTTGGCACCTGCTGCTCAAATATGGCCAGCACCTGTCTAAATAACATATTGTGTTTACTATAAACTACATTCAGGTCTGACCAATATGTGTTTTGTTCTAACCAGACTGTGCCAGCCTCATGAAGAAGTGCGTACAGTGCCGGGCTGTGGTGGAACGCCGCACCCCCTTCGTTCTTTGCTGTGGAGGGAAAGGTATGGAGGATGATGTCGCTGATGATGATGATGATGATGATGATGATGATGACCTTAGTGAGTGAATCTTCCACACATTCTCTTTTAATTCCCTCCCCTTTTTTAGATCTTTCTTTTTCTGATTTCTTTTTCTTATCTTTTGCTTTGTTGCCTTGCTTATGCACTTTATAGTTTGTAGTTCACTATAGTTTTTTTCACCCTAATAGATACATTATATATTAACGAATGTAGTCAGACACTTAAATTAGTTGCCCTTACTTTCCAATCTTTTTTTTCACTATTAAATGTGGCATGTTTAAGTCATTACACCCATTTTCATCATGACAATGTCCTAGCTTCTATTTTGATATTGACTGCAGTGGACAGTGGCCTCACTAATGCTTGGCTGTCTTGTCTGAAATTTGCCACCTAGTTCTTCCAAACAAATGGATGTTGTGTTTCAATTCATAATCTTTTCATAAGTAGGATCTCTGAAGCCATTTCTAGACTGAGTTTTGGTGGTTCTGCCTGAACCATGTAATACTGTCATAGACTGTACAGAAAACCTAATTTTGCAGCTCCTAAAAGTTTAACTAATCATATTCACAAAAAAGGAAAAACTCATTTATCTATATGTTGAATAACCTGTTCTCCTAAAGATATATGCTTACAAATACCCATATAAGTGAGTAAAATAACTGAGTTGTACGTGTGTTAGTGATTCTCTAAATAAAGACACAGAACTGTTTTGCAGTGATAAATTATTTTATAACAACCCCTCACAAGTGCATTTACAGTTGCACATAATCCCTTATTTTCACACATGTGGATATAGTTGTGTCTTCTATGTTTTCTCATAAATTAAACAATGTTTCATTGCCCATGTTTTTTCCACATTTTCTGTTGACTTAAAAGGAAAACTGTTCTCAAACACAACATGCAAATCTGACTTGCAGTCACTACCACATATACAAAATCAAACACAGACCCAAACATACATACACTCATGCAAGGGGCAGCATTGATTGTTTTCGCTTCGTTGCTGTAACACTGACTGACTCTTGATGTCTTTTACAAAAGCAAATCCAGCGCACAAATTTAGCTTTTCCAGTTTGGTGCTCAGTTTCTTCTAATCCAGTCAACATAGACATTAGACTCATGCTTAAGCTTTGGCTGATAGTGAAAAGAGACTTGCCACAATGCATTTTTACCATCAGTTCTATATAGAAGTGACTCTATTTCACTTTCTGTCCCTGATCACTCTTTTCCAACTTACTAGCTTACACTTCAGATTCTCTCTATGAACCTCCCTAAAAACTGTAATGAGTAGTTTTGGTCCTCTGGCCAACTGTTGACCTGGTGAGGACAGCTCCTGCTATAACAATGTTACTGGTTATTCCCAGCAGGGAGCTCTAACACTATGGCAGGGGGATCGCAGGATCTTCTCCAGCCCAACAATCTGGCACTAAGTTGGTGTAAGTATACCTCCATGATCCCCTCCTTTATCAGAGCCTTGTTTCTAAAGCGCTCCCCACAGTGCTGCCCTGGCCCTTATCTCCTCTCCTTAAAACCCCCTCCCTTTCTCCTTCAGTGCTACACACACCCCGTGCAGTAGGTACTGGTTTATATATTATTATGATGTGTATATGCCAAGAATCACACTGATGACCACTATTTCTGGCAGATGTTTGCCAGTCTGGAACAGGGCCTCAGTCCAGTGCCCAGGTGATACATTCAGACTGACACTTGTCATTATAAAAATGCATCCTGTGAACACTAAAATGCCAAGAGTACTGCAAGATGTTTTAATCTCTCCCAGTTTATATCTCGAATAATTACAAGTTTGCATTTCTGAAATGGAGTCATTTAAAAGTAAGTGCTATGCTAACACAGACTGCCAGAGATACGTTTAATCTCCCAAATGAAATAAAATTCAGAGTGCATGTGATCCTCGCTGGTTTACAAAGCTCATGTTTTACATTTTATATATTATAACTCGCAGCTTGTTTCAGAATGTTAATGTTGGTGTGGCTGCATTTCTATTTTATTGGCAATAGTTTATCATTATGAAAAGGTGCTATTTGATGTGGCCACTGGTGCAAAGTGTTAATTTTCTTAGCCCCTAGGTTGCCAAATGAATTCAGTTTTTTCATGCACCTGGCCTTGTGTTGTTCTGTTTTGATCAAAACAGCCAGTGGAAACATCCCAGCCCTCCAGAGAGACAAGGATAACACCAATGTCAACGCTGATGTACAGAAGCTACAGCAACAGCTCCAAGACATCAAGGAACAGGTGAGAGCAAACCGTGCTGCAGAACAGAGGTCAGCAGGGGTGATGCTCTCTCTGCATTTAATGATCCACACCTGAAATGTAATGAATGTAAAAACATGCTTGAATTTGAAGCATGATTTGCAGCATTTTGCAACACCCCTCTGGTTGCAGTTGTATTGCTCACATTTGGTTCAGTGTGTCGGGAGTGAAAAATTCCCATTAGAAGCTCATGGTTGATTCACTTTACTTGTTCTGTTTGGTCATCAGTCCAAAACCAAGTGTTATCCAGCTTACAGTTATTTAAAATATAGGAAATGAGCAGATCCTGACATTTAAGAATCTTGATGAACAAATGAAATCTTAATCAGTTATGATAAGCAACAAATTATTGCTGATTATTTTTTGGCGAGCTAAACTGGACACACCCAGGGTGTTTTACGAAAACACAGACCAGGTGTTGCCCATGAACTACCAAGGAAAATAAAATTCAGTTGATTCAGGAAGTGATGAAAACTGCTATAAAATGTCTGATCAACGGACGGAGATGTCATAAACATTTATGTAGAACTTGGCTTAGTGACTTTTGTGACTGTTTCTTGAAATCAGTTTATGACAACAAAACATGAACAGTGATTTTTTTTTTTCTTCATCTGTCTTCAGACCATGTGTCCGGTGTGTCTGGACCGGCTGAAGAACATGATCTTCATGTGTGGCCATGGCACCTGCCAGCTGTGTGGGGACCGAATGAGCGAGTGTCCCATCTGCCGCAAGGCCATCGAGCGCCGCATCCTCCTGTACTAGATCTCCCCCCAGATGTCCCCCTTTCTTGTCTTAAAGCTTACACGACCACATCTGCAACGCCACATCTGCACCAGCTGCCGCGGCTGCTACACGGCTGTCCTCACAGCGCCCAAGTCAGCCAGCCAGGGTCGTCGTCAGATTTCTTATTCTACACAATGATGGGTTTAATTGTGTTCACGTGGAATTTACAAAACGACAAGAAAAAAAAAACAACCTTTGTTTTATCAGTTCTGCTGTTCTGTCATCATTTCTCCTGAATTCAGCCAGAAATATGCTTGCTTCATGGACGTCACTTTTTTTTCTTAGTGTCACTTTTTTTCTCTTTCCTGCCATCCCTTAATCTGTTTTCACTTGATACGTGGAACTTCTTTCTATCTTCGAGTCTGTGGTGGGGCCTTCAGACCCACTGTTTTGGATATGAACTTGAACTATGAACTATGAGTCCTGTGTTTGGATTTTACTCTGGAACAGCTCTGAGTATCAGAGCAAATTCAAAGTGTAGAGGAGGCGAGGTTGGTTGGTCTGTTACATTTCTTGTAAAGGTTTCATGTATCTGTCGCAGTCAAAGCCAGCTGCAGTCAAGTTTTACTGTATTTGTAAATCTTTATGCAAGTGTATTGGTATCGGAAGCTCCTGATGTGGATTTTACTTAATCTTTCATGACAGTATCACAGGTGTGTGACACGTTACTGTTTTCACCATTTAAAGGTTCGGTGAGTGTTGTAGCTTCATGTCTGTTCAGTTTGGCTGTCGTGACACTGTATGCTGACTGTTCTCGCAGTTGTTGGCAGTTTTACACTAGAAAAGCTGAGTCAGAATAAAAGCTCTTTTACACACCGACGTTGGAGGCTCACTTGAGCTCAGTGATATAGAATAGTCTGATTTCCATGTAGCACACCACACCCATACTTTGTTGACAAAGCTGTACCAAGAACGATGACGGTGTTGCAACACCCATTTTTCGCTGCCGCCATTTAGGGATTCAAGGCAAACACAGACTCGTTTAGCTTCTGTCCATTGCTGAGCCCCTGTTGTACCCGTTTGTTGTACACACTGACCCACACAATGCAAACATTTCTGTAACAAGAGTATCTTGTCACAACTTGATGTTAAATTGTTTCAAGACTTGGTGGTATTGTCTGACAAAAAAAGGTTACTATTCAATGAGCATTGCTGATTTACCATTGATGACTGTGTGCCATTTGCTTCCAAAAACTTGTATGGGGATACGGTGCTTTTTATCTTGTATTACTTTATAATTTAAGTGTATTTCCTTTTCTGAAAATCAGCATTTATTGAGCTAGAGAGTACAATCTATGAGAACACTAAGATGAAAATGTAGAATAATTTATTTTCTATTGCTGCCCCAAAAAATAGGATTTATGGGTATCACTACCTTCCTAATATGTAGCCTCAAGATCTCTCAAACATTCTGTTCTGCTTTGATCTAAATGTTGAGATATATTTGTGAAGTTTGCTTTTTGTTGACAATAGCTTTCTAGCAATCATCAGTAGAAACTTCTTTTTTTTTTCTGAACTAGGTCTGTAAGCCTAAACTGTTTATTTTTTGAAACCTAAAAAAGACATTTTGCTGTCAAGTATCTTTTCACCAGTGTTTTATTTGGGAGGAAAGCTAATGGTTTTCTAAGACAGAATTTGCCTTACCTCTTTTAAAAGGCAGTTGCCCATGTGGAGGCCCAACCAGTTGGCCAGCTTTGTTTGCTATGTGGGAATCTGCAAAGACGCTTTTTTTTTTCTTCTTTTCTTTTCTTTCAGGACTGAGCAACTTTTATGAGTACAGTTTCTATTCTTTTCACTGATCATGATAACACCTTAAGCTAGAAGCACTAATACGCTTTATGGTAGTGTTGTCGTGTTATGGCTGTTATGATGAAGCCTATTTTGTACTTTATTTCCGATACCTGTAGCTGTCCTGTTAAAAGTGTATCAGTAGTGTTTTCTTTGGCATGAATGTTTGACACATGCAGTACGACATGTATCATGAAAACTGTTGGGTCTGTATTGCTAATAAGTGCTTTTAAAACAACCATATAGCTGAAATAAAGTTCTAAATGAACCATGGGACATTAAAAATGCTGTTTGTTTATCTAGCTTCTGCTGAATTGTTCATTAGCTTTTGTTGTTTTGTTTTTCGAGTTGAGCTCAGATGTAGTCTGCTTCGGATAAGCAGAGAATTAGCATTTTGTTGCTTTTCTCCTGCTGTGCAGCGTCTGCCTCACAGAGGAGACACGGTGGCAGAGATGGGAGGTGTGTGATAATTGAAAATGCTAACACTTAATAATGACTTGGCACCAGCGTGTGATAGGTCAGTTATGCTAATCGGAGAGGGAGAGTGAAGAGAAAAGAGCAAGGAATAAAGAAAACCGCACAGGAGAGATGAGAGAGGACCGAATAGAGTGATGCATCTTCTCCAGTGAGCGGTGTGACAGCGGGACACCTCACAAGGCTTCTCCCCACCACTAAGAAATTATGACCAAAGGCCATTTATGTTCTAACTCATTGACTAGTTCATTCATAACCTGGACATTTTGGGCTTGGCTCACGCGGCAGCAGTATGTAGCAGCTCATAATAAAACATTCATCATGCTGTCACCCTCTCACTCCATCAGTGTGCACTGACTGTAGGGAACTCTGGCACCATTTTATACTTTCTCAGATCTCTGCGACTTGGCACGAGGCCTCGAGAGTTGTGTAGTCTTGTGTCATGTCTGTGGTGTTTTGTCATTTTATACTCAAGTAGCTGTCTTTAAAAAAATGGGCCCCCGTATGCTTTACAGTTTGGTAGTGAGTGAATAAGAGCTGTTGCTAACTACTTTGTCACATGCTTCTGCATGGAGAATATTTTTCTTCTGCAGTTATTCCTCATGATTTAAGCTAGACCCCACACTCAGGCAAACTGTATATAGATTGAAAGGTCTGTTGCAAGATCAGCATGGATGGTACTTCAGACAATGGTCTCCTTGGAACTTTGTAGCAGCAGTCGAAAAGTGTGAAAGAACTTGACTCAGCCTCTTAACACCAGTACCCAACCTCAGTAATGTTTATATGGCTGAATGCAAATCCCTGCAGCAAGGTAACGAAATCATGTAGAAAGCCACTGCAGAATAGAGGAGGTTGTAGCAGCAGATTACATGTATCACATATGGGTGTCATTTTCAGGTTTCCACAGACTCATGGCCGTATGGTTTAGGTCAGAATCATGAAACCCATGACATTAGACCATTACAGAACTCTGAAGCTGAACAGAGACATTCAGAAGTGAATGTCAGGAGTCAGGACCTGGCTGCTTGTCCGTCACTCTGACTGAGTGCAGACCCATGCTGACTGACTGTCAGGGTGTCGGAGACGACACTATCTCTCTCCTGGCTACGGTCTGATCCTGGGGAGCATCCCTGACCGCCATGCCTGCAGGTTTGAGCTGCTTGAATTCTGCAGTGTTTGCTGACTGGGCTGCAAGGGTTGTTAACTCCCACACCAGGAGGTCAGCTAATCCGCCAGCTGTCCTGCCGAGTGTGAGTGATGGTGGCCCAGCACTAGCAGGCTTCACTGAGCGGCAGATAGAGATGAATTGAACCCCCGGAGAGGAGAGCGGGCAACCGTGATCAGGAAAATGACTGTGACCCTGCTTAAAGTCTCTGCTGTGATCACTGAGAAGGGTCAGTGACATCCATCTGTCGGTGGAGTCAGCATGCGGTGGGGAAGAAAGGTTCATGTCCACCCGCAGGCTTTGCCCTTGGCACTGATTCTGAAGTTATGACCTGACAAAAATGAATATATTCTCTTCTCATTTACTGTGAAGTAAAGCTCTGACTGGGTTTTGACATGCAGGTTTCAAAGCACATCACAAGGTGGCAGTACACCCAATGACTAAATATTGTAGGTCTGTCCTGTCATAGATCCACCTTCTGTATATTTTGAAGTGCGGAGGACAACTCAACAAAATTTACAATAGCACACTGACGCGTGCTTTCTATTTTAGTGTGCCAGGTAGTTATAGGCGCCATCATTCATCTATAAGTTGTCCTGCAGTTGTTTCAGGGCAACAGACTTAGTTTGAAACAGAGTTGTTAATCCTCGCCTTGGCTGCCAGCAAGAAATACAGCTATTTGAATTTACTACCACATCTTGATACAGAACTTGAACTTTACATGTTGTAATCCCAGGTGTGCTCTGTTGGAGCTAGAAACACAATAAAGGACATTAAACTTTCTGAGCAAAACTCAACTCCAGAATAAGAAGTAAAGACCTTTCAGGATCTCTGCCACAAGCTACAAACAAAAAGTTTACTTAATGTGCATTTTTCTGAATTGCCTGTATTGATTTGTGAGATCTTAATGGAAAATGAATCCGATGTCTGACCTAGTTTTGACTAAAAAGAGGGTAAAGTTAGGAGTTGAAAACTTTGAATCATTGTCATGTGCAGCACATTTACTATTACACAGTATTTGACCATTTCAGACTTCAAATTCCCATTTTTTTTTAACCCAGAGCACAGCAGAAACTACAGAAATCAATTGTTCCCAGGACTTAGTCATACCACACAGATAAAGGAAAGGGGAGAAATACTTCTTCCCATCTATTTTTGTCACTTGGGCTTTCCTGCCATGTTGGAGGAATTGATTGTTCACTGTCTGAAGGTCCTCTCCCCCTCTCTGTCTCTCTCATGTCATACAGTTCAGAAGTCTGGTTGAATTTATTGTCTCAGTTTATGGCCGAGGCTGAGCAAAGTGCAATCTAGCTGTCTGAAACCAGTCTTTGAGGACCAGAGACGAGGGAAGGGCCTGAGCTGGGGCCCAAGGATTTGTGTATGCTACATTTTGGGACCAATTTTAGGAATTCAAAGGCGTTAACTGTGGACAATTATCAAGGTGCCCTCAGTTTAACTGTGTAGATATTCTTAGCAAAAGCTAAACTATCCTAATGTGGGTTCATTCAGTTCTAAGTACACTTTAGCAGATATTAGTTACAGTAAAACAAATTTAAGTCACTCATATGTCTCTAAATGTGATGTTTGTGGGTGGGTGTACCTGAAAATAGCAGTTCTATACCTCCCACAGTAAAGCCATAAACTGAGTTATCATCTCCCATACACTTAGATCAATCCTCACCACATATAGGCCCCTGACATGCTGATTGCTTTATTGATATTGATCAGGGTAAAGTGTCAAACCACTCGCCTATCTCTCTCTCTCAGTGGTGGGTTATTGTTATTTGTGCCTGCAGAAGGACGTGTTTCATACAAATGAAACACAAATAATTCCCTCTATATATGTGTGTAAATAGACATTCTTCAAGCAAAAACTTATTTATATGGTTTGTTAGCAGTAAAAAGAGGAGGGTGGTTACAAATTGTGCAGTCGTATCCAGTATGTCTTACACTACACTAATTATTTTCAGTTTAGTGTTTAAAGACAACTTGCTTCAACTGCAATAGCATCACCAAGCTTTACTTAAACCAGAAGTTTAGTGTTAATACATTCATTCAAGGATTTTAACAAAGCTGTCTTTCAGCATCCCCAAATCAAACATTCTGTGCCTTTTGACCTATTGCTCGTAGACCCATTCAGTGCTGTTCTTATCATCCCAGCATGATTGGAGGCTGGAGCCTGCAAGCCACATTTACAGTGCAAATGTTATCGTTCCAATGACACTTTAAACAGTCTTTATCAATATATAGTCATTCAAGGTTTATGAGCTTTGATAAAATGCCACTAGCCAAGCAGGGCCATTACTGTGTGTAGCTACTTGGTGTATTTTTAGACTATAATTATTGCTATTTTCTACTGAGCATATGGAACTTTCAGTGCCCAACAGGTAACATAAACGCTTGGCATGTTGAGAGGACAAAGTGACCTAAGTGCAAAAGATATTGATTTTCGCCTCAGGAAGAGCAGCATATGGGCAAACTACAGTGTGAGTTTGGCACAACCTTATCATCCTATTATCTTTAAAACAGTGGGTTATCATAATTGCTTACTTAATAATTCTATAAAACAGTGAAGGTACAACCTTTGCCTGGGCAGTAAACTGTCAAGTGCTTTTGATGCTGAGATTGAAAAGATCTCTGACGGGGCTAAAATTGCTGTAACCTATTAGTTTTATTGGTTAGACTGCAAACACTAACAGTCTGATGATTTCCAGTCAAGTAAAAATGCTCAAACGCATAAAGAATTCTGATTAAACTGATTAACTAACACACAACACAAAAGCTGTGAAGACAGATTTTAACTTAATTTCTGTGAATAAAAACACAAATCACTTACAGTATTACATCAGAGCCACTAGTAAATGTTTCTAATAATTAACCAATAGTGGCCTGAGAGCTCTCTTTAGATGTGATTAGTTTCACACTACTACAAGTATGCAGAACAGTGGGGTAGACATACTTAATCAGCATGCGCAAACTTCATCACATTCAACTCTCAGCCAAGCAAACAAGGTGGTGTTGATGACACTGTCCTCTTGCGTGGTGCTAGGTGAGGTTTTCTAAACAAGGCTAGCTTTGGGATCAGAGTTTAAGCCACAGACGAGAGAGTTCAACAGTTTGTAATCTTTGTAAACTCAGATAGAGACAACAAGGAAACTCCCCAAGCCTGAACTCCCCTGAGTGATCTTTTTTGTTTCTTACAATTTCTTTCCATTACTGGAAAAAAAAAAGAGGCTGCCTGTATAGCAAATGGTACAAAGAAACCTCTATAACAAAACAAGCATACATCTGACAGGTGCTCGCCTCTGCTGAGCAGGCAGTAACCTTGGAGGGAGTAGACAGGAATGTAGCAGCCCTATCTGAGCACAGAGGGAAATACTGACTGCAAAGGCCTTTTTTTGTTCCGAGAGAAAAATCAATATTCCAGAGTCCACCACACTGGCAGGCATTTGGGTGTTTTTTTTTTTTTTCCAGGTGGGCTCCAGCTATGTGAAACAAGCTCAGAGTGACCCCTGGAAAAATAGTTAATGCCTAACTTCTTTATCTTTGTTTTACAGCCAAGGGTTGTACCTCCAAATCAATACATGATACACAAATATCCCAGGGCTCCATGTTCTAGACAGAGAGCAATGACGAGGGCCTGAGATTTTACCAGCTTCACACCACCTGGCAGAGAGAAGTCGTTTTTTTTTTTTAGGATAGGGATAGAGAAGCTACTGGTTCAGTCAGTGTAGGAAGAGTGAGGCAACCATATGAAGCTCCTGTAGAAAGCAAAAGGCAAGACAATTTCCAACAGCTTTAACTCATTTTTTTGAAAACACATCTTAAAAGAATAGTATCCAGCTTGTAGAGAAACATTTGATGAATATTTATTTAGCAAAGGCCTAAAGACTGGAGACTGATTGCATTAAAAAAAAAGAAAGAAAGTAGTGAGTTTTATTGGCTAGTAGGTATGTTTTACCTTTGGACAGAGTCAAGCTAGCTGTTTCCAGTCTTTATGCTGAGCTCAGCAGGAAATACATACTAATACTAATCAGCTCATCTGACTGAGACACAAAGTAAAACCAAGTACATTTTCCAAAATATTAAACTGCTTCTCCAAAGGTCAGAAGCTCATACTGTAGCCTACAGCTCATGAAGCCAAAAAGGCAACAACAATAAATCAACAATAAAGAGCTCCAAGTCAGGTTTCTGTTTCAGCTAATGTCTGATAAAAATATATTTAAAAATTATTGAACATTTTGGGAAATTTGCTTTTGTGCCAAGAACTGATGTGAGATCAGTTTATTAACACTTACAGGGGATGCTAACAATTTGAAGTGTTAATGTTGGATTTTATTTAGATGAGGATGATTTGACATTTACCTAATGTATATGTTTTTGTTAAGGTAGAGCTATAGTAGCTGTTAGAAATGACTGATATCTCGGCACTGATATTACAGGTCGGAGACATGAGTCCTCCTTATTCAGCTTTTCATAATTATGATCATAAATTGCACAGTGTTATATGGCTTACAGCAAGTGCTCTCATCCAAGGAACAGTTCAGTTCATAAGCCCCTTAATTTTTTACTTAATATAGACAAAGCAAATTTGTCACAGCGTGTTAACTAGTGAGCTCCCCCTATTTTTTCATTTTATATCTTTAATTTGCTGTTTCCAGTTTTTATGCTAAGCTAAACTAACTATGTCCTTATTGGAGCTTTTTAAACTATTATTCTCATATCCATAGTTTAGTATTATTATGAATAAATGTTTATATACTGATAGTTATTCATAATTATCAGTTTTCTTTTGTGTCTGAATCTACACATTTGGAATATTTTTAACCTGTACTGGAAGGATTTTCATGAGAAAAACACACTGTTAATATAAGGGTTGAAGGTCTCAGCATGCAGCCTGGGAAAACAGCATCTGGACCTTGATAGTAGCCCAGCACTTTTCTGCACAGTTACTTCAAACCCCTTGGATGGACTACCAAAACTCGATGCACGTTTGCAGAAAAGACCAACAAGCTTAAAGTTTTCGCTCCTCTCTGAGCCTACGCTGGCCAAGATAGTTGATCTGTCACTGTCTGGTACGCCGTCCCTGCAGACCTTGTAGTGAATCAACAGAGCAGCTTCCAGACAGATAAAATGCCACTTCAGAGTTTCATAGGCCTAAAGCGGGTTCCTGTTCCCGACCCGTGTTGTGGTGAGAGAAAGGAGCATCCACTTACGAAGGGCAGACAACCCCCCTTTCTCTGATAGTAGCTGGCAATCTCTGAGGTTGACCTGCCAGTCAATTCTTGGAGACAGATGACGTGAGGGCCCTGATAGGATGTCTCCAAAGGAGAAGACACCAGCCAGCCGCACAGGCTGCTGGGACAGAGAGCAGGACCCAAAGCGATGGACGGATGGCGGGGCTGAAGGGGGAGGGCAGGAGAGGAATGAAGACAAGGTGGGTCAGGGAGGTGGTGTGCTGGAGGAATGCTAAGACAGAGAGGTGGGGGTCATGGAGAAGGTCTCCTGATGAGCAGAGAGACAGTTCTCTGCTGGAGGCCGTTGCATGGCTGACAAAGTTTACTTAACACCAACCCCTGGGAGCCTGGGTCACTGGGGTGGGGATGAGGACTCTTGAATGTTGGCAGAGCTCTGTGGCTCTTAGAGAACAACTAGTTTATAGATTTATAACAATATTATTTCTCTACCTTCTAAGCAGCAGCTGTCATTCAACTGAGTACAATCCAATTACCTTGCCATTACTTTTGTTTAA
>JAUBNQ010000009.1:13885168-13896692 GCA_032353495.1 Ctenopoma kingsleyae
CCCATATGATAATTTTCCCCAAATATCAGATTTTTCCTGTTACTAAAACGTAATTTGAGCCTGAAAGGGTTAAATGTATTACCAACATACATTTATTTTATCAACACCCACTGCGAAGTAAGTTGAATTAATTCATAAATATTCTTAAATGACTCTACATAATGATCATATCCATCTGTAAGGTGGTTTAATAAACTTATTTTACAGTTTACACATAATGAATAAAATAAATAAGTATTCAGCTCTTTTACTTAATACAACAGTGTAAAAACAGTCCAATACGAGTAAATGTCCTGTTTTTAAAACTTTAAAAATAAAGTATTCTCACTAAAATGTACCAGAAGTATAAAAAAATAAAAGTATTTTTATGCAACATATCTAGATTATTATTAATGATGCATTAAGCGCAACAATTTGACATATACGGTCATTTGATTTTTATGTAGGTTGGGTTTGACTATAGCTGTCAAATAAATGTAGCTGAGTAAAATAAAAAATGTCCTCCCAAATGAAGGATAACTACAAGGCATAAAATTCAAAACTGTACTAATTGTACTTTATGAAATGTACATACTTACTAAATTCCACCACTGTAGGAGGTTTTATATGAATGTCAGTAACAACTTTAAGCCAAAACTATAAAGCAAAACAGCAACAAGATACTACAAAATAATAATAATAATTAAAAAAATCAAATATTGTCAATAGGGAAACAGTCAAGTGTTTAAACTCACAAGAATTTAATTATTGATCAGGAAATACACTTGATAGGATCAGAAGGTATGAACTGAGAGAGGGTGGAGCTCCATCTCTGTCCAGAAAGGATCACAGTCGAAGACTCTGGGAAACATGATTGCATTTGCAAATTATTCTTAAGCCTCAGACATGATCAAGTCTCCCTCTCTCTTTCTTTCTGTTCCTCCGTGATTGATTGGAGGAGTTCACAGGCTGGCACCCCCATCGCGTTTCCAGCCGCTCACACTCCACATGATTGGTCCGCTTCATGCAGCCGCAGCCACCAGAGGCGCCTCCTCTCATAAACCTCGTCAGAGCGCACTAACGTTTCCCAGTACTTCCAAGAGAAGCAGCGACTCACTATTAGGAACTTGGCGTGCGACCTATGGCACACAACTAGCAGGTATGTGACGAAAAGCGACTTAAGTCTCCTCTATTTTCCCCTTTTTCTGCCCTTTCTCTTCTGTGGCACACAGCTGGTTTAAACATCTGGCGGTGTGTGTGGTGGCGAGCGCAGCAGGACCAGGCTCATCATTTCGGAGTATTGTTTTATCGCTTCAGCGCGCCTCTCGGGCCTTATCTGTTTTGAGTCTTATCAAACGGTTATCACTTTTGCTGTGAAGACATATTGCGTTTTGTTTCCTATCTCTTATGTGTGTGTGTGTGTGTGTGTTTGTGTGTGTGTGTGTGTGTGCGCGTGTTTGTGGGAGGACAGGGATTTGACACGGATGGGTCCATGCCTCTTAAGAGCTCTTGATGGGAGTATGGCAGACTCAGTAGATTGAATGTGGTTTTTTTTTCAGTTAGACATGATGCATGAGTGAACAGTGAACATGTCGTACACTTAATATGCGGACTGATAGTTTATTGTTGTAGAAAGGTGGGCTGCTCCTTTAAAGATGAAAACGAGCAACACATCAGAGGTGAATCCGCGTTTTTCCAGAACATTGGCGAGTTTATCTCCAGATATTTTTGGGGCACATTTTGAACCGATAACTTCGCAGAAGTAGGGTAAAGTTTACTTTCCCTGATTTCCAAACTGTTCCAATTCTCTTTTACAGGGCGGACTACTCCCTGACCATTTTTATTAACCCCTACGGTGTATGGAAAGTGCTCCTGGATGGACCTGGGCGAAAACAGCTGGTCCATGGTCAAGCGAGAAGTATCCAGCAGCCCAGGGTCACCGGCTGAACACAGCTACCTGCCCGGTGACAGCAGGAGGGACGGTTCCACCTCGGACGAGCTGAGGACACCTCCGAGCGAGCTTGACGCGCTGGGACACCGCCGCTCCGACGGCAGATCATTACACTCCTACGTGCACTTCGGACACCATAACAACACCCAGTCCACCGAGGACATTCCTCTCTTTACGGATTTAGACCAGGGCAGTAAACTCGTCCTCGCCAGCGGAGCTCACAAGACGAGTTTGCTGGTGGACCCGGCCGACATGTATCAAACTCTGGCTATCGCCGCAGCCCAAAGCCAGACTGGATACGATTCCTCCTCTGGTGGTTATATGCACTCCAACCCCAACTCTCCCGTGTATGTACCCAGCTCTCGGATGAGCCCCATGATACCCAGCCTCTCGTATCTGCAAGCCAGTGGCTCTGCGCAACCCAGCCACGCTGTTTCCAGCCACTCGGTCTGGTCGCAGTCCACGCCGGAGAGCCCTTCATACAGCACAGGAAGCCCACACACCTCCAGCCGGTTCCACTACCCTCCAAGCCCCCCTATGAATAACGGGACGACTAGGGACACCGGCTACAGTAACACACTGAATGTGGGCAGCAGAGACCAGTACGGCCTCTCTCGATCCCTCAGTGGGACTTACCCGAGTCCATACTCTCCCTATGTTGCACCACAGCTCCCCCAGCTGCCCTCGCCTTGGACCGGGGGACCTTTCGATAACACGATGTTGCACACCTTGCAGAGCAGAGGTGCGCCCTTGATTCGAGGACCAAATGGAGGTAAGAACGTGGTGGGAGAGCGTTCATTTTAGGATTTAGGATGAAAATAAAATGCATTAAAGGAAAAGTCATTTAAACAAACCTGCGACAGCTCAACTGTCTTTAGACAAGACACTGAAACCCCCAAACCTGATTTCCTTGTGGGGCCAGAGATCAAAATGTCAAAATGACTTTAACTAGACAGACATACACACAAAGAAATAAAATCCTCCCTCGTATCAGACAGTCCTGGATTCGGCCTAAAATGGTCGTGTGTTTATCATTCTTGCAAGAAAAATCAGGCCTATTTGTGTGCGCAGGCCCAAAACTGTCCAAAAGATGTATAACCATGAGTATTTAATTCACCTTGCTTTTTATAATTATACTGCATCCCTACTCATTTGGAATCTGTATTCTTTACTTCATGAAATCTGTGGACCTGACTTAATGTGCATTATCAGACAAAGCAACGTGAATAGAGATTTGATCATCTAGGTATATAAAAAAAGTGCATTATTCAGATTTTAATCTTTCCCTTTAGTTTCAGATATCATGGACGACATGGGGGAGAGCAGGGAGTGCGTCAACTGTGGCTCCATCTCCACTCCGCTCTGGAGGCGCGACGGCACGGGCCACTTTCTCTGCAACGCCTGCGGCCTTTACAGCAAAATGAATGGTCTGAGCAGGCCATTAATTAAAACACCGAAGCGCACGGTAAGAAGGGGATCACTCAACCGCTCCATTTCCTGCCTAATTGTTTCAAACAATGGCGGGAGGTCATCGTCGACGACATTCATCGTATGTTTAGATAAAAAGAGACCTTTGGGTGAAAGCATTTCATTTAGATTTTATTTTATCTGCTGTATTTATATGTGTTATACATAAGATGTGCCATATAAAGCGGTCAGAAATATATTTGTAAAATGCATACCAACACTTTTTTACATTTTAGTATAGGGTTGGTGATTTTTAGGCAGGCTGATGACATCATTTAACACATTAATCAGTATTTTTATATTAACTTATCAATTAACAATCATAGAAATTAAAATCGATTTAGGATTGGAACGTTCCAGCGATATTTTCAATAAATTGGTTTTAACAGAGTTTTTTAACTAAGGCACTGATTTAATTGAATTAAACAAATTTTCCTAATACAGGTTATTTGTTAACGTAATTAATATGTCACTCACCCTGTTTAGTGCTTCTGCTGGGTAATTCAATCCAAGCAGGCGACAACGTTTCCTGGTGCCATTGTGTGCAGCATTAAACACGCTTTTTACTGGGAAATCAAATGTCACGTATAGGCTCACTTAAAATTAACATCCTGTAAAAACAGAGTACGTAAAAGCCAGTTAAATGGAGATCGTAACATGACGGATATTATTGTTAGGAAATAGGGTGTGAATGGACAGACTGTAATTCAATTAGTGGATTGTGGCTTTCAGTTCAAATATTTTTTTAACTTGTGACAAAGGTTCTCTAAATTGCTTCGTGTTAATATACATTGTTATAGTCACTAATTGTATTATGATTATTCTCATGTTTCTGTCGCCAGTCAACGTCCAGGAGAATCGGCCTGTCCTGCGCTAACTGTCAGACCAGCACGACCACCTTGTGGCGCAGAAACGCGGAGGGAGAGCCGGTGTGTAACGCGTGTGGGCTCTACACAAAATTACACGGGGTGAGTAAAGTCCTTCAATTATATTGCTTTCAAACTTTAATATGCGCTTTGATGTAAGAGTGCATCACAAATAAAAATAAAAATCTTTTTTTCTAACAATGATTCAATCTGCAGGTACCTCGACCGCTCGCCATGAAGAAAGAGGGAATCCAGACAAGAAAAAGAAAACCGAAAACACTGAATAAAACAAAGGGATCCTCTGGTGAGTTATTATTATTATTGATACTGATGCTCAGCCTGTGAATACAAATAACAGAAAATACAGGCTTTTTACGAACATGATCTCAACGACATATTTTATATTTTCTTTTATAGGAAATAACAACTCTGTTTCTATGACTCCCACATCCACCTCTTCATCCAATTCTGAAGATTGCTCAAAAAACAGCTCTCCCTCTGGACAGGTGTCAGGGGTAAGACTTTTTTCATTTATTAAAATGACTTGTTTCATTTGAATTAGCACACCAAATAAATTAGTTTTTAATAAAACCTAAAAATGCAATGTATTGGTATTAATCAGTCGTTTTGTTCATGATGCATTAACAAAGCTGAATATATTGTGATGAACAGATGAAGGCATTGTGGGTTTTGCTACAGCAGGTGTTTTGGTAAAAAAGAAAAAAAGAAAAAAGATCAAATACTGGCTGACTGTTACTTTGTGGTGATGACTGATCCTAACACATGTCACCATCAGATTACAGCAACACAAGCTTCGTATTTCTCACGTTGTGGGGTTTTTTCAGTTCTGGAATGCAAGTGGCATCTGAGGCCAAAAGCCAAATATGAATCACACTGTAAATAGGGACAAATGTTTATTTATTTTGAAGAAAAGTCTGCTTTTTGATCACAGTTTTGGGTTAATAATATTTCTTGTGACCTTGCAGGTCAGTTCATCTGTGCTGTCCAGCTCGGGGGAGGGACCAGGCTCTGGCACAGCAGTGAAGTACCCAGGACAGGACGGCCTGTACACCAGCGTGGGCTTGACCCAGCCTTCAGATGTTGCTTCAGTGAGGGGCGAACCCTGGTGCCCCATGGCTTTAGCTTGAACATCTAAATCTTTTTGGGAGGACAGCATTCCCTGGCCCCTTTTGTCTGGATGCTATGTAGTGTGGACGTATTCAGGGGCAATATTTGTTTCCTTTCTTGCAGCTGATGCAAGAAGAGTTGGAGAGAGGAAAAGAAGGGTGAGACCACCTTCAGTCACGCTGCAATCTTGAATCGAGTTTGGAATATTTTTGTCCAATCTGGATTTCTTTCCAGATTGGTGTGGGGATCTTGTTGGCTGAAAAAAAACAAGGGAAACTCCAGGCCACATGATCAATTAGGTGGTCTTTTGTGGATGCTTTCTGGGCCTGCTGTGCACTCAGTATCTCTTCCATCCATGACACAGAACCAGATCTGGGTCCTTAAAAGAAAGTCATCAAGTACATAATGGATTTCCTCTCTGCTGATTGGATACCAGTGCTTCATAAAGCACTATATTCTTTAAGGACATTTAGATTTTCTTTCTCTTCCCACAACTGGAATCATACCACAAGTGCCAAGACAACTTTTATGAATCAGAAGAAAAAAAAATATTTATAAATCTTCCATTGTTGAAAACATGGCTATGATTGTTAATAAAGATATCAATATAGAGTAGAAGTTAAACCATTCTGATGTCTTCTTTTCTATTTTTTTTTCTTTATAAGTGGTTGTTTGTAATACAGTAGTGTGGAATCTGCACATGTTTTTCACTGAAAGCTCTTACTGTATTAGACTGAAAGTAGTTTGGTATAAAACAGGGTATAAATTACAATATCATGTAGTGTTTTTGTTTAATTATTTACTGCAAAGAATCAGCTCCCACAGACTACGTTTTGTTAATGAAATGCTGTCAGGTGTTGGGTAGAATTGAGGTACTTTTCTCAGAGCAGAGCTACAAAAACTCTTTCACATGTGGGGCGGTTTAATGCCTTGTTTGAACAAAGCACACCCAGAATAGCTGTGGGCCTACTGACCTTTGTGTTACAAGACATAAACTGCAAAAGAAGACTGTTGGCATCACTACCTGACTCACTGTAAACTATATAAGATTGTACTGTTGCATCATTGATAGCAAACATGGAGAGTGAGGTCACCTCTGAACAAATTCATGTTGATGACTTTGACTAATTTTTCTAAGGAGTGTAACAGTCCAACAGTTTAACATTATAAGGTGTTAAAGTGGACAATGTGAACAGGAAATAAAAGATGCAAACAACTTATATTACAATGAAATATTTTCTTTTAATGCACCCTCACCATGGTGGAAATTTGAATACACAGCAGAGCTGGTGCCATCCAAAATCAACATGTGCGAGGTATGTTTGATTCTTTACCCTCTGTGTTTCTTTGTCCTTCAACTGTGCTGTGAGTGGAGTTTCAAAAAGCTATTTTCAGGCCACAGAACAATCATGGGGAGCTTCAAACCTAAAGGCAATCTTATGAGTTACATGTGAACGTTGGCGTGAAGGATTATTTCTTTTATTTTCCTTTTTTGTCTTTCACAGCTTCCTTTATCCACAAAGGACATGTCATTCATTCTGCTGGACTTATTTATTTTTTTTAATATCATGTTATATAGTTTAACAGCATTCTTTTGTTGTGTTTTTTTCTGAAACATATAAGAAATTATTTTATTTAAATTGAGTCCAATAAATGGTTCTGTTGATGCAAATGACTTTATAGTTATCCTGTCTTTTAACCAAAAGTTTTGAAGTTGTGGAAAGAACCATGTTGTTGCATAATATTAATATTGCTCAGGCATACTTGTGTATGAGTCAATCCCAGTTTAGTTTTAACTCCCCATTTCTCCCAAGCTGAACATAAACGTAATAGCTGCGTGTTCTCAGATTTTTTTAATACATGTGAAAAAAAAACTAAAACAAGATCCACTAATGCAAGGCACAGATTTCCTGGGAAACACTGCACATTTTAAAAGACAATTAATCAAAGGTTTTTCAGTATTTTTTTTGAGTTGTTTCCTTCCACACACACTGTTTATGTTTCATTAAAGAAAACCTTTATTCCTCCTGACAGCTTTTTTACTTAGGAGTTTTTCTTTTCTACTGGGCTCAAAGCACAATCCACTTTCCTGTGTCCTCTTGAACCAGCAGCTCAAAGTACCTGTCACAATGTTTACTGTACTTAAGGGAATATGGCCTGTGAGTAATTCCACATGAAAAGATTTTAGAGATGGTTAAGATTTATGTCTTGGCTTAGCGTTATCTGTCTGCACTTTGACATATTGATTTAGTTGAGTTTATTGAGTGTGGAGGAATGTGCTACACTGAACAACAGCCACATCTACAGTCTGGACATGAACACTGATATTGCATTCACGTCTATTACATGTCGCTAGAATGATACAGTCGCTTCTATATGTTTTAGTCAAAACTGTTTATCACAAATGTTGATTTTTATATTTGGTTATAAATTGCAAATGAAAACCTTTGATTTGTATTCATTTGTTGGTAGGTGTTATATAAAATTCAGTTTATACAAAGAGACCACCAGGAATAAGTCCTTGAGCTTCCAATCAGATAAATTACAAAACCATCTTTAAATATCTAAATGCAAACTGGTGTTGAACTCAAAACAAGAGCAAATATTTATAGGTTTCTGAATTTATGAGGTGGTCCTACCGTGGCACGGTCTGACTAGTATCCATGGTGCTGCGAGGGAGGAAATATAAACACAATGGTGCAGAAATCCTCCCTGCGCTTGCATCTGGATAGATGTTCACAGAACTGAGGGTCACATCAACCATCACGTTCAATGAAAGTGATGCAAATGGCTTATAGTTACTATCTTTTAAAGTGATAGAGGAGGATGTGAATGATGTTCATTAAAGAGATGCAGAACTGGAAAAGAATAGTAATTCTGCCCAAATAAGTGATCAAAAGATGGAAAGAGGGGAAAAAAAGAGGATGGCCGAGGCAGATGTAGACAAAGAGGGAGAAGACAGAGATCTTGGTGACTGCGCAGGGTTGAAAATCCTCCCAAAGTAAACAGTACAGCCACATCAGACTACAGGCCCCACGGCTGTTTGGCCATGAGGTAGCAGCACAATATGGCCCAGTAGCTCCCTCAGGAGATGCCCGTTGATCTTTCCATTTTGCCTTTCAAAGGAGAGCACTACTGGCCCTGCCTCCGGAAGAGATGGGATCTCTGACTCAGCCCTTTTGGGTTTCCTCGACACACACGGGGGTACATTCTGGGAGAAAAAAAAACAGTTAAAAGCATGATAGCTGTCCTGCTTGTGGAGTCTTTTTGGAGTTGGAGTACAATCAAACAACTGTTAATGGAAAGTGTATGCTCTGTATATAAAGTGTTTATTGTTTTGTGATTTCTACAAATTGTTAGATTCATAGAAAGACACACGATGCATTCAAAGCCACAGATGGGTAAGAAATTAAAAGAAAAAAGCAACATTAAGTGTCTTCGTAAGAGGTTTGGCCAGTGTGCTGCAGATCAGCTTAAGTGCTCCTGATTTTTTAAAGTTCTGGAGTTTTACTGTAGGATTAAACCCTGTTCTTCAAAAACGGATTTTATTTGGTGTTTTGAAGATGACAATGGAGAGCACTGTCTTTAACGTGTCCAAAATTCTCCCATCCCCTGTTCAACTGATGTTAGAAATGGTTTTAACATTTTCACATTCATAAAAAAAAACATTCAGTGACACTGTCCTGTCACCTTTGTCTTCTAATCTTCAGAACAGTATAGGCAAGAATAAAGGCACATCTTCCACTCCTGTCACTAACTGTCACAGGCACTTTGTTACATACAACGGGAAGGTTTATTAAATGATAATTAGTAAGTAATAGTGAGAAACCCAACTCATCCCTTTCTAATAATAAAACAGCAGTGCACTGCTGGCACTAAACAACAGCGACAAGTTTGGCTCAGCATAGTCCAGTGATGACATCATGTATAGTAGCTATGTATAGTCACTGTAGGTAGGAGTAGGAGTCAGTTCAGGGAAGGCTGGGTGTTGGAGCAAATGACACTTCTGGTGGAGAATAGAAAAAAATCACAGGGTGGGACAGAGGTGTTTGGCCTGACTCAGAGTGTAAATGAGTGTACTGTGGTTGTGTGTTTATACTGTACATGTGTGAGTGTGTTGTAAAGATTGCCAGGAAGTTTGAAGTCAGGAATTAGATGTAATGGGAGGGGATGTGATTGATTACTGAAAGTAGAGGAAAAGGCAAGTGGAAAGGCCTTATTTCAGATGAAAAAGGAAAAGTTCAAGACAAACTACAATATTTCCACCTGACAGGGAAGCAAGAGCTATACCAGTAAGCTAGGAACAAGTCAAACTCAAAATGCCATGTACTGAATTCCTTTTAACTCTTATTTCTCTACCATAACTAAGGAAATAACATCAGACAAAATAATTTAATGTAAACAGTTTATATGCTTAGATGCTGTTTTCATAAAATAAATTTTCTCATAATAAGAGACAGACACCTCGGTGACATATATAGTAGACCACAACACTTTTGTCAAGCATCAAAAATTGATTTCTAACATTTCCTACATGGTGTAGGGAATGTTATAAATCAATGAGCAAGATGGTTTTATGATTTCATTTTGTTAGATTTTTCACAGCAATTTGTCAGTTACATTAATCAGTAGATTAGCCAAGCACAGACATTCATATCATTTGTCACGGTCAGTTTCCATAAACAGTTTACCATGGACTCTGTAGACTCTATGTGCAGCGCTTACAGCTAAGTGATAACACTAGTGGTCTGTCATGCACACAGTGACAATGCAAACATGTTTATGTGAATAATGCTAAACATGTTCACCATATTAGTTTAGCGTGTTACCATGCTAACATTTGCTAATTTACACTAAACACAAAGCACAGCTGATACTGAAGGGAATGTTGTTTGTTTTGCTTGTAACCCGTTGATCATAAAGTGTTGGCAAATTACAGTTTTGCTGGTGCACCTGAGGACAGAGATGAAAAGGGATCACCAAAAGTGGTCAGAGCTCTTCCTAAGAGCGCATATAAATGTCTTTACCAAATGGTAAATGACAGTAAATTATATAGATGTCAAGACATTTCATAAAAAAACATCAATAATAATTTCAGGGCATCACCAAAGTTAATCTGAAGTGGGTTTTGTTTTGTTTTTTTGTAAATAAAGTCAGTTCTGTTCACTGTTCTCTGATGTGTGACAGTGACATGAGACACTTCTCAATAGTCTTTACCAATCTCGTACTCTCTATGAAGGCAGAGCATGTTAAACGTGTTAGTAATTTAAGTCATGCGCAGCTCGCCAGGCTGCAAGGCTGCAACCAGGTAGGGCTCATTTGACCCATGTCAAACAATTAAAAGTCACCACAGAAAGGTATAGTAGGCTATATATTAAAGAAAAATCTAAAACAGTGGAGAGGAAAAACTCCCTTAAACGGAAGAAACCTCCAGCAGAACCAGGGTCAGGGTGGGCGGCGATCTGCCTCAACCAGTTAGGGTGAGTGGAAAGAGGAGAGAGAAAGAACAGCAGGTAACAGAGATCAAAACAACAACAAGGAGCAGCAGGTGAGGCACTGGACAGGTTGGCATGACCAGTAACTACAGCTCCAAGGCCGGGGATACATGCAGAAAAATACAGAGAGAGAGAGAGAGGGAGAGAGATGACGAAGTACAACTAGGGGAGAGAGAAGAAACAAAGTTAATAACATGCAATGATGTCATAAAGAGTGGACAGAGAGAGAAAAGGAGGAGAGGAGCTCAGTGTAATGTGGGAGTTCCCCTAGCAAACTAAACCTAAAGCAGCATAACTAAGAGATGGTTCAGAGTCACCTGAGCCAACTCTAACTCATATCAAAAAGAAAAGTTTTAAGCATAGTCTTAAAGGGGAGCTGGTTCTACAGAAAAGGCTTGATAGCTAAAGGCTCTGCCTCCCAGTCTACATTTGGAAACTCTTGGAATCACAAGTAGACCAGCACTCTGAGAGCGAAGTGCTCTGCTGGGATAATAAGGTTCTATGAGGTCTTTAAGGTATGATGGAGTCATAAAAGCAGAAGAAGGATTTTAAACTCTATTGTAGATTTAACAGGGAGCCAATGGAGAGAAGCTAATGTAGGTGAAATATGATCTCTCTTGTTAATTCCAGTCAAAACT
>JAUBNQ010000009.1:13896792-13911282 GCA_032353495.1 Ctenopoma kingsleyae
CTAGAAGTAACAAATGCATGGACTAGTTTCTCAGCATCACTTTGAGACAGGATGCTCCTAATCTTAGAAATATTCCTCAGGCGGAAGAAGGAAGTTCTAGATATTTCTTTTATGTAGGAAGTAAATGATATATCTTGGTTCAAGATGACTCCAACATTCCTCACAGTAGCACTTGAGACTAATGCAAAGTCATCTAGGGTGGCAGTCTGACTGGATAACATGTCTCTGAGATTTTTGGGCCCAAATAGAATAACCTCAGTTTTGTCTGAGTTAAGGAATAGAACGTTACAGGACATCCAAACCTTTATGTCTTTTAAACATGCTTGAAGTTTGCCTGATTGATTGGTTTCATCTGGATTCATAGATAAATATAGTTGGGAATCATCAATCAATGAAAATGAATAGTGTTTCCATATAATATTGCCTAAGGGAGTCATGTACAATGAAAAGAGAATTGGTCCAAGCACAGAACCCTGTGGAACTCCATATCCCATTTGTGTGCATGGAAGATTCATCATCAACATGAACAAATTGGGATCTATCTGATAAATAAGATTTAAACCTTTAATCCCAGTGACTTCCAATCTGTGCAATAAAATGTTATGATCGATAGTGTCGAAAGCCGCACTAAGCAGTAACTAACAAGACGAGTATAGAGAGAAGTCCGCTGTTAGAAGCTAAGCTTTGTGACTTTAACGTGTTGTTTTTGTACTATGATTTACTCTAAATTCTGACTGAAAATCTTCATACAGATATTTCCTGTGCAGGTAGTCACAAAGCTGCTTTGAAACTACCTTTTCAAGGATTTTAGAGATAAAGGGCAGGTTGGATATCGGTCTATAATTGGCTAAAACGCCAGGATCAAGAATTGGTTCCTTGAGTAGAGTTTTTACTACAGCTACCTTAAAACTACCCATGGTGCATAACCTGTTATTAGAGATAGATTTATCTGCTCTAATATGGACGTGCTGATAAAAGGTAAAACATCTTTGAGCAGTCTAGTTGGGATGGGTTCTAAGAGACATGTAGAAGATTTAGATGAGTTAATTATTGAAATTAACTCTGCATGATCTACAGGAAAGAAGCAGTCTATGTAAGACTGAGGTCTTATAAACAAATCTAGAGCTGGTGGACAAGTGCATCTGTCCATGCCAGCTGCAGGGAGGATCTGATTTTTTTTTTTCTCTAATAGTTATAATTTTATTTGTAAAGAAATTAATAAAGTCATCGCTGTTGAGAGTTAAAGGAAATGTAGGTTCAACAGAACTATGACTCTTTGTCAGTCTGACTACAGTGCTGAAAAGAAACCTGGGGTCATATTAGCCTAGAATAATATGTAGTCCTGGCTTTACGGAGGGCTTTTTTAAAAGTAATTAAACTCTACTCTCTTCTCTACTCTCAAACATTCAAGATAAATAAAACAGTGTTGTGATTAAATGCCAGTGAAAATGCTGGTCACATTTTGTGTTTGCTCAGTCTGTTGTTCTTCCTAAAGGTACACGTTTCTGGGAACTTTCTCGTATCATCAGCGTACCAAACATGCTTTTAGGCACACACAAACACAAGGTCATCATGAAGGAGAAATGTAAAATATTTGTTTTTGAAATAAGGTATTTATGTTGTACTGTATGACAAATTCTTAAAACTGGAATTTTCTAATTTTCTGAAACCCTCAAGTATAAACTGTTGTGTAGTTTTGTGAATGAACTCCCAAAAGCCATTTTCTATATGTGGTATGATGAACACATTTTTACAAATCTTTAAGTGGTAATGTCTCAAAATAAATAATCTGATGGGCACAGGTTAAAGCTGTATTCTTCATGGCATATTGCATAGTGTTATGATTTTCAAAGCCCCATTTACCATTTTAGCCTACTAACATTTCCTAATCGAAACTATTCACAAAATACTGCTGAAGCTGATAAGAACATTCTTAGTAGACATATTTAAATTTTGACCCAGTGATGGTAGTAAACAAAAATTATAATTAATGATTTAATGAGACACTTTACTCAAACTAACAAATATAAACTATAAAGTCAGGATTCATCCTCTGAGATGTCATTGCAATGCAGCCAGTAACTGTAGTCTAAAGCTGTGGACCAACCAAGAGACCAACATTGCCATTGTTCAAGTGCCACACTATAAGCAGCATTGCCATAGCAACTTGTTTGTGATTACAGAAAAGTTAATAAAAGTATTATTACACTAATATTTGTTATTACACCAAATGGGTTAATATTGTAGCCATGAAGCCATGTGCTTACTTTTACTTTTAGTTTTGTTACTGGTCCCCTCTTCAGGAAACTCCCTCTTTTTGGTGGAAATGTTTCCTTTTATACTGCGTGTATTTGTAGGACCAAAGAATAGTATGGTATGTATGCAACAAGCCCAGAACAATTTGACTAACAAATCAATTTCTATACAATGTAGTCCAGTAAAAGTTTTGTTACTTTCTATTGGAAAGGTTTTTGTATTACCAAGACTTCTGCCTAAAGGAGTATGAGCTTTGAAACTCAGCCACTAAATCATGTAACTCGTGTCAGTATTTTCTGCCACTATGCTTCCAAGGAGTACACTGAGAATCTTGTGAGTTCAGTGCAAGGTTAAGCCCAACAGTCAGCCTTGTGTCCAAGGCGTTTTGAATTAAGTTCAGTGCTCTCATGTATGGGAACTCAAGCTCGCTGCCAAATGCAATACTTCCCGAATTATTTCTGTCAGAACCATGGCCTTTAAAAACAAAACACAGTGAAATCACTGCAGGCTCGTTTTAATCAATTAAACATATGTCAACAAATAATATGCTAATCATTGTCTCGACAGGGAGACCAAATTCTCTCCTGGTGATGTATGATCAAAAGTCAACCATGACTGTAAAACAACTAACAGATAAAACTGAGTTCAGTTCTACTTTTTGATTAGAAATATACTGTGTTGGTGGCATAAATCCTTCCTGATTGTTTCAGTTCATTATTTCCAGTATTTCCATGATGTATTATTTGTGTTTTATTGTCTCTGTTTGACTTGGATGAAGAGCAAAGAGGAAACCATGTCTTCCTTACTGGTATCAGTTGTTTAACTTTAAGTCTCCGAACTTCTAGTCATAGCTTTAGTCATCTGGGTCAGCTGAGGGCTGTGAGTTTTGAAGGGATTTTACCATGTCTCCTACCCAGAATGCAATGCAGCATCCCATACTTCAGGACCCACACTCTCTCACAATGAGGTATGCCTGTGTAAACAACATTTGGCTCACTATAGTCCTGAAATGTAATAAATTTTCATCTAGAGCTCAAGATAGCAGCAGAACCACAAAGTGAGGACTGGGGGATAAATTGCAGGATGCAGCAGTCTGACAGAGGAGTCCAGTGAGGCTCTGCTCTTGTCTGCTGATTGGGCAGCTTTCCACTCAGACTTTTATGAACACTCCTGTTAACCAAATGAGCATCTAAAGTAAATAACAGGCTGACATATGACAGGCTCCCAAGCAGATGATACAGCCACCCATTGAAATCTAACCAACCACTGTAGTGAAATCATAGAGAGTCTTTTTTATAACTTTAAAAAACACTACCTAACGAATACTACTACTACAGAATTATGTTGTATGTTCCTTTTGGATAACAAATACAAAGACGGCAACTTTAAGAACAGTATCATAACATGGGTTTTATTTTTGTAGCTTTGGCCATCATGATGTCATGATAACACTGTCCAAAAGCAATGGTGAGATCTCTTAACATAATGACAAATTAAAATAGGTCCAATGGGGCAGCAGGCAATGGGTCAGATAATCATACAGGTTGTAAACAAAACCCTTGGTTAATCAAATTGAATTAGAAGAGATTACAAACTCGGGGTGGCACGACTGGTCCACTGGCTGGCTGCGAGTCTTTCTTCAAGATCTTTGCATGACCTGCCAATGCCTGTGTAGATTTTGTCCAGGTACTCTGGTCTCCTCCCATAATCCAAAGACATGCCTTTACATTAACTCAAATGACTCAAAATTGCCCGTAAGTGTGAGTGTGAGCACAAGTGATTGTCTATATCTGCCCTGCAATAGATTGGTGACAGGTTCTAGCAGCAATATACGATAGATAAAGTTAGTAACAAGATAATACAAGACAATACAATACTACAAAATACTACAGAATACCAACTATTTCTATGTGCAATAACAACAACCACTGTAGAGATAGTTGGTATTCTGTAGTATTTTGTAGTATTGTATTGTATTTTTTATCTTGTTACTTATTTTATCTTATTTTTGTATATTGCTGCTGGTCTCTGCGAGCCACGGAACAAAATTTCATTGTATAACTACAATGACAATAAAGCTTCCTTTATTCTTTTCATGGTGTACCCTGCCTCTTACCCAATGACAACTCTAAAAGTGGTTAAGATGGATGGCTGAGATGATAAATTTATTGTAATCATTAAACATAGCCTATGAAAATGCTCAAAAGCCCACTACTACTAGCGAGGTTAGTGCCACCTAAGTGGTGCAGTAGGTAGGGTAATTGGCAATTGTCTATGAACCCCAGGGTTGGTGGTTCACTTCCTGGTCCCTCCTTAGTCCCTGGGCAAAACTCTGAACCCTGAACTCAAAGGGGGCTGCCTTTCCACAAAGAATTTCCCAAAGGGAATCAATAAACTAATAATTATTATCATTATTTATGTTCATCTTCACTGATTAGTGAAGCAACTCAGCTGGTTGAGAAGTTGTCTTTGAACCCATGGGTCAGATGGGTCAACTCTGTCTCAGGCAACTCCTGCCTACATGTCAAGGTCAAGGTACCCCTGGACAAAACATCAAAACCCCATATCTACTGTCTGGCAGCTGTCCAATAACAATTTCCCAAAGGGATCATCAAAGTACGTCATTATTGTTGTTATTATAAACTAGCATGCCTATTCATACCTATTGATATTGTTGGGCATTGGGTACACTCACAGTTATCCTGGCACTCACTTTTATCAGTTCTTGTGTGTTTTTATCAGCTTTTTAGTTTTCGTTATAGTATTTTAGCACTGTTGCATTCTGCAATCTGCAGTTACTTTGTTGAACACACTGTTGAGCAATAGAACTCCTGGCTAGAGATTCAAACATAACACCCTAGTTGTAATATGCTGTAGTTTCCCTCTCAAGAACGTCGACAGTAGCAAAACTGTTTTAAGACTGATGTGAACCCAGTGACTGAGCACAACAACAGAGCTGCTTCCTTGTGCTCCCCTGACCAGGCAGACCCTTTGGCTGAGGCGACCAATTAATTATAGACGTGACTTTAAAACTTCCTGTTTTTCCCTTCTTAATTAAGCCAATCTGCTCTGCTTTTCTAAAGAGAGGAAATACCTCAGAATAGTTCCCAATTTCAGCACATTCAATTATTTTGTGCCCAGCACAGATTGCATCGGCCATGTTAAAGTACAGATCAACAATGTTTGATCACAGGGAAATTATGTCTGTCATTTCTTCCTGTTTCCCCCCCCCGAATAATGTGGGAATTTTCAGGAGAGTCGGTGCCCGAGGTGGGTACAGCCTGCACATGGGATAGCAACTACGTGCCCTCAGTCAGGCCCATGCAGCATCGATCTCTGCCTGAGATGTTTATTATTACACTCATGTAGTCACTTATACGAAGGAGAGTGAAAAAAAAATCCCTGATTTATGCCTCCACTGTTACCCTTTCCTGTCCTCATTTATGAAAACAAAATTCCAGTGAATTCCTGCAGTATTAACACTAAGCAGTTATGAGGTCAAGCTCTCACTTACACTGCACAAATATTGGCCAGCCACAGAGCATGCCCTAATATTGTGCTGTTTGAGGCAACTTCACTACATGGTTTTTGTTATTATCATGTAAACTGAGTAAAAGACTTCGCACAAATCTACAAAGTGAACCTGGCAGCAGACACACTTCACAGCTCTCTCCGCCTTTTTTCAGTCACACTAAATCTACAGTCAGTGCTCAAAAGCACCAAGTCAACTTGACTGTTACCATAAATGCACCACATTTGTTGAATACCTGCCAGCGTTTGTCAGTGATGCCCTTTTCAACTTTGACCTAAAACTCACCTCCAGGCCTCACTCTCTGTGTTTTTCTCTGGGAAACAGGAAAAAGGATGAGAAAGTGAAGGCATATGTGAAGCAAAACCAGGGTTGGGACATTTTAAAGCGGGGAATTCATATGAGTGAGTGTTTCTTTAGTTTGGCCTACTTGAAGAATAAAGCACAGTAGGAAGGGGCAAATTATTTCATTAGTCATAACAGGTGAATTCCATCTATTGTTTTCTGCTATGGTATCTTTGTGTCAGATCAGTGAAATTAGTTGGGTCTACTGCAAGTGTCTATAATGAAACACTGTAAAGATGCAGGAAGAATAACTGCAGAACTGTTATTTTATTCCAACATTAAAGAACACATCCTTGACATTAGAAAGCTGCCTCTTAGTTCAAGCCAAATGATCTATGACCTATATATCCTACCATATATCATCATGTGCCATTGTTTATAGTGCACCATGACATGACCTTTGTGACTGAGAGGTGAAGGAAATGTTCTGAATACGCACACCTTTATTTTTATAACATTTGGTGATTCCATAAAGCTATAGTATAAAAATGCAATTCATGCTAATATATAGGCTTACCAACAAAAACTGTAGAATCCTGTTTCCAGGAAGCAGGTTAAGCAAATCCTAAACTTGTTTGTTTTTGAGCAGGGAGTTGGCAATAGTAAAGTAATCTAATATGGATGGACAAAAGATATTGCAGCTAGAATATGCTAGTTTCCTTTTTCATGAGTGCTTTTACTGTGTCCCGTTGTTTTTTATTTATTCAACATGGTTCTTCCAAATTCAGTAATGTATGAGAACTAGTGGGTAGCAAAAAGATGCCTGATTTGGTGGACTGACAGTATGACATCACCAAAGAGGAAGTCCAAGCAGGCCTACTAGATGTCCTTCCAGAGGCCCCTCAATAAACAGGCTGGTTATCACATCACTAACATTTGTTTAACCCCTTTGCATAAGGTGTTCTGTTCTGTAGAGGGTGTGCAGAGGAGGGAGCTGTTGCCGAATCACTTTGGCTGACCCGTTACCAACCTTAACCGATATCCTACACTCTTGCAAACACATATATAAGCCCATACAACAAAGGCCTTTCAGACTCATATATTAAAACATTGTATAGAAACACTGTTGCTGTCTTCTCTCTGACATTAAGTGTTTTTGACTCTTCTCAAGACATCCCCCTACTCCCTTGAACTCCAGTACTCTCCGTCTCCCACTTCATCCAGTCCTACCAATTTTGGCTGTCTATCTGGGACAGTAGACTGAAAACTTTAACAGGAAGAACGTTTGTAGGGTAAAAAAAAATTAAAGGAGGAGAAGATGAAGGGAAAGCTCCAATCCTTGGATACCTAATGCTCACCCCAACCCCCCAACACCATTCCTTTCCAGTTTGCAGCTAGACAGTGCATGCAACTCTCTCCCACACCTCTTCACATCCCAGCGCCAGGTCCTGTGTTTTCTTAATTCATTACTTAAAGGAAAGAAATGTAGCCCATACCAAAATAAATACAGCCCTCTTGGATCAGACCATGTGTCATAGTGCGATAGCTCCTCTGAAAAGACTGTTGTTTTAACCGGAGGAGGATGGAGCTCTTTGGCTCTGCAGAACGTCTGTCACTCTGCTCTCTGTCTCCGTCACACAGCACAGACCAGCAGCATGCACCCTTATCGCGTGATTTAGACCTAAATACATTATTTTCAAGTGGGCTGATTGCAGTTGCAAACTTCAAAAGTGAAACCAGATTTACTCTGTCTCTGGTCTAGACTATTCGTCCAGTATTTTGGTTTATGACAATATGCATGCACTACAGCCTCAGTAGTCCTTTTTTTACTTTTCATTTGCTAATGCTAGCATACTAAACTAATATTGCAAACATGATAAACATTAAATCTGATAAACATCAGCATGCTAGCATTGTCTGTGCACATGCTAAATGCACAGCCTTAAAGCACTGCTGCGCCCGAGCACTGCATGACATGGCTGATAATATGCTGTACACACTTAATCTAGTTTGAATGCAAATACTAATATGTATATTTTTTCTTGGTTATACCAGTGTATTATATATCATTTCAAACTTTATGCTCAGTATTAATATTTGGAATATTCATATATTTTATTTAATCAATTGCTTAGTGAATATTTCACAAACTTGTACTCATTCCTCAATGACATTGGTCTAAAGTACATTTAAATTAAAAATCTTCGCTTTCGGTTTACTTAAAATGCACACAAAAATGTGTCATGATCAGGACTGAGGCTATTATTTTCTCCTATTTACAGTTTCATGCTATTTGTTTTAGCAAAATCCAAGCACTTGTCATTAGGAATCTGTAGCCGTCTTCATGGAGTGTTCACTTCGGGTGAGGTCTGTTAAATGGCCAATTGAATGCTCTGTCAAGCAGAACCTTCCTGTGACCCTAACACACACACACATGCGCATGCACTCACACAAACATGTACTCCATTGGCACAGACTAGCACAATCCTTAGCTAGAACATCAATAGTTTGTTTATAATTAGCCCTGGCACCTCTTGACTACTTAGAGAGAGTGATTGGTTTTGAAAATGGCCCCTGGGGTCCTTTTGACTGATTGGCCTGAAGGGGTTAGAGGGAATATGGGGTGGAGAATAACGAGTTTGCAATTGCAGTAAAGGGTCTGTTGCTGCATTCCTCTCAAGCTGCTCTGGACCCTTGTCTGACAGCCACTCCGATAATATCCCAGTCAGACAGAGCAGCGGGGGCGGCGTGCATGAGTCCTGTTCTGAATCTCTCAATTAGTGCAGGAGGAGGAGTTCTTCAAAACCCACACCAGCAACACTAGATCATTACACAAACAGTTCTTTAATTTAATCGCAGGAGTGTTTATGCGGAGAAATGCAAGGTGTAAATACAGTTTGTGTGGTCTTGGGACAATGTCTGTGTTGGTGGCAAGAGGTGTAAGTGTTTTTGTGTATTCTCTCTCACTGTTTATTGAATGTAACATCATTTCTCAACTTTACCCCACACTGATGCCAGCACATGCTAACTAGAACTAGCAGCCCAATATGAAATATTTGAAAATATGCAATTTACAATATAGTAATGAAATAGTGGAGCATGTCAAGAATATTTATAATAATGTTTAATATATACAATATATTCAATAGAATAATATTAACTTGTCCACTTGTCAGCTTCAACTGTGTCTCCCTGTCTTCATCACAGAGTTCATTTTGTTTGAACTCTGATTGTTTCAAGGATTTCAAGACTAATTTCCTGTCCTGTTTTTTGCACTTTAGGGCTTAATTTCTATTGATTATAATGACATTATCCAGAGGAATTGCTGAGATCTCACTAAATGGTGTCATCGAAACTCCAAATTTTGACTGGACTGCACTATAAGAAACATATGCAGTCAAATGATCAGATAAGTTGTAAGTTAACTGATGGATTAGCCTTATTACCTTAATATTATCTTACTTAAAATAAATTATTTAAAGCTGAACCAGCATGCTTATCTGTATAAAACTGAATTTACATGAATGATCATGTAAGCCTGAAATTAGGCTAAAAAGATAAAGAAAGTTTCATACTTTGATGCTTTGGGGAGATGCTACAGCTAAATATAAATAAGGTATAATGCTTATAAATAAAAATAAGCAAAGACTTCCTATTGTGGAACCCTTTTTACAATGCAGGTCTAATTATGTTTATCCATGCATTCTTCTTTCTTCAGCATCACAGGCAATTTATATTGATATTGGATATGTTTTAAATATTTTACATATAACGTGTATGCAGTGAAGACTTTCTTTTCTCTTGCAAGTTAGACAAATAAATTACAAGAACAGCGTCTCAAAATCACTGCCTATATCAGACCCACAGACTTCTCAGCCAGTCCCGTGATGAATATGTCTTGTCCTCTTTATCGCATAATGTCGTTTTTCATCAGGCACATTGGGACTATTTGGTTTTAAAGGGCAACAGTTTAATTTCAGCTGAGGTAGAAGGGAGTCATTAGTTAAAGAAAAAAAAACCTCACCCTGGTCTTTCACTTAGCCAACCAACTCTCATTGTTTTCTCTGTCCCTGCACAGACTGGTCGCTCTACCAGCCTGTGACTGACCCCTTACCTCCTGCTGACCCGTCACCTGCAGACACCCTCTGTGGCCGTCTTTGATGCTGTGTTTGCTCTTATGTACAGTAGGGGTTAATCACACACCTTGAGAGAGTGACGTGGAGTTCCATACAATGGGTCCGCTGGCCTGTGTTGTCTGAAGGCTAAGAGGAGGATTAGTGATTTAAAAGCGGCCAATGTGTGAGGTAAACATCCGAGAACAATATTTTACCTACTCCATGTTTAGTCAGCGGATGTTGATGTCAGAGTTTCTTTCTACTTAATATTTAGTCTTGACTGAAAGGTTGGCGGCCGCCAGGACTGTTTGTTCTCTTCTTGTTTTCACTTGACCTGAAATTCCTTATAGTTAGATGTAAAATAGTGGTAAGATAGAGGATATTTTGGCTCTGCAAAGGAAAAGATAAGAAGACACATGGCTTCAGTTACATTATTAATTCTATTTTCCATGATGGTTGTTATCAATACAGCAATAATACAACACTTATTACAGGATGACATTGGCTCATATGAGTCTCAAAGGTGTTAATTGCAGGAACCTTAAGACATTCATTGTTCTTGCTCAGTGTCAGCTTAGACTAGCTCCAGCCCTCCCCTCCCTTCACGTTCAATGTGATTAGTTTTTGCTTTTAATTGACCCAATTCATTTAACATTTCTTACTGTTTTGGCTGTTGGTAGAGTTTTTTTTTCCTTGCTCCTTTTCTTTCTTTCTGCTCTTTTCATATAACCACAAGCAATGAATTCTACAAGCACAGTGGAAACAGAAAAAGTAATTGGCACTGTTTGCAATTTCCTGGTTGGATGAGTTGGTCATGAAATGTGATCTGATCTTCACAAAAGTCACAAATATCAACAAACACATTATTTCTGTCATATATTTATGGAACACACATATAAATAATCAGGAGGACTTTTGGACCATTCTTCCTTACAGAACTGCTTCAGCTGAGCCATATTCTTAGGATGTCTGGTATGAACAGCTCTCTTGATGTCATTTCACAGCATCTCTATTTGGTTGAGGTCTGGGCTCCAACTGGGCCACTCCAAAAACTGATTTTGTGTTTCCAAAGCTATTACATAGTAGATTTATTTCAATTTTTATGGTCATTGTCCTGCTGCATCACTCAGCTTATACTGAACTGCAACTTGCAAACCTTGGTAAACTTTTTTTATTTTTTATTTATTTTTAGGAATTAATTTTCCTCCACCATACCTTTGGTTGATGTTTGTGCTGATGATGTAGCGTGTGTTCTCTCACAGAAAAAACAGTGTGCACCTGGAGGTTGCTAAAGACCACCTTGACACTCAACAGTGCTGTGAATAAGAATTGTGGATTGATGAAACTAAGGACGAATTGTTTCCAGCAGTACACATGGTGAACTGCAGAGCAACATCAAAACATCACCCCAACAGTGAAGCACAGGGGAAGATGCATTATTATTTATTATTTATTTATTATGATTTTCTGCCTCTGGACCTGGACTCCTTGACACCATGGTGGGGAAAATGAACTCCCAGGTTTATCAAGATATCCAACAGGATAATGTCAGGGTGGTTGTTTGAAAGCTAAAGCTCAGCAAAAATGTAGTGATTCTGATGAAGATCAATTACATTTTGTGACCAATTTATGTAGAAAACCAGGAAATTATATTATTCTTTTCTACTTATTCTTGCAACTATATTTATTAATTTACCCACTGTAGCATATGTGCTGTCTATGAATATTGATTCTGCATCTACTTAATGTTTTCTCTTCTTTCTCTGCTGTGTCAAATTAAGTGTAAATGGCATTCACACAAGAAATGCTATAAATGATTTAAATTACACACACACACACATACACAAAGCATATGTTTGTGAAAACTGTATCTGGCTGACCTCACAGTCTCAATGGCAGTAATATTTCACCCACTATGATACTGTTAATATTATGGTTATCAACAATTAAAGGTAACCTTTTACCCCAAATTAGCCAAAGATGCACAGAATTTCACTGAAACCAAATAGCTGAGCTATTATTGTGAGAGATGTAGTAAATATACCACATCTGTCACACTAATGTTCCTCTCTCTGTGTCAGAAGAAAAAACAAGTTTAATATCACTTGTAATCTGGGAAATGACCCAACATATTTGTAATCACTCACTCTTTTAGTGTTGTTGCAAAAACTTGATCACGCTGAAAGACGAATCCTTAAGAACACTACGCATATTCCCGGGATCACTGAACACTGTGGAACGGAACAGCGCATTAATTGTAACAAGACACTCCCTCAAGAACATGGTTATTCACATGCTAATTGAAAATGAAGTATATGAGTTATGGTGTAATATTTTCCCATAAAAAGCACCATTAATTATAGTGACAGCAGAAAACAAACCATATTAACCACAGATATTGCAACGCAAGACATCTGCAACATACAGCAAACTGACAGCAAATGCACAGCAGATGATGAAACTGTCATCGTGAATCACTGCTCTTCTCCTCTTTCACTTACAGACATGGAAATAACCAGACTAAAATGTGAAAATAACTAATTTCAAATAAAGAGCTTCAGGAAACGTATTATCCACTATCAAAAGGTAGATTTTTTTCCAAAGTGTGTATATACAGTGACAACGATTTTGTTAAAAACTGTTAAGATGGTAGTGCTCACATTAATGCATATAATAATAATAATAATAATCAGCTTTCACTGATCACACTTACATGTTACAGTGAAATTTGGGGCCTGAATTTGGCCCATCCTCCCTTGGGGGGCCGGTGGTCAGTCACGGGGGCACCCAGGGAACTAGCGCTGAGTGTCTTGCTCAAGCACACACCTGGTATAGGGGTGGGCTGGGATTTGATCCTGCCAGCTTTTATATCCCAGTCTAATGCTTATCCCATTGAGCTACCAGGCCGCCTATATATGTATATGTATGAATTTCTGTGGGCACAAATAAGATTGGAAATTGGAACACAACACATCTCCCACTGACCTGAGGCACATGCTGTGATTAAGATAAGTATTTGGCAACAACGCTGATGAAATACAGTAGTTAAAGGTAATAATTAAGTGTTATTATGTCTAATTCTGTCATGGGGTATTGTATAAAGCAGAAAGAAATTGTAGGAAACCTCTTAAGAAAAACCACAGAATATAACTTGTATTTAGACAGCACTTGACAGTACTAATGTGGAGCTACTTTCTACAAGTAGATGAAGCCCTAACTGATCTCTAGCTATGAATCAATCAATGTGATGCCCATCCAGTGAGAAGGTCCTCCATCCTATGTAACCAATGTGAAATATCATCCAGAATATGAAGCAAGCTGTTCTTCATCCTGACATCTGTAAAATTAAGATAATTAAGCATAATTAAACTTCCCGGAGACAGAAGCCAAGCAATAAAACCATGTGTTTTAGTACAATATCATCAGCAGACTTAAGAATTTTGAGTGTGAGTCATGTTATGACAGTTTTCACCCTCAATCACAGTGTTTCACATGTTTTGCAACTCTACAGGAAATTCATTGAAAGACAGTGGGGAGCACTTAACAGTACATCTGTCATTACTCTTTTACATCACAGCACCTGATGAGCAATGTCACAGACTTTTTAAACTCCACCACATGGTTGGCTCAAATGGACTAATTTGCCTCTTTGACCTACAATAACTCTTTCTTGTTGACGTGTGCTGGCGATATGTTTTAAAGAAATGACTCACCAAAAAAGCAAAGTTTTGAAAAACAAAACAAAATAATTATTTTATGAAGACAGATAAAATATTGCTGTAAAAATAGGACTTTTTGGATTGTGCAGTGAGCCCATTTGTCTTTAGGACACAGCGAGAACACAAAAGAACACACTGTATGACATATTTGCTGTAATCTTCTGCCTCCCAAACCCCTGATTAGTTCAGATGTTTGGAGATTTCTAATCAATACAATATTTGTGTCTTTGGAGGTGGTCTCTGTATCAGATTACATACATTCTTACTTAGAGTCATAACAGGTAACACGTTATATCCTGACCAATCATACATTACTGCCTTTCACAACTTCAGTGACTTATGTAGGTTAATGGGAAGGAAGGGCTGGTAACTGTTTTATTATTTTCATCTGGCAGGACCGCTCTGTGTAAGTATGTTTCATTAATCCAATTTTTGTATGAAGTACAGCTTTACATATTTGCTTGTCTGTGAAGATTCTCAGTCATCCAGGAGAAGTTGTCTGAAAGTTAAGTCATGGCAACTGGACTTCTTTCTTTAAGGTAGAGACGTTTCATTCTGCATCCACAGAACTTTGTCAATCTGAGGG
>JAUBNQ010000009.1:13918376-13932162 GCA_032353495.1 Ctenopoma kingsleyae
TGAGAGAGCCCACTTAGACCCAGTGCCTGATTGTATCTTGCCACCAGTCCCCTTTATGTCTGTCACCCACTCAATTCCAAATGAGTATAAATGAATGTTTTCATTATGAGACAAAATGAAAACAGAAAAGTATGTTACCAAAAACACTGGCTAATACTCTTAAAAGGAGCAAAAAAACAAAAGTAGGAAATTCTTGGGGGAAAAAAAGCTGTGGCCAAATTTTTTTTGTCTGCTCTTGGCTAATGTGCAAACTACAAAAGAGCTAGCAGACAAAAGAAAGAAGAGAAAGCTCAAAACCATTTAAAGTAAAATGAGACACACGATCAATAATTAATATTCAACTTGTAATCCAACTGAAATTCTACACATTCACATTTATTTTTGGCATTTAGCTGTTCATTATCCCAAGCATGCAGTGCAGCAGTGAAACAGGCCTGCATTCCTAGACTGAAAACATTACAAAGTGACTAATAGTAAGGAGCGCAAAGGTCAAAGCAACAGGAACAAGTCACTGGATCTGACATGAATTTGTACAAAAGCAGGACAGATTTTTATATATGATTAACTATATATCCCAGAGTACTATTATAAAAAAAAAAGTATGAAAAAATAACTGACCAAATGAGCCCATAAAGCAATGTTGTCATTACTGTGGAATCTACAAAGATGCCAGGAACATGTCAGAAATATAAAGGAGGTTTTGTATAATTCTAACTCTGCCTGCCTCACAGCATGACAGAAAGTATGTGCTAATGTGAGATGATATCGCTGAGAGAGATGCCTATGAAATCATATTTACGAGTAATCATGATATGATTATGAGCTAGCTAACTGCTAACTGAATTTACTAAATGTCGAGGTTTAATGCAGACGTCAAAGAGCCTGAAACGTCGTCTTCTTGGTCTCACTACGATCTGAGGGTTGTCTCAGTGTAAATCTCTGTCCAGGATCTACGTTGACCCCCAGAGTTAGCCTTTGTTTGGCAGACGCCTTGACCCCCTTTAATCTTGTGAAGAGATAAATCCTTTGATGGACCTGGCCTGACTCAGTTGAAAGTGCTGTCCAGCCATCTCCATAGATCAACATAATATGGCATGTTTGATGTTGGGGGAGCTGTGGCACGCGGGTGGGCTTCTTCTCCGTGACCTATAACAGAGTCATTATCCCAGGCCACAACAACAGATCTCCACCACCTTTCTATGCCTCCTGCCTTTCTCTTTCCCTCCTCCTCCAACCCCTCCTCCTCTAAACTTGTACCCGACCACAACCAGCCCTGCCCTCTTGACCACAGAGCACTCCAACAGGATAGCATATCTGTCTGTGTCGGGTGCAGACTCTGAGACGACCAGCTTCTGACACACAGACACACATTCTTAATTGAAAATAATCACTCTTTAAAGTAATAGTGCACCATGCAAATTCCAGATAATGTCATGATGGCAGCACTGTTCCTTGAAGTTACTGAAAGCGGCCAAGAAATTGTCCGACGTTTTAGAAGTAATTTCAGTTTTAGAAGTGCATTGGATGCACTGGATTCTACATTTGGACAGACGCTATGTCCCTTCAATTAAAAGTCTTTATGCTAAGCTAAGCTAACTGGATGCTGGCCCCAGCTGCATATTTACCACAGAAATATGAATGTTATGTTTTGTATCATCTAATTCTCAGAAAGAAAATATTTATTTCCCAAAATGTCAAATTATTCCTTGAAATATCAAAAATATCAATCCATTGTTTACTCACAATCTTCCTCAAAGACAGTGGACTCATCATCACTCCCTGAAGTTCTCCTTCTGTATAATCACTGAATTTATTTCCCATGATTTCCACTCTTATGAAAGTGAATGGTCCTTGCCTCTGAGTACATCACCGCGCTATATAAGTGTCAAACAAAAGCCTGCGATTAAACTGAGGTGAACTTCAGGGAGCTCTTTAGATTCCTCTGATAAGACCCTGGACCCATTAAGATGAACCGTCCCTGTGTGAGAGCTGAGCACTGGCCTCACACACTCGCTCTTATCTAAATCTTTCATCAACACACACCTAATCTGACCACAGCTGCTAATGTTGATAGATTTGATTCTTAACTGGAGAAAAAGAATATATGATACTTTTCTACTGTATTTCATTATCCTAATGTATTAAGTGTTGGCTGTACTAAATCAGAATGTTTTTTACTGTACAGTGCATCAGTATGGTATACTTCTCGTTCTTGCAGCAGAAGATAAGGCTCTCTACAGGTGATTTCCCGTCTGTGTGTGTGTTTGTGTATGTGTTAGTGTCACGTAAGCATGTAAAGAGTATGTTCCAGCAAGACCAACTAAGGCAAGCAGTGACATTAGCACCCCTGAAATAGCTTGGCAGGCATTTTAATTGCATTACCCTGCTACAGCTCACAATGTTTTAGTATAAAAAAAGAAGGTGAAACCTTTCCCATGTGTGGGATGACCAGAAAGACGAATTGTACATCAGTGATGGGGAATTTCTCTCAGTTATTGCTAAATTCCATGATTTTAGTAGAACAATAAATATCTGGATGACAACATTTTATTTCTCTATTGTTGTATCTGATCTTTGCCCTCTTCCTTCCACATTCTACCCTCTCACCTCAATCCCATTTTTCAAATCTCACTTTTCATTACTGAATCCATATTTGTTGTACATCTGCACAATGCAAAATCCATTCAGAGGCTGCAGTATTGTTATGGTCGCGAGGGAAAATTTATGATGCATGCTGGCATGTTTGTCTTTAATCATTGTTATAATAGCAGAGTCATGTGCATGAAGCCTTACAATGAGGTGTTGAAGTACTTCATGAGTAGGAAACTTCACACAAACACAGGAAGCTGAGTGTTTCTCACTGAACAGGAGTTTTTGCTGTGGCGCTGCAGAGGCTGATGGGACGCTCAGATTAACTGGGACCAAAGAACCTGCAGTTCCTCCACTTTCTTGTTGCCTGGGCTGCCTGGAGAAAGGCAGAGTATAGATTGGTGGAGTATGGTGTTAGTATTGTCCTAATCCTAAATTAATACTGGAAATTGCATCTTGATTTTAGATGGTGGCAACACTTTCCTCATACAGTAAAACGTACTGTAAGTCAAAGAATTAAAACTTCTCAGTGAAATAAAAATAAATAGTGAATGAAAATTAATATATTGTATAAAACAGAAGAGGATGCATCACCAGTAATGGATGTATACTGAATAACGTTACCACTACATTACAGGACGAACAATTAAAATAATTTAATAAAGAGTCATTGCCATCAGTGCATCTAGCCTCAACGGCAATAAAATATACTGCCAGGAATTAAAGGTATATGTGCACTAGATACTGATATTATGATGTACAGTCATCCAGAGGCTTTAGTCATCAGTTATAACGTGCTCTTTTCTGTGATTGAGAAAACAGGAAACATTCAGCATGGGTAGATTTAAAGTCCTGCGGAGACCTCTGGTGGAGAAGAAATACTTCGCTGTTGGCAGTGTCCATATATGAACCATGTAACTTTAAACGTTTAAATTAGTTTATTTAGTTTATTTATTAATTAGTTTATCTGTATATATATGTGACTCCTATTCTGTAGAAGTTTTACACTTAATATTTTTGTACACATAGTGTGCCTAAAGAAATTAAAGAAATTAGTGACTGATGGTTACTATCATCTATTTTTATGAACTCATACAGTCATTGAAAGCCTTCACTCAGCTTTATAAATGTAAATTTCTTTTTTTAATTTAAACTCTAGTTTTGTGACAGTTCTATCAGTTAATATATGTCTGTTACATTGCTGAAGTAATCTGCACTATCTTCACTTGCAACTTGTAGTATAAAAAAAGTCAGTTATGTATTCCTGTGGCTGTAATATCTATCAAAAAAGCAACAATACTTTTCACAGAACGGTTCACCTCACCTGAGAATGCTAGTGGTGCTTGAAAACTGGTTGGATGTTTAAAAGATGATGACGTATATCATACTAGAATAGCAGTAATGCTAATGAACCTGCAGGTTTGCATACTGTGCGCAGTTTTCCTCCCCTCGTCCCACATTCTGCGATGGAAAGAATATAAATGTTGCAATAAAGTCTTGTGCATTTAAAGTCATTGTGAAAAAACAAGCTGATTTTTTTCCTGGTAGTAGCTACAAGCATGTTATTCTCAGTCAAATTTAGAAGTTTTATTTTGATCATAATCGTTCCGAGGCTGGAGGAAGATTGTAAAATGTGGTTAAATCACAAAGTCTGGGAGATAGGGAAGACAGGAATTAGCAACAGATTCATGAACCAAAACTCAGTGTTCACCCAAGATGTGTCAACTGGTTTGTTGCCATTTGAAATATCAAAACAGATTTTTGTGCTACTAAACTCTAACATAAACTAAGATGGTTCTTGCATTATTCTCTACATAATCATGTGGCTGGTGAGAAACAGTGTAGTGTCAATAGTATAATAAAATAATATAAAAGCTTATAGAAATTTTCTTTTAGCATAAGATTCACATGGTGCTTATTACTAATGAAAGTTATGTTCAGATCAGTTACTAAAACTACTCATAAGCTTGGCAACACACAGAAAACCTACACCGGGTAGCATGAAATGTAGGGGGTGATGAGGTCTATTTTCTTTCAAATCAAGTTGTAATTTCTGCTGTTTGCACTGTACTTGATGGGAACTTTGATGCAACAGTGGGGGTCAGTGGGTCCAGGGGTCCACATCCACTTTTCAAACACTGTTTTATATTCTAGTGTTTTGTATTCAATACAATAATATACCTTCAGACAAATGGACAACACTTGATCATTGTCCATCATCATGCCAAAGCTCTCCCTAATGTGCTACCGTGGCTATCACCTAAAGCAAACACTAGATGGCATACAGTATGCAATTGGGTTATGGCCAAAAACAGCACAATACATCTGAAGCAGACAGATGGCGCAATTTCTGCAAAGATGCTGACTTGTACAGTTCGGAAAATGATCTGCGTATTTTCTTCTCAAAACAAAGTCAGTCCCCATCCTGTCAGCGACCATGGGCCACTGCACTCACTACTGCGGACTGAGGAAGCAGCAAGCAGCTCTTTGGTCATGCTTAAGTGAAATTATTAACACGGGGACACACTTTACAAATGTCATGCCGTGACATGACTATTTGTGTTTTTGTAGGGATTATGTTGAGCAGGAATGTGTTACAAACTAATGTGCACACCAGACTGTTGTATAGATGGCACACCTATGTATACATGTTTATGTAATGTTGGCATGCGCTTGCCAGACAAGCGAGTGAGGCCTTAGCAGTCAGGAAAAGGTAAAAACACACACACACACAGAGACAGACAGACAGACAGACACACATATATTCCTCACACCCCATTGGTCCAAATTTTCCCTGTGCTGCCACAATACTGCACACACGTGACCACCCTGTTTTCACCCAGTTAACGCATGTACTTAAAAGACAGGCCACTACCATTCACCAACACAAGCACGACTGACAGATTATCAATGCTGGGAAGGTAAGATCGCTGCTGCGGGGACTCGGATCACTGGACGTGGAGCATGGCGGCTGCCACGAGCAGCAACACATCCACAACCACCCTCCAGATAAAGCACCCCACTATCGACCATACGCGGAAACGCATAGACCCGAGGAGGAGGCAGGCAGCGCTGTCTTTTCTCAGCAACATTTCTTTAGATGGGCGACCCGTGCAAGACGACGCAGATACTCAAAACGAAGAGGATAACTCGCTTGAAGCAAGGACTAGACAGAGCCTGGTTTCTCCGCAGCGTTTGGCGTACGGGGCTGCTGGCGCCGCCGGAGCCGCCGCTGCTGCTGCTGCTGCTGCTGCTGCAGCGGCGGCGGAGGCGACCACTGCCGCCCAGGCGCTCGCTTTTGCAAACCAGGCTCTCCTCGCAAGCAGTCGGGCCAGTTTTGGGACGGGTCCCGCCGCTTCCCCGGCGGGTGCCGACACGGAGGGCGACGCCTTCGTGTCCTCGACACTGAGCTCTCCTTTCTCTGCGGTTCCAGCCTCGACTAGAGGGAGGCTGCAGACGTACACTCAGGGAATCCTTCCTGCCTCCTACTGCAGGCAGTCCCCCCAATACTGCCTGGAGGGCGGACAGATCGCCAACTCTGCGATAGAGCTGCAGAGGTCAAGGTAACAATGTGAACAACCGTTTTACTTAACTCTAATGTTAAAGCACATGTGCTGAGTAGCAAGTGGTGTAATGTAAAGGCGATGTTGTAGGTTCAAGCCTCCTCTGCAGGATTCTGCACGATCATGTCACTAAACTGTACGTTGACATGTTTTTCCTACAGTATTTGTAAGTGAGCCACTGCAAAAATGCAGTCCTCATTCATTTGCTAACGTCACATATGAGTCCTGCAGACAACAAGGTTTAATACCTATACAGTAATCTTATTAGCTAAGCAACTCATATTCAGCTATTTGATTAAATCAATAATTTAAAACATAGAAAGGACGTTTCATTTGCAGCTTGGATGTACCATGGGCATATAATTGTGTTTAGTTTCACTACAAACATGTTCAGTGATTGAGTGAAGCTGTTGGTTCCCAGTAACCATACAGCCCGGACACAACAATCCACAGCAGGAGGAGAAAGTTCAGCTTGTACAACTCACTGGTCTGCACAGCGACGGATACAGTATTATCACAACCTGCACCACTGAGAACATGATGTGTTCTTGTGCTTTATGCCAAATTTACTAGATCTCAAATTATTTTTAGCGTTCATGTCATTCCAAACCATGGCACACACCTGCTGTCTCTTTCTCCTCTGTGTTATGTAAACACCCTGTAACTCTACACCCAAATACATATACAATATCTATCTATCTATCTATATATACAATATACAAAATCTACAAGGAGACACTGCAGCAGGACAGCTGTCAGTAACAGTCATTTCATGGTGCTCTCACTCTCAACACCTGCTGTTAAAACCTCTCTGCTCTGATTTCCATTCAGAGTTCCTCTCTTACCCAAATCCTCTCCTCCCTCTGGTGGCTCTGCCAGACTTCTCAGGAAGCTCCGTTTCATGGCGAAACACTCAATAAGCATCTAGTTCCTCTTCCTGACCTCGTGGAAATTGCACTGCCGAACTAACAGCTTGCATAAGTTTTAATCTGTACTTTTTCATAGAGAATAGAGAAAGTGGTACATTAAAAAAGTTATGTAACACTCAACACTTCAATAATAATTTTAAATGTATTGTGCATTTTATGAGACTATTTATAGTTTACTGAGTCTCAGAAAGTGCAGAGAGTGAAAAAACACGTTGCAATGGTCAATCCAGTATGACACCATTAACTACATCTTCAGAAAGAAACAGATTAATCATTGCACAGGCCCAAAAATAAGTTAAATCAGTAAGTCACCACAAAGGCCATTTAGTGACTGTTGTGGTTTTTGATCAATCTTCCCTCATTAGTCTGGTTGTGATGTAAAAGTATGTCTTTAAATTTCCATTTTCCTGAGCATGTTTACATTGGCTTAAAAGTTGAAATTGAAAGTTATTGTTGACCTTGGAAACAGCAGTTGACAAAACAATTGCACCACAAGGCGTATTTAATAGCTGTCCTGGAGCTTTTCATATTTGGCCAAAAATGGATGAGAAATAGTTTAAAGTGCTGAGAGAAATGGAAATTTGAAAATCTTCAGTTCTGCGACTGGGCAGTCTCAATCTGCTAATGAAGATCATGATAGAAAATTTCACATAGGACAAGGATTTTTGTGCCAGCCATTGTTTGAGTTGTGTACGCATGTGGCCATTACATTTTATTTCACAAAAAAATACACAATTTGATGTACTGAAATGCTCTATTTCCACCACTGTTAGAGAAGTGTATCATTTTCAGTGTTTTGATAATAATAGTGTTAGAAGCATCTGAGTTTGAATAATGATACCACTACTGTATATTTTTGATACTTTACTTGAGAAATGCATGGACATGTTCTACAAAAGAAGCCAACCTCCTAATTTATTAAACAAAAGTAATGGTAGTGGTACTAGTCTGAGACAGGCAGAAAATGATTTCAATCTGAAACCTGATCAAAGGACTCACAGATTTTTATTACTTGATATTTTGATGCTGCAAACCCAAACCCAGCCATGGTTTTTCATGTCTGCCATCAGTTCTGTTACACATTTGCTTTGCTCAGTCGGTAAATACAGTATGAAGTCGTTAAACCCTGACCGTACCCTGCTTTTGGTATGTGCTTGGAGGACGTCCACACAAAATGACTTCTAATGTTGAGCAGTGAGCAACCTGTTGATGGAGAGTGGCCATATTCCACCGACACACAGACAGACGAGCGCTCTGCACAGTGCCTGGTTTGTTTTCTGAGGGCAGCTGGTGGAAACGTGTCCAGAGGTCCCTGACTGGGAGAGGCAGGATGCCCAGACTTTCTGCGAGGCAGCCTGGCTCCCGACTCTGTATTTTCTGTTGTCCACTTCCTCTCCCAGGGGCAAACAGAGACACACTCTCCCCTTAGACTTTTTGGCCTTCAGCCCTGCTTACATTCAGGAAGTTGCAGAGCTTCTGATGTGCCGCCAGAGTAGACAGACTAGACTGTCTGAGGCCAAAAATTCTTCCGAATATTTAATCAGACACATGAAAATTATAGATTCGTTAATTTCCAGCCTTCCGTTCCTTCCACTACCCAACATTTATGCATCATGAATCAGCATAATAGCAGCTGCACTTTTAATATAGCATAACTATTATAATTTGGCCTTGTCTACCCATGAAGGTGTGGAGCAATTTTATTCCATTCTCCCACTGAAACATAGACAGGCCAGGTCTTCTCGTGTGCTCTTTTCATCAGCACTAGACATTGCAGAATCATGTACTCTGAAGTGCATAATCTTTTTGCTTGAGGCTGCAGAAACTGTGGCTGGAAAACAAGCAGCACAAGCCACTGTAATTGTCCTGTGTAGTTTTTGTGCGAATTGGTCACATACTTCTGGTTATGAGGTCGATTGTTGTTCGCTGAGGTCATGGTTGGCATGAACACAGGATTATATAAGAATGCCTCATTTTCGTACAGTTTTCAGTCTCTGAGCTGTCAGCAGATGGAATAAGAGTTGACTGACAAAAAACATAAGACTATAATAATGAGTACTGTTACCTGTGCGGTTTGAACTTATGACTTGTTCAGTATCTCACCCTGAAAAAACGCTGCCGTCTGTTACTGCTGTACACAGCAGAACTCTTATTTGCGTTTCTATTTCCTGAACTACTCTTTTGTCCATTTAGTTTTCAGAATCTGCTGATGCATCCCATTTGCACTGGTGTCTTTAAGGATCACTGAGACTGAACCTACTCTAAATGGATTTTTAAAATCTGAATAATCACATTTCTGTTAGCTGTATTTGTGTGAAGAAGGCCACAAGATGACATTTATTTCCACTTAGTGAGTCCCTGGCAAAGTGAATGACTGTGTCATGTGGCAAGCTGCCAACTGGGCATACGTGTGAAACAGTTTAATCTCCATGTCTAAATAGTCCACTTGAGTTTTATAGATTTATTGCATGGCACCACTGTTTAGGATTATCAATTGTTTTTTAAAACCTTTTCAATTTCAAGAGGAATTTTATTGTGTTTTCAGTCGAAATAGCCTAATACCGTATGAGTTACATTTATGAAACACCCTTAAATAAAATCATGAGGCAACAAAAGCAGCAATTGTTCCAAAGACACCAAATCTTGGATCTTTGAAGCTTCTAAAGGAATCTTACAGAAGCTGTTACTGTTGTGACCCTACTTTGTAGCATTTCTTTCTAACGTGAATGAGTGGCTTGGTTCGTCTTATTGTCTTCAGAGTTTGCTCTGGCTTGGAAAACATCTTTTTCATTAAAAAACATGCGGTTGTTCAACTGTGGTGGCCGGATCAAAGTCTTCTCAAGCACTGTTCAGTTGTGTACTAATGCACTGGAAACATGCCCTTCAGCTGAGTGTTGAATGCATTTTTGAAGAACAACTCACTGAGATTTGAACTGGAAAAATGACAAAATGTCACATAGAATGGAAACAGTAAGAGGCTGCTTCTTCTTGGGCCCAAACTGTGGACACAGTTTAACACACTTTGAACAGTTGACCATATGTAACTATGTGATATCACAATATATCGTATCACAATACTTAGCATATCGCAGAACATTTAAAATTGCAATAATATCGTATCGTGAGTTAAGTATTGTGATAACATCGTATTGTGGGGTCTCTGGTGATTCCCACCTCTACTGAACAGTCTGACAGCACTGCAGACATATTCTATTACAAAAAAGCTAAAACGCTTCATAGAGCTGAAGCAAACTGGTAATAATACTCTCTGATCCATTGTTTACGTGAAAATATTAATAAGTGCAGCTTTAAGTGAAGCCTTCTGATTGTTTTGGATTAGAAGAACATGCAACTATTTTCTGTCTCGTTAGCTAAAGTGTTACGTTGCATCCTAAAATACAGTGTCCTCAAAATATGGAAGAAAAACACAAATCATAGTTTGTTAAGAACTGAGTAGTTAAGCTTAACTTTGCATAAAGTATTTTAAGGAGTGAAGTTATGTACTATAAGAGGAAAACTAGAAGTCTCAATGAGGTTATCTGCAATCCCAGACCCTTGTCCTGCAGATCCATTAGTCAAGGTTGTCACTGAAAGAGCATGATGTAAGACTATCCATAAATCACATGATCCCACTTGCTGACCTTTAGGCAAAGGTCAGGCTCCTCTAATATGACCCTTTCAACACTAGCAGAAACAGTTTTGATATCAGCAGGCCACTGTTGTAATCGTTTGGACTAAGAATTTTACTGTTCATGCCTTTTATCATTGCCTGATGTTCTTCTCTACAGTTTATGATCAATAGGTTCATAATAGAGGGTTGGCCAGTATTATGCAATATAATAATGGATTCTTGTCTGCTTTAGCGGTCTGGCTCCTGATGTAAACACTTATCTCGCCCAATCTCCTCGTGTGTACAGAGTTCGCATAGCTTGTGTTGGTTTAAACCTTGGGAGATCCTCAAGGACACAGTTATCATTTGTTAATCTGTCCTCATGCTCTGTTGTTTATTAACCAGCCACTCTGTTTTATGCTCTGCTGTCTCCCCCTTCAGCTGAGATGCTCTGTGAAGACGGGGCTGGCTAAGGTCAGGTTTCGTCACCTTGTTGTATTGCTACAGGGTCTCTTCAGTATTAAAACACTTTCTGGCTTGTGACAAGAATTACTGCATAAATACTGCGAGATGATTAATAGTGTGTTGTGAACGGTCATTTGTGTACACTCTTACATGACCTGGCAGACTCCACAGAAGATTTATTAATTGCCAAAAGCCAGATACACTTCATGAAGAATGTGTCAGGTTTGTGTTATTTGACCACTAATGTGTTAATTTTCACTACTTTAAATGTGACCCTTTAAAAGGCAGAGTAATGAGTTGGATTATGCTGTTATTGTGGCTTTAAACATGCTATTACAACCTAATTTTGGAACAGCTCAGGAATACTTAGCTATCACATGTGGGTTTGTTTCAGAAACTGGCAGCTGATCATATAAAAGTAGTGTAGCAGAATAAGCCTTTTGAGTTGTTTAACTAGAGTGTGAAATAAAGGCCATCTGTGACAAAATGTGTTACACAAAGTGCTTGTAGAGCCAGCTCATTATCCTCTTAGCAGCTCTGATCCAGGAACATGTTCCTATCTATGCAAGACTGAGGAGTGATCACTGACCACACAGGCAAATAGTGGTGATGATTGATGACATGACCACCCAGTGACTAATGTGTGTAAGTTAGCCACAAGACATCCATAGACAGTTGCTAATTTAACAGTTTGATCTTTGTTCCAGTGTCTGCAGTGACCAGACTTGTATAAACAAAGCTTTAAAGCTGCAGAAAATCACAGAAAATCAAGTGTCATCTTAGGCCGGATATTGAAAACTTCCCCAAAATACCCAGTCCTAAATCTTTAATCACTGGTAAAAGAGTGATCAGTATCCTCCATGCTGTTCAGTTTCTCAGTTATAAAAAGTATATACAGTATGTCACAAAAGTGTAAAGAGTAAATGTATTCAGTTAGTGACCCATTGCTTTGCACTAAGCAGGTAATTGAGATTTTAGTTGAGATTCCCTGCTGATATGGTAAATTTTGATACCTTTAGTTTATTCTAAAATCTAGTCTAATTTCAGTTTGTGTGAAAAATGAGCTTTTATGGATTTTCAGTGCCCACTTTTTCTATTGTAGGCTATTGTAATTGTTTTGATATTTGATATTTTTTATTTTTTGATGTTTTGATATTTGATATTTTTAGTGCCTCTTTAATTGAATTTTGCAACTTGTTTTTCCTTCAAAGTGTTATAATTATTGTTTTTGCTAGAGTTTTCTTCTGAATGTGATTTAGGTTTTAGGTCCAGTAAAGTTTTAGTGTCATCATTTCTTCAGAATTCTCTTTTGTTTACCTTCCTAGACGAAGACTCATCTCTCAGCGCTCTTCTCTTGAAACACTAGAGGACATAGAGGAAAATGCTCCTCTACGCAGGTAGTAAACTGCACTGAATCACCATTCACATATATTCTACTATATGTTGTGTGTCTAAACTGAGACATTCTGCTCAGTGTAATCCCATTGACAGTTTCTCTGTTTTGCCAGGTACTGATGTTTTGTATTTTACGTTTCAGATGCCGAACCCTATCGGGTTCTCCGCGACCAAAGAGCTTTAAGAAGGTCCACTTCATCAAGAACATGAGGCAACATGATATGCGCAATGGAAGGTATGAAGACAAACAACACCATCTCTTAGTCAATACAAGTCCTCAGTGGATAATGGCAGGCTGCCCCAGTCAATGAACTGCAGTTCAAATGTTTCTCACATTACAAGTCACATCACAGGCGAGCACTCACAGCATGTTGTTCTCACTTGAATGGGATATACATATACGTGTATATATATGTGCTGTAAAAAAATTAGACCATAAGAAATCGTTTCAAAACATTTAATATATTATTATATATATTATTTTATTTTATTATTTATTATTATATTTTAATGTGGCTTGTAACCTGTACAATTCAATTGAAAAAAGAAAAATCTGTCAGCCCCCCAACACTGTGCAACGAGGGTTCTAAAACTGCAAGGTTTTCTAGTGATTATGGGAAGTGGTGTATATTGTTAGTTTGACTTCTATAAGATTATTTTGACAAAAATAAACCAGAAATGGGTCTGACCTTGCAACTTACAGGATCAGGACGTCTTGATGCCAGATACCACAGCACAACTTCAGGGGTCTAGTGCCGGGCATCCTTCGATGTGTCAGGGCTGTTTTGGCACCAAAACAAACCTGATGTAGGGATCCACTCTTCCTCCCTGTCTCTACTATCACTCTATACAAGCTGATCTCACTGTCTGAGGGAATGACCCTAACTCCTTGATCGTGCACGTTCCACCTAGGGGTGGGCGATATATCGAATATACTCGATGTATTTCGACATAGTAAATGACTATATCGTGACTATCGAGTATAAATTCTAATGTTAAATAGACAGCATGTACCTCGCTTTGACTTTCGCTTCTTTTCCCTCTCACAGCAGACAGCTCACTCCCTCGCCCATCCAGAAAACCCTTAGCACATGTGCTTTTATACCGCTTTAAGCCGCCAGAAAACTTTCCCAGCAAATGCTCATTTTGTACCGGAATAACAGCGGAGGGAAGCAGACTCGTGGGGAGAGGCGTGAAAGCCCAAGTGAAACCTCTAGAAACTTCTATTTGGTACC
>JAUBNQ010000009.1:13932262-13957366 GCA_032353495.1 Ctenopoma kingsleyae
AGTCAGGATGTGCCATGCTGATAGACTCCTACCCAAAAAGACTGAATGCTGTAATTCAATCAAAAGGTGCTTCAACAAAGTATTAGTTTAAGGGTCTGTACACTCATGCAACCAGCTTATTGTATCTTGTTAATTTTTTATATTTTTTCCCTAACAGATTTTTATTTTCAATTTAATTGTACAGGTTATAGGCCACATTAAAGGTGGTAAAAGTTTTGAAATAATTCCCTGTGGTCTCATTTTTTTACAGCGCAAAAACCTGGTATTTTAACAGGGGTGTGTACACTTTTTATATCCACTGTGTGTATATATATTTTGAATATATTACGGAAGACTGAAGGTTAAATCACACATCACTGTGTCACAGTTTATACAAGCATGTAGTACACAGCCCACAGCCCACAAATCCCCAAACACAGATCTCCTTTATGTTGATGTTTTACTGGGTGTGCAGGGTAGAGATGGTTGTTTGAATGTAGTCCAGGAGACCAGTGGCGTGTTTCTGACCAATGGTGTGGTGATGTTCATTATTAGTAATGTCAGATTATTTGAAAGTTAATTGAGTTTTTTGGTGCTTAGTGATGAATAGCCTGACTTTTTAAACAAGACATTGTTTTTCAGTGGAATTGTTTGATGTAAATACATTTGATGACCTTCAGTTCTATTATTCAGAATTTAGTTGATGAAGAAACGGATCTCATTTGTGTCTGTTTAGTTTACTGTCCTCATAAGTTTCACCTATTACATTAGATCTCATTAGATTAGAAGTAAAAAGTATTTTTTTCCTCATATACAGACTCAGGAATAATGGTGAACTGAATTGATTCTGTGTTGTTTATGTCCTGATGTTGAACTTGGTTGAATAGTAGAGATTCATCATGTGTCTGTGAGTTGCAACTATTAAAAGAAATAATTTTGAGTGTTATTCAAAGACGGGCTGTTCACTGGTCACTGGGAAACATGTCTGATTAGATACTGAGTGCCTGTTTACACAAACACAAGATTATTTAGCTTAGAAAAGCAAATGTTAACTTATTGTAGCAAAAATAGTTGCCTCATAGTTGCATACATAGTTCCCAAACCACAGACTACATTTGCTACAGTACTACATAACAGCACGCACTCACACTGAAGTCTCAGTTCATTCTCTTCTTTCTAATTTTTTACTGCACACTTTCTCCAACTTTAACCTGTGGATCTTGTCGGATAGATAATGATTAGCCTGTTTGCCATTTTTGTTTTTATAGGATAGTCCTTATCAGTGGCAGAAGATCCTTCTATAGTGTATTTTCTGTCCTGCCCTATCGAGATTGTAGCCAAGCAGGGTATGTATCCTACAGCATGCCATACTTTGTAACTTCCTCCAGCCTGTGCTCCCTTTTTTCCTCTGTGTTCTCATCCTTCTTTTTCTGTAGATGTACTCTCTGACTGGTGCATACATGGCAAAGGGTTAGTTTTGGTGGATGCATTTTTTTTTTTTTTTACCATAAATATTTAATAATTAAATATATACTGGGATAATATGGGTTTTTAAGGCTTAACTTTGTATATATATTGACTTTATTGTAGCCTAATGCTTGTTGCTTGTATTGCTTTTTTCCATAATGGCTCCGATGGCGTTTTGGCACTCATCCTTTTTGTTCAAGTCAACCCATTTTGTCTGTTGCTGGCTTTGCTGTGTAGCATTTAAAATTCATCTTCCCTGGGCTTTCAGCTCTTCTTAGAAATGTTAGCCCTTAAAATAAATGTGTGGTTCACTGGTCTAATCATCCACAACGCTGGCAGATTGGGGTTTCTGTTGCATGTACAGCTATTACAAGATTTTATTAATCATTTGTGCTCGTTCTGTACCTGGGTATAGAGTTTACATGAAGCTACACCAGAAAACGTCTGTGGTTTATTTGTAGATGCTTGTTTCCCTGTTTTAAATAACTCAAGACTGCATATGATGAGAACCCACCTGGCTTGCATATGGATAGCTCTAGTACAGCCTTGTTTCTGATGCCCCCGGTCAACTGTGTTGAAACTTTTTTGGGGGAAATGAAAGAGAAAGGGGACAGATACACACCTGACAATACAATGGACGAGAATAAATGCTGGGGCTTAGTGGAGAGCATAACGGGCTCAGTCTGTCTGTGGAATATCCCAAGCCATCCAATCAGTGCAAGGTCGAGGGTTAATAAACCTCTGGAGATATCTCATACATTTGACTGCTTTTTGCTGCTAATTGACAGTCCAGAGTTAGATTTTGGGTGGCTCAGTCAAGTGTTTTAACCATTATTGGACACAAAATGGTTGATTGCATGTGTATAGTCTTTACTCTTTCTTTCCTCCTTTGTCTTCTGTCTCTGTCTATAAAAACTGCCCCATGAACAAACATTGATCTGCACCATAAAGTTAGATGTGAAGACTGATAGCAATTTGTAAATGCTAAATATCTAATAGCCAGCTTAGCTTAGCAAGAGGCAGCTTGCTATCCTGGCTCTAACTAAAGGTAAAGAATCTGCCTAACAGCAGCCCAAAAACACAAAATGCTTGTTTGAAGAGGGTTTGTTAGGGAAGTTTTCTTGACAGTGACTTCGTTGACACTTGGCTACAGCAGTCGTTCTGCACAACATTTCATTTTTTCCTCTTTATGGATTAAACAAAACAAAAACAAACAAGATATAACTTGTAAATCAAGAAATAATAAATTGTAGGATTGTAGATTTTTTTTTTTTTTTAATCTGCATGTTCTCCTAGTATAGGCACGTATCCTCTGTATTCCTCAGTTCTGAGACTGGATTGGGTAGTGCTCCTGGCATTGAATAGTTGAGTTGTAAAAAGGTGGATCAAGGCAAATTTCCTCACAGGGATTAATAAAGAATAATTTAGTGATTTACTGGAGGTGCGATAGGTGAAACATGAACAAGACCGTAGAGGAATATTATTACAAGGCAGCCAAGCCGACCTTAAGCTGTTTTGTGAGCTCAAAGGTATTTAGAAGTACAGTAGCCAACTGCGATCTGTTGTTTTAGCTATATTTTAATAATTATTTTTTATTTGATACTAGATTTAGAAGCATTTGGCATGGCTCGATGAGCACCTTGCATAGATTATAACACTACTAATACAGAGATGTGAAGCCAGTGATTCCTCTTCATGCATGTTACTAAGCAATGACAGCTTTTTATGGTTTCCTTTCATTTTTCCTTATTCTCAGCACACTGAAGCACAACCTTTTTATTTTCTGGGATTGCTTCATAGAAAAGCTCTCTCCCTAGAAAGCTTTCCATCCTTTTATGTTTCTCCCTTTTTATTTCATCTCCACTGTTCTCTAAGACTTTTGCTGCCTGGGGATCTCCATGTCTATGATGCATCTGTCAACACTGTGTCCTGACGTGCCTGTCTGGGTTGGTCTGCCTGATAGCACTGTTTCCACTACAGCAGAATAACAGATTGGGCCCCACATGTCACCAAAACACTGGCAGGGTCATGTGAGAGCTCACTGTGTCATTTCTTCTATTTATGTGAGCAACATTTTAAACAGAAAGCACAAACAAGCGGGAAAAAAATAGAAAAACAAGACAGTGTTATGATTTTAATAACTACTTTCTGCTGTCATTCTAAAATTTCACTGCATTATAAATATTGAGCTAAATATTACACAAACACAGGTGAGCGTTTGGACATCTTTGTGTTCTTGCTTTGATGTGAAAGACCAAGTAATCACAATTTTACTGACATAAGTTACAAGTTTTAAATTGCTCAAAAGAATTAGAGCCTTCAGTTTCCTGTCTTTCTTTGCTATCAGTTATTCAGTATGGCCGAGTGTGAGTAAACTCAACTGCATGCATGTGATCATCTTTGTCAGTGTACACACTGCGTTAGCTTTTCTTTACTTTACTTGGCAGATGCTTTTATCCAAAGCGACTTACAAGGAGAAGGAGCTTTTAAAAGCAGTTACCTAAAATAATCAAGCAAAGTTAAATCATTGCAATAACCAGTGTTTAATCAGTATATTTTACCTTTTAGATTGCTGCTATGATTAGTATTGTGTGTATGATATCCAATTTAATTTGATCAGCCGCATTAAATATAAAAATAAGGGCCCATACTAGTTTCAAGTGCACTCCACTGTTTACTCCACTGACACACTTTACTCTCCAGCTGTCTGTGTTCAGCTTCAGCAAATCTCCCACAGCAGTATGACATTTTAGGCCTTGGTGAGACAGCAGCTGAGTTTGAAGAGCTGGTGCAATGAAACTGTGCTTGCTTCCATCCTTCCTCCCAGGGGTCCACTTTATTTCAGATTGCCCTGAGATACACCCGAAGACAGGGGCAATTACCAAAACTAGGCCAGCTGATTAGTGCAGATTGATACGGGGTCAGTGAGGTAGAGGAGAGCTAGAACAGGCCTCAGCAGGGTGGAATGGGAATTAAATAATATGCAGTATTGCTTGTATCGTGAAAGCTCTAAAGGTCTTGTGGTCATTATCAGGGATGTAAAGCTGGAAGGAGGGCGTCAGCGGCACCCATCAGGAGGTGTCAGTGCCAAGGAGATGGTGATCGGGTTGGAGGGAGTGGAGTTAGGAGCAGATGGAAAGGTGAGATATCAACATAAGTGTGTGTGTGTGTGTGTGTGTGTGTGTGTGTGTGTATTAAGGCATCATTTTACCAATGTTTCATTGATTAAAATAAAGATTACAATAAGAAAGTATATTTACTGAAGGCTCTGTATTATGAAGAATCTAAAATTTGTATTGTGTTACAGAGGTTATGATTCAGTATATTGTGGTACTGTAAGCACGGCCATCTATTTTTAGGAAAACAGTCATAGTATTAAGAAGACTCAGAAAACTGCACGTACAGAAAATGTTGAAAACACTGTTGAACGCGGCAGCTATTTTCTGTTCTGTCTTGTTTTTGACACGATAAAGCAGAAAAACCTGAAATTAATCACTAATCTCACAATTATTAACAACTGCATTCCATTTAGACAAGTCAGTTCCAGGCTCCGGTTGCACATACTGCCTCACTGGTGTGGCACTAAATGGAACTGAGACAACTTTAATGTTAATAGTACCACTTGCACTTTTGCTGCAATGACAAAATCTCTTCCTAATGATCTAGGTTTGGCAGATGTAACATAGGAGCAAACTTTTTTAGTTTTTTGTGCAACAGACGTGATCGTATATACCTGTGTCTGTAGACTGTGTCCTACACCCAGTTCCTCTATCCCACTAATGTGCTGGGTGGCCGAAGAAACACCATCGACTCCACCTCGTCCTTTTCTCAGTCTCGTAACGCCAGCCACCGCAGCCTCAGTTTGGGTCGAGCCAACAGCAACCAGAGCAGCCTAGACACAGGTTAGTCAGCTGCCAACAAACACTTAACTTACTCATCATAGATGTTGCATATTCACAATCCACAGTTGTTTTGTTTTTCACAACCCAGTACATTTTTAGTGGAAAAGAATTAGCGTGAATGTTCACTTCTGGCTCAACTTCTGTTTTTGTTACTGCTGTTGGCAGGGAATGATATGGGGGACTTTCGGGAGTACGACCCCAATCTGCTGGATGATCCACAGTGGCCTTGTGGAAAACACAAGAGAGTCCTCATCTTTCCCTCCTACATGGTGAGAAAGTATCTGTGTGTAACACACCACCATCACCAGTAACAACAAAAACAGCATCTGCAGACTTGTCCTCTTGAGAGTAAGATGGAAAAGTTGTCTTTCATCCAGAACATAATTTGCTGAAATGGATCCAGTGCTGTTTCCCAATTTTGTCAAAATATCCTGCAAAATCGTACTTTTAATTGTTATTTTTTCATCATGGTGGACCTTTTGTGCTCCGTTTTCCCAGGACAACCAAGAACAATGACACACCGGAAAGATTTTTCTTGCTCAACAGTTTCTTTCTTAAGAATCCTCCTGAATTTTATCAACTGTTTTTGAAGGGGAGGCAGGAGGATGTTTCTGACACTTTTAATCAGCAAGGTCACTGACCTAGACTCTCCTCCACCTTATGAGGCCCAAATAAATACATATGCTTTAATCCCAATGTAGTGGGCAAAAGTAGTTGTTAAACATCCACTTCAGCAGTGCAGCAGCTCGTGTTGTGTTTATGTCTCAGCACTAATTCACTTTTCCGGAAAAGAGCGTATGTTTTATTGTGGTTGGAAAAAGAAAAAAACTCTGACTACACATCCACCTCATTCTTTCCTCGGCTCTGTTTTTGTTACAGAGACTGGCAGAGTACACAGCAAGTACTGACATAGTTTAAATTTTCAGTCAAGGCCAGGCTATGCTTTTTTTTCCGCCTCTCTTCCTCCAATTACAAAACCCAGTGTTTCCAACAATGGCTATTGTGTTTTCAGAGAATGAACACAGGCTGCTTAGAAGACATGACTCTCTAAATGAACTTTAAACTTCTAGCTGAGGATAATATTAGCTTTTTTTATCTTTAGCATGCATTTCAGGAACCTTGTTTGAACCAGAATATGGTTCTAAAACAAGGTAGCCCTCACTAAAATATTTTTTGTGAATTATTTTGCTCATGGTAAAAGTACAGACCAACAAGATGTTTTGTGTTCATGAGTAAGACATGTGAGACATGGTCATAGTTGACATGATTTTCTGTCATGCATAGTGTGCGCTCTCTCTTTTTTTTAATGCGTATTGTCCAGGGCTACCACCATCAATAAACATTCACCCTACTTCATGATTCATGGTCAGTAGCATGGTGTAGAGTCTGCAATACAATACATGCACAAGTCCTTTCTTATATTTTTTAGTACCACTGCACAGTGTCTTCTTATTCAATTGTTTACACTTAGTGGACACTTTACTTTTAAAATTTAATTATGTTTGTGTATAAAAATACAGTTTACCACAGTAGCAGTTGGAGAGCAGGAACACTCATTCAGTTAGGTCAAGGTTATGTATGAGCTGTGTTTAGATTTTAAAAATGGGAGTGTGTGTTGTGTGTTTTTTTTTATATGTCAGTAGAGTGGTAAGCCAGTCTGCATGCACGTGTGAGACTGGAAACAAGAATGGAATTAGAAAGTCAAAATACATTTTAAAGAAGTCAAATAAGAAGTTGAAATAATTAAGAATTACATTGTATAGTGACAAAGATTTATTTGCCTATATCTTAAATTTAAATTGTGAATTCAGCTAAGAGCTAAACCATATCTTGTTACAGGCATCTTATTCCAAACCCAAACCCATAGTCTCTTGTTAAACTGCCCTAATGTGACGCAACTTACACCTGGTTCTCAAAACATGCTGCAACAAGCTCTGTGGATTGTTAGAGTAGCCAGATGAAGGCATTAAAAGCTTAGCAACCAGGTATGTGTTGTGTCCTCTGGATTTTTAGAGGAAAATGCTGGTGAGTCTTTTTCTTATCGTCAACAAATCCCATTAAAATCAGTTTCTCCATCTCTGGCACTCTGACCCAAGCCCATTTGTTTCTAATGAACACGTGAATCTTTACAAACAGCACAGAAATAAATACTTGAGGAAGTGTGTCAGCAGTTCATTGCTTCTGGTCTTTTCATGGGATTTGTTGACAATAAGAATAATGTATAATGTCACATGACCTCTTTTAAGTGGCACAAGACACTCGGAAAGCTTCATTGTGAGAGAGTGGAATCCAACACTGGAGTGTAAGGATCCAGTCACCTTGCTCAGTGCTGACAGTGTGATCATTCTGACACCATCTCTGGTTTTCCTTTTCAGACTACGGTCATTGAATACGTCAAACCCTCTGACCTCAAGAAGGACATGAACGAAACCTTCAAGGAGAAGTTCCCCCATATAAGGCTTACACTTAGTAAGATAAGGAGGTAAACAGATAGAAATGTGCAACATTGTAGTTGCCTCATTTTTGCAGATTTTTGAGAAGATTTAACTTTACTGTCTGCTCTCTTTTAATTTCCCACTTTCTCTATTTACCTTTTCGTTCTCTCTATCTTTCTCTGACACTGTGCAGCTTGAAAAGGGAGATAAGAAAGCTGGCGCAGGATGAATGTTGTTATGAGGAACCGACAGTGGCTATGGCTTTTGTCTACTTTGAAAAACTTGTTCTTCAAGGCAAACTGAACAAACAGAATCGTAAACTCTGTGCTGGAGCCTGTGTCCTTCTAGCGGCCAAGATTGGTGGTGATCTCAAGAAACACGAGGTCAAGCTCCTCATAGATGTAAGTGTTGCACACCTTCAAAAACCAAAGCTTGGTGGATTTATGATGTTTAAAATGAAAACTTTTATTTTAAACTTTGTTTTTTATATGGTGTGTATATATATATAACGTGTGTTATGTATGTTTAAATGTTTATGTGCAGTTTTGCTTTCAGGTCTTAAGGAAACAGATAAAAGTGACTTGACATGCCTGTTAATACAAGTTTTAGTCACATAACGCACTGTGTCATTTGATTTGACACAGTCAGGACATAATTTACAAAAACAATATAAAGTCTAAAATAAATACAGCTGTACGTGTTGATAGAACCCTTCAGTTTAATGAAAGACTTAAATCTGTTATTTACAGTATCCCAAGAACAGGACTGGATGTTGAAAGGCAGTGTTTCACTGCACTTGCAGGTTGAGTTTTAAGTCTGATTAACCTCTGACAATACCCAGCACTACTGCTGAATACACTTGGGTGCGGTTAGGCGTGTGCTTTGTTGCACCTGTAGCCACACCCAACAGTGGAGTCAGACTGTCTAATCACTGCAGCGAGGTGAGAACCACAGGAAGTCAATAAAAAGATTTTCAGAGGGTAATAGAGTAGTCTTTAAAAACAAAATGGTCAAATAATAATTAATATACCTGATGCAGTGGTGGAAAATAACTAAGTGTGATTTGTTAATTAGCTTGAACCTATATTATTTTTATCTGATAAAAATAAAAAGAAAAGATTTTCAGTGTTTTCATTGGCCGACTTAATATTACTTGTATTTTGTAAATATAAACAAATTTAAAGTGATACCTGTGAGCTGAAATAAAGTTAGGACAGAAACATGTTTACAGTGTAAATCACCTTTTCTTTTAATGACACTCCTTGGTGTTTCTACATAGGATCGATGTATTGCTTCCTCCTTGTCTAATATAATTTCAGGTTGCATTTATGGATGATTACTGTGATTTTCCAGACTATTCCCGAGCCTATGTGGCTTTATTAATCATGTTAGCATGATGGTTTCTCATGCAATGTCTTTTACATTCACCATTGGTGTCCTGCCCTTAACACACTAAGATTATTAATAGAGAATCTAATGAATTATGATGCATTATTAAAATTTAAGATAAATTTAAACATTTCTTTAAAAAGCAAAAGCTCAGTAGTAATTTCTTGAGTAGACTTTAAATTCACGTGTTCATTGTTCAATCTTTGCGTTTTTATTTTCTGGCAGAAACTGGAGGAAAGGTTCAGAGTGAACCGCAGAGAGCTGATAGCTTTCGAGTTCCCTGTCCTGGTGGCACTGGAGTTCAACCTGCACCTGCCAGAACATGAAATCATGCCCCACTACAGACGCCTGCTGCAGACGTCCTAGCATTAGTGACCCATCAGGAGGACGACCACCAGGCTCTCCTCCTGATCCCCGACCTTCCGTGGTATCCATCCTCCCACCTCGCTCCTCGTCTGACAGCTTCAAGGTACGCTGGGGTGTCACCCAGCTGAAGCTGTTCATCACTACCAACAACAATCTCCTTCCTCTCAGACACCTGATAGCCAAAGGGACACACATTTTTAAACACTGTTTTCCATTGCTTGACTTTTGCATTTATCATCACTACATGGACCTCTGAAAGAAAAGTTTCAGTTGTCCGCAAACAAGTTGTTTTTCTAGTTTGCATGTTTCACATTACTTCACGTGGTGTATTTTATACCTCTCTTATTGATTAAGAGATGCTTTTTTTTTGTTTGAATATAATAGTGAACTTTTATCTCAGTTAAAACAATCAATGATTGTAAAATCTTTTTTTTTATCATTTCTTCTCATTAATCATCTTCTTGTAAATTTTTGGTATGATTGGTTTCCTCCTGGTCTGCATATATTTTGAACAAAAGCCTTTTAAGTGGCTGTTTCTGGCTGGACTGTTATTTCTCAGAGTGACTCATCTTTTCGCAAGTCATTGTCTTAAAAGTGCACTTTTTGAATATTGCGAGATTTGGTGGCAAGGGGGGACTTTTTCTTTTCTTCAGACCTTTAATGTGCTTGGGAACTAACACTGAAAAATAAGCTGTGTTCATAAACACCCACCTAAGTCATTACGAACATTTCTAACTTTTGTTTGTCTTTCTTATGGTTTATTCACTATTTTCTAGAAACAACAATCAGTATGATTAGAAATTATTGTACACTTGCAGTACTTGCAGATGGGACTCTATTTTTATTGAAGTATTCCATTCATTTTCTACCAGTCAAATGCTTGCTATGGACTTCTGGAGACTTTTATCAGTGTTTAATTTTCTGTGCTCTATGTTAGAGTATATTGTTAGCACATTTACAGTGCTATAATGGGGTCAAGATTGTTGTTCTGGAGAGTTCTTTATGAGTTCAAAAATGCCATTAACAAACGATCAGGATTATCAGCATGGTGCACTAGTTTTGAGAAAAAACAGCCTTCACGTGGAGGATGTGGGTTAAGACCCTGTGCCAGTAATTATTCTCCTGGTGAAGTTTCCTTCAGTGTCCAAGACAGTGAGTTCCTACAGTCTTCAGGGAACCTACTGTCCAGCTGGTCCCTGTCCTCTGAGGAGGAGAAAATGTAAACACTATTCCAACAGGGAACAATTGTGGATCAAATATTTGCTTGAGTTAGCATTTGTTGAATTGAAATTTATGATATAAAAAGACAGAAAATTAACAATTGTAGCAGTGTGACCAAATTAAAAAGTATTATTCCATTTATTTAGCATTTATTTCAGCTTGAATTTCTTCCTATTTAAAAATTGTCACAAAATACCACCAGTATTGAGAGGCCACTAAATTTGGAACACACTGTAGGCCTACTTGAAATGGTATTGGTGACATTTGATAATGTTGGAATTATCTAAACCAAATCGTTATGAGGAAAGCATTGATTGTGCTCTTTTGAGTTGAAGAAACTGAGCTTATTGCTGTTTGCAAGCCCAAAGATTTTGCTGTAAGATGCACATTAAATTACTGAAACTTTGTGAGGAAACACTCATGGGCAACACTTATTACCTGTGTATGTTTGTAAATAAACTGCTTTGCTTGTTCAATCAAAACATGACTCTAGCATGTTTTTGCTTTGCCTGTGTCCACCTTTACTGAAACTACGTAAACTAGGTAAAATAGATCTAATGCTTTTTTTTCCTAACAGGAATATCTCAACTAACAGATGGATTGCCACATCATGAGAGAGATATTCATAGTTCCCAGATGATGATCCCCTGACATTTCTTCTTTTTACCTAAACGTCTCAACAATAATTGACTGGATTGCTGTAAGATTTGGTGCAAACATTCATGTCCTGTCACCTTCTTGTCTAAATTTGTCCAGTAGTTTTATTTATGACCAAATAGTTGGGCATCCAGTGCCATCCTCTTTATCCTCAGCATGGAACAATATAAACACAATACCTGCTGAGCAGGTTATAATTTAGATGACAAGTGTTTTCTCCTGTAGAGAAGTTTCCCCCCCCGAAGGTTTTCTTAAATGCTGCACTGCACGTTAACGGTACATGTAAAGGCTGACTCCCAGACATGTTTTTGTGCAGGCTACACTTACAGCAAGCTTAAAATCTGAAGTAATGCTTAGCACATTATTTCATGTGCTTTTTAAATGCACTGCAATAAAACATAAATCAGTTATTCTACGGCTGTAGCCTCAATGTTAGTATCATCTTCACGATTTGCTCCCTATTGAACTTTAATTAGACAAACAGACAAAAATCCATTTTGTGCATTTCTTAAACTCGGCATGGCTTAGCCAAGACGAGCTTCCCCCTCTGGCCTGGAAATGCGTCACTAGTATTTTCGAAGTATCAGGACTTATGATTTCAGTATAGTACATGAGGTGTGACTCTACAGAAGCTTTGACTGGAAATGAATTACACCTGTGGCTCTGATGCAATATCAGAGGTCAGTTTCTCACTGAGTGGGAACTCTCCTGCTTGACACATATCCAAAGTAAACAAGGCCAGCAGTCACGCCAGTCTCGTGCTACCATCAAAACAAACAGGCCAGGCCAGAGTGTGGACACATGGGCATATGTGGCTTAGTCCCCTCCATTGACGGCCTAATTCCCCCTTCACTGCCTCATAAAGGGGCCTATTGACAGCCCTTCCTGAGCCCTGCTCACACATAAGTGACCCTCATTGTGAAAGTATGTGTACCATCGTTTGGGGCAAGCTGCGCTCTATTGACCTTCCCTTTAAAATAACAACATTTGGCTGAAACTGCATTTTACCCCTTTCCTGTCATGATACTGTGACTCAGGGCTTTTCCGATATTTACAGTTGTTTGTACACAAGGGGACATGTAAACTGTGCCTGCTGAAATAATCATGTGGTAAGCCATTTGATCACCTTAACCCTGAATTTGGTTCAGTAATAAAATGACAGGATATTATGAACAGATTACTAATTTGAAAATCCAAATGTCTTTCTTCAGTAGCTGTAATGTTTGTTTTTGTCCAACTCTGGTCTTTGGTCAGGAGGGGGAAGCACTGCAGGTGGACCTGAAAATCTGATCCTTGCTTGATGTTTGACGAGGCTACCTAATCCCTTTTGTTCCACCCCAAGAGTCAGTTTCAAAGACAACCGAACCCACTGTAACAGAAAACCATTGACGCAGAGCAGGACGTTAACCTTTCTTACACGCAGATCAACTTTTTAAGTAGTTGTGGAGGAGGCCCTGATGTCAGTTCAAGGACAACTATGGGAGGAAACACAGGAGGCTGTAGATAAGACTAGTTTTTTAACAGTAGACTGCATATGGTTTAACTAATACACTGATAATGATAATTTACTGGTACTGAGTAACTGTTGCAATCATTTTATTAATAACAGAGTAGTTTGTGTTGTTAAAAGAAATATCCTCACTAGACAGTTACTATTATTAAAGGAGGTACGTCACTAAAATTGAGTTCTGGGGTTCTTAAAGTGGATGTTTCCCTTCTCTTTTGAAATCTGTTTTTTTCTGCCTTCACACTAGAGGAAATGCCCTCAAATTGGAAGCCAATTGGAAATTGGAATATGTGGGATAAAGGCCCCCTTTTGTCCCACACAACATTAAATTCAACATCATGACTGTGAGTGGTAATGGTTAGATTATTTTCTGTTATCTAAGAAAAAATTATTTTCCAGGGACTGATAATCCAGGATCACTGTGATACAGGCAGCAGACATTGAACTGGAGGGAGATTCACTTGGCACTCTGCCCGTCAGAACAAATTACACAATGAGACATTATTTCATAATAGAATCATTCTGAGTGACTTTGTGTGGAAATCACACAAATGGAAGTAACTCACCTCATGTACATGTCTGAAGATAAACTGAACAATGCTTTCTCTATATATTTATGCAATTCTATATCTTATGAATCACTGTTGAGTGAGATTGCTTTAAATTTTGCATAAAAAGGCAGATCTTTATTTCTGTTTTGCACAGATTGGATTTTATCCCCCAAAAATGTGGGATTTATTGCATTAATTTACAGTGCTGTGAAAGTGAAACTGAACTCAGCTTTCCAAAAAAGAATGTGGTTAATCACAGTTCATTCATGATTTAGCAAGGAGGGGGCAATTACTTTTTCACAGAGAGACAGGCAGGTTTGGACAATTTTAAAACTGCATTTTGTATTTGCGCAGGTTATCTTTGTGTAATATTTATATATATATATATATATATATATATTTTTTATTTGTTTGGTGATGTGAATCCTTTGTGTGATAAATATGCAAAAAATAATCAGGAAGAGGGCAAATACTTTATCACAGCACTGCACATTTTTCTGCCAAAGGAGGCAATTTAATTTTTATTTTGCTGCTTCTCGTCTCCAAAAATGTTTTTATACCTTGCTGCCTTGCTGTGCAGTGCATGTCAAAATAAAAGATAGGAACCAAACAGAGAGGTGAGCCTTGTGCATCTTACATAATACTACTCTCACTACCTGCATATTCTCTGCTGCAGACAGAAGACCTGCAGAGGAAATTAATATTTTAATCTTTCAGCCAGATTCAAAGAACAGTCTCCACTCTCACAGCACAGTGGATAAATAAGTCATGAGCTGGAGGCTTGTGTGACAGGGCTGGACAGACAGTCACAGTAACACATGCTGGGAGAAAGTACAAAACTCTGGGTTTGGCAGCAACTTTCAAATGGGATGTGAGTAACTGATGGGCTTTAATGTTTTGGTGTAAATATACAAAATCAGATTTGGATGCTTTAATCAGTAAATTCTGCTGACTAAAATCCTGACATCCTGCAGAACTTAAATGTTAAAGCATTGCAAGTTTGCATCTCTTCAAGACAACTGGGTTACTGAGAGCAAGATGCAGAGTGAGCTCCATGAGTGGATTCAGGCGCCACACCGTGGTCAGTCTGAACAATCACAATACGCGTGTGGTTTATGTCATGGTGGCAGCCACATTTTGCTCTGAATCTTCAGAGAGGAGCTTACTTTCACAGCTGCTTCTTGTGTTTAACTGACATATATTTTTAAATAAAGATCAATGTACAATGATCCAGTGTCCATCTGCAAAAACAATCATATCGATCATACATTAAAGGGACAAAAAGATTCTTAGAGGTTACATTTTCTTAAACACCAAGAAGAAGCAGGTTCCTTTGTATACTTTTCCTACAACATTTTAATGTTAAAATTGTTAAGGTATATCAATGCTTAGTTAGTCTATTTTTCAACACACACTGTTTAGTGTCAGTGATAATTTGTCCATGTCAATGCACACCACTGTAAAGAAGCTCCGTTCTTCTGTATTCATTTGTCAGTTGCTCCCAGATTTTTTCTTACAGGCTCTTTTGTTTTTATCTTTGACACAGTCACTGCCTTACATTCAAAAAAAAAAAAACAACATGAGAAAACTAAAAATAAGGAATGGTACTGGTTCTATAGTCCGATCAGCCCCAACATTAACAGTTGTCCACTAACGTTGTAGCAGACTGGTGTCAGCTCGAGCACCAAGCTGTCATGCAGTGTTTTCTGACGGCTACTGATCATGGCTGGCATCAGATTCTTCCAACACTGATCCCTGTCCACCACAACCCTATTCAAATTAAACTAGTGGGTGTAAACCACCTTAATGTGCAATCAGTGATCATCTGCACTAGTCAATATCTCAGACATGCTGCAGGTGAACAAGGTCCTGGAAGTTTTTAAATTGGATATACCAAATTTTTTTTCCCTTGAAAACCATGGAACATACAAGTTAACGCAAAGTTAATGATTAACAATATAAAAAATAACATAAATGTGTAACAATGAAAAACCTGGTACTGTACCGTTATCTGACATCTACTCATATTCTGTAAATCACACTAGTTAAACAAAGAATAAATCAAAATGAGTTGTGTGCTATTTACAGTAAATGTAAAGCTGTGTCTCTTCACATTAATGCAAAGATGTTTTGTTCAGTAACTGTAAAAATGTAGAACCATTATTAGAATTATTACCATTAATGAACCATTTACACCTAGCATGAACATGCATCAATTAAATATGGGACAAAAAATTTAGATGCAAGTAGTTTGAAAGCACAATACAATAAACACTGCAGATTGCAAGTTTTGTGTTGTCTCAGTATTCTAGTCTGCAGATTTTGAAATAAAACAATGACTACGAGGTGTCAGCTTTGATGCTGTTTATGTACACGTTTGTGGGAACGGCCTTTTCGTGTGTAATCCCGAAGTAAAAGGGGTTACAGTACCTAAGATGCTCTGCTAACGTGACTGTGTACACACTCAAAAACGAATTAAGCTGGAAGTCTGCATTTAAACCTCAAAGGTATCGTTTTCATCTCAGATCCAGTGTTCGAGTCAAAATTTTACTGTGCACATACAAGCTACAACTAGCTTGCCTGCTTCATAATACAGTATGTAGACAGATGATTCATGTTAATGCCAGGTATTAAAAGGGCCTTTGATATCACTATCACTTTCTATTACCAGTGTCAGGCATGTTTCAGTCAATCGATGATTCATAATATCCAAACCAAAAGTCTCATATGAGGAATTATTGGCTATTTTTCTGGTATATATACGTATATAAAAAAATATGTCCAGTTTTACCATATTATGTTCTCCCAAATCAAATTATTTCATAGCATATGGTTCTGAGTGAGGGCTTGTGTGTAAACCCATGAAGGTTGTGTCTCTCCTACTTGCACAGTATTGATTTCGGTTCCACAGCATGTTCCTCGTGCTACATGCTGAAGTCTGGCTTGTCCTGTAGTGTGAGGAGGAACAGTGGGGGTCCAAAGTCTTCTGCAGAAATCAATACATATGCAGCTGAACAAGGCCTCTGGTACTCCTATTCCAAGTATATTCCTGAGTTAATTCTGTGCATAGTAGTAGCAGTGATGGCAAGTGGGTCAGTAATCATAGAAATAACCTGTGTTCACACTCACACAGTCCCTTCCAGACAAACAATTCACTGTCCCAAAACAGCTTGCTAGTAGTTCAGGAGGCGCTCTCTTTCTGTACCAGCGTAGCGCTGATTAGCAGCAAACACCTTTGCTTTGTTCACTGAAGGACCTGTGAAAGGAGTCAAAAAATATGTATTTAATGTACAATAACATTACATAAGTGCATGATTAATATACTGGAATTTAAATGTATGACATCACTGACCTATATAGCTGAGGAGTACAGGAAGGAAGATGAGGCCGTGTGTGGCCCCCAGCAGGACTATGGCTAAGTACATCCTAAAGTAGAAAACCTGGAAGATCTGTGACTTGGAAAGTGCCAAAATTAAGATACCTCCAAACTTTGTTAATGTGATTCCACTGAACACCTGCGAAGAGTCATAAAATGTTAAAATGACAAACATGTTCACACAGACACATTTTCAGCACGCAAACATTTTAAACTCAAAATAGGTCCCTTCATGACTCAGATAAAAAGCTTCCCCTTGTGAATTTGGTAATAATGGATAATGCAAGACTCACAGAGCTGCCCATGTGAGCCAGAGCCTCTTCAGCCCGCTCCACCCTGTTCTTCTTCATACTGATGGAAAAAGCTCGTACAATATGACTGCAGAACTCCACCGAGATACCACAACTCTGAAACATACGACAGGAAACAACTCAGCACCAGTTGCATGAAATACTGGAAGGAAAGCAAGTCAACCGAAGTCTGCCTTTCCTGTCACATCCTGAATTTTCATGGGTAATACTAAGAGGAAAACTAATCAATTACAGCTTCTTGCTGATTACATTTTACTTGCCAAAGCAACTGGTGACACAGAACAAAGTCCCTTAGGGTTAGTAGAACGTGGGGTCAGAATGTAAACACACCCTCAGTTTAAAAAGCACAAATGCAAACAGGTCACAGAGGTACACAGAATCAATACGGGGAAACGATAAAACAGACATGTAGTTACAATTCAGATCAGTCAAACCTTTCAATTAGATATGACATGACCAAAATGCAAATTACACATTTATCCAATGTGGTGAATGCTCCAGAGGTGTTACACCACCTTAAATTACAGTTTGTTATTGCACTGAACTGCTTTCAAAGCTATAGTAAGTGACACAAATCAAAACAGAGCTGTGTAAAGTATCATGGGAAATAAAAGAGCTAATATGCATAATACAAGTTTGTTTCACCAAAAGCTATTTTCAAATTGTTTTTCTAAAATGGTAAGTAGGATATTTATTCACAGTGTGCCTGCTTGTCTGCCAGCTTTTGTTGCTTTCTCTAATGGACTGCTCTAGTGATGCTGCCATGTTCTCAGACTAGAACAGGCAAGTAAAAATTTGGCTACTATGATAGGAATGATGGCTAAAATTACAAAAATAGGATAAAAAGTAAATACATTTTCCTAAAAGTCCCCTCTCTGACATGTTTCCTGTCTTCGTCTATGCTATCCTATTCAATTTTAGAACTTTTTTTATTTCATGTTTGTTATTCTAGAGGATATGCCCAGCTAATAACCATAAATGTTGTCTTTCTTGATGCTTCTCACCATGACCAGGTTTACGATGGATACTGCATTGAGGCTGATGCCCCACAACCACATGACGCCGAACATGTTGACCAGGATCATTGCGATGGTAATGCAGACAATCACAGCTGACCACAGCTCAAATCCAAGCAACACCGTTGTCACCACAAATATGGCTGCCAGTGACACACCTAAGTTCAGAGCAGTGTCGTGTGCAATGGTGAGGTACTGCTCATAAAACACATAGAAGACGCTGGAAAAGAGGAAAATATGTATATATATATTAATGAAACAACTGTTTCCTAGTTTCTATTTAGAAATGAGCAGAATGGGATGCAACATATCTATGTGCTTATCTATGACCTACTTTTCCCTGCAAGCATCAGAGTTCAAAACAAGAATGATGTCAAATACAAGACTTCAGATAAAATCATTGTCAAAAAGACAGTGACAATGATTATTATTTAATGTATACAGCATTAAGCAAAAAGCAGTGTAACAGGACTTACCTGTAGGCAAACACCTTGTGGTCAATGGACTGACTGATATTGTCAGCTAGGATTCGGGCCATTTTCAGACCATTTATGAAATCTGGGGATTCCTTCAGGATGGTGTGGTAAGTCATAAAATAAGTGGCTCCAATCTCTGTGTTGTTGGGATACAGGTCTACTGCTGTTGCATAAGCTGCATGGCCACTGGAGGAGCAATAACAAAACAAAAAATTACAAACCACAGCAAAACCGGTAAACTGTAAAGCAAAGCTTTTCAAAGTTAGAATAAAATGGCATGTTGTGAAAGTGCTAATAAAATTACCCTTTTCCACACTTGGGGTTGGGATTGTCTGACAGAAACATGGGTAGAAAACGCATGAAGTCTTCACCCTCAGGCCTCTGCTTTCCACTGGGAGTCATGGGCCGACAGCGCACGCAGGATGGGTTTACCACTATGAAACAATATTAGGAGGATTCTCATTTCATTTAATCAAAAGATATTTAAGGAATATAAAAATTATCAGCGAGACAAAGCCATAAAAACAAATGAAAACATACCCCAGGCTTTTGGGAAGAAAAAACTAACTATAATAATCACTAAAAATATGTATTTGAAAGTTCATATTTAACACTGGTGATAGACATGTCTTCCCTACAACTTATATATAAGTTATAACACATATTTAAAAGATGCAATGCACTGAAATGCCCAACACAGTTTACCATGTGATCAATGAATGTTATCGTTTCCTCCTTTCTCTGTTACTTGCTCCCTATTTTCCATAAACCAGCTGTTGTGGATATTTCAAAGTTACTTTAAACCATATCCAAATCATTTTAACTAGGACGTATTATATACTTGTTTTGCTGGGTTTGAAGTTTTTGCTGGGAATGAAGAACTGGAAAAAGCTGATCTTAGGGGAGACAGTAGCTTGTGACACCAGGGTCACAAGACAAAGGATCAAAGCATGTTGACACTGGATAAAACTTTACCCGAGGCATTGCAGAAGGCCCCAGTGGTGTTGTAGTATCGACAGCAGGTGGACTGAGGCTTCACCCAGTCAAAGTAGTCATCAAGCCAGGAGGATGGTGTGAAGGCAATGGTTGAGCTAGGTGCAGTAAAAAAGTGAAATTGAACCAATCATATATTCTTACATCAAATTAGACAGAATTTTGTCCCTTTGTGATTTCTGCATGATGTGAACAAAGCTTGTGTTATCTGGTTTCAACATAACTTTAGATGCATGTTGTATGTGTAATGCAATTAAAATGAAATCATTTTTTGTAGCTCATGATTTGTTTTTATCATTCAAACTAATTATCTTGGGCAGTTTTTGTGGTAAATCATACATTATAGAACAGACAGTATTCCTAGCTTTGGCTTACTAGTTGCTGATAAGTGAGGCTTCATAGACTTGTTGAACCAGGGAGTTATTGTTGCAGCCCACCCCTCCACACACAACATTTTGGTCCTTCGGGCTACTGTAGTTGAGACCTTCCTCTACCACAAAGTAGACTGGTGCTCCAGTATGGAGATATTCGCTCATGTTCCTAAAGTAGTCCAACACGTATGAGTCCTAGATGAAGAGATAAACTGTCAGAATTCATCAGAGTAATGTATCACAGGGATATACTACAGTACATGTTGAACAGGAACATTTCTGCACAATCACAAACACATGACATAATTTATTTAGCTTCCTCGATGACTAATAGAAGCAGTAAATAACCGGCCAAACTACATAATAAGTGTCACCACAAATATTTTAAGTATAAGCATCCTTAGACCTCGTCCATTAAAAGGCCTCAAGCAGTGTACACTACCAATCCATGAACACACAGTTATGACCGAAACAAAAAACTTACATCAGGCATTGATAATTTCTGGTCCAGTCCAATCTCTACTTTATTCACCGCAGCAATACTGAAGGAGAGCATTCCCACAAACACTGCCACCTAAAGAAGGAACAACCGGTTCATCATATTAAGTCTAAGCATCAGCACACAAGAGCGACAGATGTCCTGGTTAAATCTCGAGAGGCAGATGTGCAGAACTGCCATATTGTCACTGAAATACTTACTATGATTGGTCGCACCCACTCTTTGAGAATGAATGGAGCATAGACTTTCTTGAAAAAACGGAAGAGGATGCCATCAGTCTTTGTTTCTGACCCTTCTGGCAGCTTCACACAGCAGATGATGTCAAGTCGATTCTCCTTTCAGCCACAACAGACAATAATGTCTATTAAATAAATGGAACTTTCTAACTAATTTGGAAGATTGAATCATTAAGCAACATGTTCTCAGCTATGTGTCACAGAGGCCCAAGTTTTAACTGCACTTCCAAATTACAGCTCTCAGCCAACAAACCATCAGTGAGAAATAATCTGTTAAATGAGCTACAGCAGTGATTGGGTGAATGAAAACTTAATCACACCACTTTTAAATACAACAGTCCATGAGCACGTATAACCTCTCTAGTATCATCGCGGATGTCAACGCCATTTCCCTCAATCTCACCTCCTGTCTTTTGGCGTCCAAGCCGAGCAAGCTGACAAAGCAGCTGATCTGCAACAGGAAATCAATAAAAACAGCCAAGCCAGCAAAGAGAGAGAAAGTCCTCACTGCGGGCATTTTGGACAAGGCCCCTGCAGAAGAAAAAGTCAACAATTTTATCATCCTGTAGCCCATGAGAAATCAATGGCACTTTTTGTGACAACTGTGGCAATTCTGTCCACAAAAAATATTTCAAAAAGATCGTTAAGAATATATACCTTATAGTTTCATTTAGATTGTGTGTAATAAATACAGTAAGTTATCCATTTTACCCAGGAAGAAAGCCACCGTCTCAGAAAATGATGAGAGGAACAAGGTAGGGGCTATGTCGCCAAGAATACGTCCAATCTGCTGGTGAAGTTCCTCCTGAGGCATCCTCTCATCCCTCTGTTCAGAAATGGAAGTGGAAAGATTTTTGAAAATAAGCACTAACAACAAAGATTAAACCATACGGCCAAGTAATATTGAATGGACGGAGAGAAGTGAAGTAACCTGGTATGTCTGCACAATAATAAAGATGTTGTCCACTCCGACAGCCAGGACCAGAAAAGGAATAACCTCAATCACAATGAGGGTGAGGGGGACACCAGCATAGCTGAAGATCCCCAGTGAGGCACACACAGAACTGAGCACAATCAGGATACCTGCTATACCCAGAGAAATCTTAGAGTCCACCTGTAAAGGCCAAAAAGGTAGATGATCAGTCATCTTCTCTTAGCTGCTTCCTTTTACACTCAAATGGCATGAAGCTGTCAAGCATGTTGTACTGGTTTTGTTGGATTAAAGTAACGTGACAAACTTGCATCACAGGAAGGAAATGGGATTTACCCAACCAAAGAAAATGAAAACAACACTGAACTACAGGCTTGTCTCTTACCAGCACTCTCCTGAAGCTGTGAATGTGACCCAGGGACAGGGAGATGTAGATGAACATAATAGCATAGCTGATTAAGACAGTGCTGATGTCATTGTTGCTCTCCCTCTCAATTTCATCTTCAACACTTCTCTCTGCGCTGAAGGCTATGGTCAGGTTGGGGTTTTTGAAGTTCTTCATGAACTTGATGAATCTGAAACACAAGGAAACTGAATACACAAAAAGAGCAATCACTGCTATCTTATATTAATATTAAATATGATGTGATATCTCACTCTTTCTCCCATGCCAGAGCTTTTCCCAGCCGGACTGAGTCGTTCAGGTAGTTGTTGAGTGGAAAGGTGATAACAAGAGCAGTGGCATTGTTATAGTTAGTCTCTGTAATTTTGAAAAAAAAAAAGTTCAGTTATCAACAGACGCCTAAATATATCACTTTTCACAGTGTATGCCTTTTTAATTCAGGCAGTTTGCACTGAGAAAAGGAGGATTGTGTGTGTCTGTGTGTCCCTCTCATGGGACTGTCAGTCAGCTCCACTAACATGCAAGGTTTCCTGACACAAGTCAGAAGGCAGCATATTCTGTCATGATCTGTGAGCTATGCTTCCACAGTAAGCCTAAGATAGAAAAGAAATCAGATGACTCACCTGCTGCATTTATATGTAGGGTTTCAGTAACCAGGTTTCTTAAGTGCGTGTAAACTCATTCCCCAATTACCCGAGAAACCTGGTTTGTCTGAGCTGCCTGGTTACTTAAGTGCATATAAATGCAGTCCAAGACTGCCTCTTAGGGAAATGGTTGTAATTTGTTGCTATGGCAGCTCTCATAATGGTCTGAAAAATAACTTTCTTGACTTTAATTCTATATAACATATTTATTAGAAGCACAGACATAACCTGACTGCTGCACAAAGTGATTATATTTCCACCATGTAAGTGGTAACTATTATAAATTCTAACATAATGTCAAAAAATACTGTCTCCATTCCACTGCTAACTACATCAATTGAACCATCAGCAAAGTGCACAATGTCAGGCATTACAAATATAATTTATAATTTTATGAGACTGCCACATATAGAAGTTCAATAACCAAAAGAGAATGGGTTATTTTACTGCAATGGGAAAAACAAACTACAGAGAGGCTCTAAACACATTATGCAGAAAAAACTACTATTGTTTTCTATTGCTCTGCTTATCCACAAATATTAATCTAATTTACCATCATAACCCCCCATGGCCAGCCAAGGGAAAACAGGGCCACCAAAGGTGCCTAAACAGGGGTCATGGAGGAGAGTGGTGTCATTGAGGGATGCTGGTGCACTGTAGAAGACAAGACAAACGTAGTTACAGCCTGGACAAAAAAAAACAAAAAAAAAACGTATATAAACAATTATAAAAATGACTAACATACTAAAATTATCATAGTCATGACTTTTCTCACACTAATGAGAGGGTTACGATGCAGTAGGTTACGTATCCAATTTCACTATGTTGTAGTTAAGAACAGATTGAAAGTAACAGCGTGACAACTGATGAGGAAGTATGATTGTGTTATTTTAAGAAGACACGTTACTAAAGAGCAATTGCTAGAAAATGCAGATGACTGCATCTTGAGAAAATAGATTCTTGTGAGCTGCAGTGGTTTGACTGTTTTAATATACCGACTTTTTCTTCAATAGATTTGTGTTGGCAATAAAGATAAGTTTACAAGCAAAACTACTTTAAAAAGGACAAGAAACTGAACCAAATTCGAATAAATCACCTGACACAATAGAGGAAGTGGCTGTGATAGTCAGCATAGACAAAGAACTCATCCCCTATGCTGTGGTCTAGCACAGCATGGCTGTTCTGGAAGTAGTTGAGAACACTCAAGATGGTACAGTTGTCATTGTACGGCGCCAGTGGAGCCAGACAGATGTCTTTAAGGGTGATGTTTTTGCCCTCGTATGTAGCTACAAGGCCTTCAATGGCAAGTTGCAGATCCAGTACCTGGTTGAGGTTAAAAAAAAGGAAAGAAAGAAAAAGAAAAGAGAACCAATAAACCACAGTTTCAGAGACGCAGCTGCTCCTCACATGCTTGTTATTTGGTGACTCTCACTATCATAACAGCAGTCTAAGCAGAATTACTGATGAGGTTCTAAACTGACCTCTATCTCTAACCCACCTGATGCAGGATGCCTTTATCAAGTATGGCTTTAAATGGGACATCTGATCCTCCAAAATAAGGGGAGTAGATGAAAGTGTCATTGAGTGGAGTGGTTATAATGAGCTGTACAGTTCTAAAGAAGGGTCCGAAGTGGCTGTCAAAGTAATCCTTCTCCAGACGAGCCTGGCTAGTGGGAGATGACCACAGTTCAACAGGGTCAGTGGTGAGGTGCATATAGGCCAATCCCCCACTGGAGGCTGCCACCAGTATCAGGCTGCACCATATGACCAGAAAGGGGTGAAGCACACAGAAGGAACCCCAGGAGCTGAAGACAGTCCGCAGTGCATTCTCAAACCGTTCGCCCAACGTTTCACAACACGATGCATTCACTGAGAAGAGAAAAACGCTAGTTTCAGTCACGCAGCATGGCAGAACAACGTCATATTATGCCTAAAATGCAATTTAATCAATGGTATGATAAATACCATACAGATAGATACAGATTACACAATTAGACTTGAAGTTATGCATTATTATACCTTGTTCAGAATTATCACTGTTGAGAGACAGTGGATTATTACTCTCCAGTATGGGGCCATATTCTGACATGATTGTTCTTCTCCTGTAAACACAAAGAACCACAGCAACCAATAAGATATTAACTTCAAAACAAAAACTAAATATATTTCTCACACTGAGTAAGGGGCTGCAAAAAGTCCTTTACCTGTAACACCAAGCTCCAAGTATAGCTCCAATAAAGATAAGCAGAAAGGCCATGTAGGAGATCCACATGATGACAGTCATGGCATCGACACCAAAGATTGTCCAGGGTGAGGGGAGAGGGGGAGGCACAGGTTTCGGACCACAGGCCTTAGCACAGTCCTGACAAGAGCA
>JAUBNQ010000009.1:13970126-13983396 GCA_032353495.1 Ctenopoma kingsleyae
AGAGACTTGGATGAGTCTTGAAATATATCTCCCACTAAAAAACTTTGTCCAGATGAACAGAATCAACTTTCTAGGAAGCTTATGAAGAAGAATAACTAAGTAAAACTGTCACAACATCAGAGTTATCGTATAGAAAAACAGAAACACACATCAGCCTTCCACCAAGCTTACATTTCACCATGATCATATAGACATCTATGGTACAGATTGGTGGCTGAGGCAGTCGCTCCCCTTTCTCCAGGACCCCGGCTATTTCACTGGCTGGAATCCCATCATACGGTTTGGTCCCAAATGTCATCAGCTCCCAGACTGTTACACCTACAGAAAGGATGACAGTTGGTATGTGTCAGTTTGATGAGCTGCCATTCACTTTGTTTGCTCCCAATATGAGAGAGGGTGACAGGCTGTAAGCTGCTCAAGTATCACACAGTATGAAAATAGCTATGTTGACAAATTGGCTCTGCCTGCAGAAGTGGGAGTTAGCACGATGCATTTCTGTGCTGAGGGAACTGAAGAAAGGAAAATGAGGAAAGGAAGCCCATCAGCTCTGCCAGGGCCTGCTGATGCTTTTGCCATATTGAGAAGGCATGATCAAACCCCCGGGAAAAGAAGATTTGGAAGTTAGCCCAATCGAGAAAGCTGTGTTGTGTTTGGTTTCTTTCTGTATTTGTGTATGTGTAGGCATCTGTGCATGTGTGTCCTCCTGAGCTGGAACGACTGTTTATGAGTGCTAAGGCAAAAATCTCTTCTGACGTGATATTGTCCATCTGAGACTGCTGGTGTGTGGGTGTGTGCTACCTGTGTACTAAAAATCGCAGATGCTAGCAAGATGTTCTTTCCTCTCATTTGTTTTTTTACAATGTTGACAAGCCTTATTAGATCCAAAAACAACATCCTTCCTGAGGCTTCAAAATGACTGTCCTCACTGTTTCGCTTGCTGTTAAAACACTTTATTTAGCAATGAATAAATATTTCTACAGTGAGGCTGTCACCAATACTTGCCAAGCCCAGCTGTTTTATATATCTGAAGGATTCAAGATCAACCTGCCATATTGTGTGGGCTTCACACCCTTCTGGGTAAAGCATGTATAACATACAGCACCAACATAAAGCACAAGACTTACCATAACTCCATACATCACTCTGGTGTGTGTACGTCCTGTTCATGATAGATTCAAGAGCCATCCATTTTATTGGTACCTGTGAAATTAATAATAAACACAAACAATTTAAAAAGACTTGCTTTGAATATATTTGGACGATCAGCAACATTTGCCTTTTATCCTTAAGGCAGCACTTTCACAAGCCAACCAACTGTCTCTAACACACACTAACTGCACTGTCACCTAGTGCTGCAGAACTGCAACGCAAAAATCCGCATTTAATTATTCACTGTTACAGAAAATGCATTTAAAAACATTTAACACTGATTTCAATTTTAGAAATTTAAATATTTCTTTAAAGAATTAACAATATAGAGGATATAGAGAAGATGAGAAGCAGTATCCTCTCATCACACGAAGTGCGTCACACAGACCTTAAAAAATGATTTCTGAAATGGTTTCCTGTGCAAGGATTAAGTTGAGTCCCACATGTTTTTTAATAGCTGTCTCTACTCAGATTTGTTTTAGTCTAAGACATGGTTTAATCCCTGTCTGGGAAACTGTCCTGCAGTGTTTAATTAACAGCATGTTTAAGAATAGCAATGCATTTAAATAGACAGAATGAAGGAAATCTCAGCCGTTGCGGGAGTCCAGCTCAGTCCTGATGATTTTTAAAGTAAGTGAATAGTCTCCACATCTGACTTCCTGGTATAAACAAGCAGTAACATCTGTGGACTGAAACTGAATATCTTATTACATTATGGGTTCAAAATTATGATCATTATTATGGGGAACTACATAGAGGTTACTCTGTAGTTACAAGTAAATATAGACACTATACAGTTTTTTGTGGGTACAATTTGGCTTTCATCTGAAGAAAGAAGCCTTGATAAGAGATGGAACCCATTTATAATTTCTCTCAGAACTCACTTTACTGACAGCACTATTTATACATGATGACACTTGCATAAGATACAACCTAGAGCAAAACTACAAATACAAAAATACCATTGTTCAGGACTCTGAGCAAATATATTCATCTGAAGAAAATCATCTGTCTAACAAGGACCTAATTTTTGAAAGGCTATAAATACACAAATAAAGGTGGTCACAACAAGATTGCTTATGTGCAACTATGATCAGTAACTATAAATCTAAAACATGAGTTTAAGTAGTAGGGCACAACTTTCATCTCACTAAACCTCTTTTGTCTCTAATCTCCAACCAACCTTTCCTCCATCTGCATGATACTCTTTCTCGTCTGCATTCAGGAGTTTGGCCAGACCAAAATCAGTGATCTTGATGTGTTGAGGAGTCTTCACCAGGACGTTTCTGGCTGCCAAGTCACGGTGTACTAAGTGGCGCTCCTCTAGATAGTTCATACCCTTTTGTCAAACAAATGTTGAAGTACAGGTTATTACATAAGAGCAGCGTTTTTTCTTCCACCAGCTATCTCATACGTCAAAATACGGGAACTTATCTTGATCACACATGATAAAAGTGCTGAAATCTGTTGTGACAAAGTTTAGACATCACCATACAGGTTGGACTCACTGATTAGACCATACTATGTAATTTGATGCCTTTACAAGGTTCCTCTCTTACCTTTGCTATCTGCACACACCAGTTAAGCAAGTGCTGGGAGCCAATGTTGTCCTTATTCTCTTTGACATAGTCCAGCAGGCAGCCGTAGGGCATCAGCTGTGTGACGAGCTGCACTGTGGAGGTCAGGCAGATGCCAAGCAGACGACACACGTGGGGATGCTCCACACTGGCCATAACATAAGCCTCCTGCATTGTGCATATAGACAACAGTCAGGTGACACCAACCAACCCACCAACTCACTCAAGAAAGTATAATTCACATTGATGAATTAAAGGTGCAAAGAGAAAACAGAAAATTGAGCGAAATGTTTCACAGAGTATTCCATGCACCACTGAACCAATATTTGTAGAGGTGTCCACCACATTCTGCAACCTGATAACTTGAGAAACACAACATTTGTGTAGATATCCAGTGTCGAGAAATAAGTTTCTTAGCAGCAGGCATACTCAGCCAACTGTAATTTATTTGGCTCAGCTCAGAGTGGAAAGTTTCAGTTGTCATAACAGAAAAACTACTTAAAGAAAAAAGCATGGGGATAATCTGCACTGGCTACCAACAAAAGGCTTCCTACCCATGTAAACAGCACTTTGAGCTTTATTTAGTAGGTTTCCCGCCATGTGTGCATTAATTGTATCCCAGAAATCTTCTACATGGCTATTACAGTATCAACATTGTATAGGAAAATAACCACTTCTCTGCTAGGTGCTCTGTAATTCTGGCAGTCTGATGAGAAAGAGGCTCCAAAGCAATTGAAAAAGCTTCAAGAAGCACGGTTCTGCCCTCAAGTCATGAACTTCAGAGGTCATGCATGTCCATCACAACATCCAGATGTACAGTGACTAAGCAACACAACCACAGCAGGATACAAGATGCACATTCAGCGGTTTTTATAATGTCTTTTGAACAGACTGCATTCTCAGTGCAGCTTCAGGACTGCATTCCTTTCCAGAACACCTCAGCCTTGGATTACACACCAACACCCACACACGGCCTTCCACTAAATTTCCTACATCCCCCATGGGAGGGTCACTGTGTGGAAACCTGACACATTCTCCACTGCAGGGAAAATAGGTGTTATTAGTTTACATAAGTTGCATGTGCTATAAATTACAGGATATATTACTATGAATCTAAGGTCTGCCAAGCTATACTCATTTAGTGTGATAATTGCTAAAAAAAACATGTATAAAGTTTTTAACTTTTGTATTTCCTCTCTCATTTACCACACTCTTCTCTGCTCCCACACAGCACACCCAAGGACCTTCAGGAAATAACATTTCAAATGAATCGCTGTTTTATATCTGACTCAGTATTACTGTACGCATAGAGTCCAAAAAAGTACCACATAAATCAGTGAACTTACGTCCAGAATTTCTTTGTTAGCTTTTGGTGATGTGGCTTCCCTCAAAACCTTGATGGCCACTGGGATCTTCACGTCTTCTCCCTCTGGAACCCACATGCCCTGTGTGAACACATATTTGTTATTTTACAGGCTTTAATCACACCTGAATCATCAAGAGAACATATCTGAATTCATAAAAATATTATAATTACAAATGAGGATGAAACATCCTGAGACTAATGGAAATAAATGTTAGTGCATTACAGTATTTTTAGATAAGTCTATAGGATGAAAAAGCATATTAAATGAAATATATATATAAAAAAAGGTTTATTTTTGTATATGTCTTTTGTAGTGGACATAGGGACTTTGTCCATCTCTTTTCTTTGCCATTTAGCTTCAGGACAAAATTTTGGAACAACCACAAAGAAATAATAATAAAAACATAAAATAAAATAAAATAAAATAATGTAAATTAAATGAACATATAACACATAATTTTGAATCAATAAATAAAAGTAATTGCCTTCATACTTATCTTACTAAGAAGGTCTTAAATGTCTACATGTCCGATTGGATTCATTTCAGTCAATGATAAAGATATCACAAAATACACTTACAAGAATTTTAATTATAGACAAAAGACAAAACCTTCATGCACCTACACCACAGTACATTGACTTTATCTGCCCAGCTTTTGTCCAGTGTCCATCACCAGCATGAGAAAAAGATGGACAGTCACATCTGACTTTTTGAATTTAACTGACTTTGCTTTTATATGGACGCGAAGTACTTCTGATTGCTGCTGTACATAGAAAAAGTTCTGTAAACTGTAAACTTGACAAATACAACCATTAACGCAGTTAGAAGTTCAAAAGTTAATGGAACCTAGAATTATGCTTCTTTCCTAAAAAGCATTGAATGTCATATGAAAACAGTTCACCAAAGCCCTGATGTCCACTACAAAGGACACAGAGGACAAAAATGAATTACTGGGTATCAGGAGGGTTGTGCACTAAAACGTGTGTCTCTACTCTAGTTCAAACCCAGTGGTCAGAAATAACTTCAGCAGGTCCTCAGGTACTGTACTTCACACTTTTGAGGCACTTTATGTGATGTTTCTTTCATATTACATTTTAGCCTGTGTAATGTTTTACTTTTTACTCCCCTTCATGTATTTTACAGTTGTATTTTATATACAGAAAGATAAGACCTTATATAAAATGCAGCGAATACTTTTGTAATACTACTAAATTTATATTATGTGTGTAGGACATTGATTTATGAGGATATTTTGTAGCATGATATTTGTACTTGAACAACAGATGTCAAAAATACTTTCACTGAGAAAACCTAACCTTAACTTTCACAACCCAAGGTCTAACCCAAGCCCTATAGACTAGTCACAACTTAAACATAATTACAACAGTATAGCCAAATGTTAATCTTCAACAGTCTTCAAATAATTGTCCAGCCTCTCAAGGTTTAAAGCTGAAACTGAAATCCAAACTGGAAACCAGAAACACAGTTGTTTTTGTGCTGCATGTAAGAAAATTCTCTAAACCTTACCTAAAATAAACTATACCCCTAAGCTTGTGGATTGTAGCTTTTTGCGTCATACTCCCATAGCATCAGTGTAAAAGCACATATCCACAACAACAGTACATACAGAGAGCACTGAAAGTGAAAGAATTTCACTCACGCATGACCTGCCAAGTTAGAAATGTGTCTTTTAATTGAAAAACTGACAACAGATGTAGAGAAAAGACTGACGACACTGAAGCGCTGGATATGTAGACTTGGCACGTACAGTACAGTACTCATGATCTCCACTTTCTGTAAAGCTCAGCAGTGCAGTGAAATGTTGACAACAAGGTGTTTTGACACACAAACCCGAGGCATGTTATTACCTTGTAAACTGTTCCAAAAGCTCCTGAGCCCAGCACTTTGATTTTCTTAAATTCAGGCTCCTTTAAGATCCGCAGCAGAGCCTGGTTTGGCATCTCTCCACTTGGAGTCAGGGGTTCAACCAACTGGGAAAAAAGCTTGAATTTCTTGAATACTGTATAACAAAAATGCACTACAGCAGATTCATTATTAATAGAAATTCTGCAAACATAATATGAAACTAATACACTTACAGACAAAAGACATATAGCAGGCACGCATCTGTAAATTAATGTAAACATCTCAAAAACAACACCTTTCAAACAAGCCGTTTCCTCATCTTACCTCTCTCTCTTGTAGAAGTCTACGCATGGTTCTCTTCCGCTTGATGTAACGTCGGCGTAGCAACACAAAGACAGACAGGCCTGCGATAAGAACAGCCAGCATCCCACCAACCACACCAGCAGCAATCATAGAAAGACCAGAAGGACTGAAAGACAGGTAAGAGCTGATTTAAGGATGCTTATAGAAAACAGAGCACATTTGTGAATATGGGAACAGTTAATGTATCCTTAAACTCAGACGACCAGTGGTATTTACTCACGGTTTATTCTGACAGCCCTCAAGACCTGGTCCAATGCACCTGTAAAACAAATGCAAATGAATTTGCTGTAACTACACCATAAGCTTGCTTTCAATACTCAAATTCACCAATCATTGTTGACACACTGATTGGTCTGTTATAAGCACAAAAAGTATGAAAAACTTATTTCTGTCATTAAAAATATCTAAATTCTCTGAAGTCTGCAGAGCCTACAAGACTACACACAATGTTGTGAAAAAGTATTTGTCCCCTTCCAGATTTGTTTTTTTAGGACTTGTTTGCAAAGACATAAAAACTCAGGAAGGAGGAAATATACTTTTTCACAGCTCTGTACAGAAAATCAATCATGAGCCGTTTCTGGACATGACCTGGAATTTCTCTAGACATTGCACAGATAAGCTGTATGTGAGAACACAAATGTGCGAGACAGTCGGCCAGGACATTACCCTAACAGCTCCCTAGTACAAAGTCCGACCAATGTCCAATTAGGCCTGTGTGCGAGTGGGCGTGTTGCTGACAATCCCTTTCAATCGATCCACACAACACAGAGAAAGTATGGGAAACACTTATCATTTACCATTCTCCAGACATGGTCTGGAGTTCATACATGAGGTTGAGGGTGTTGAGTGTGACCAAACTGACACACATGTGACTTGTAGAAACATAAACCCTATAAACCCTATTAACCCTATACAGTGGTTAAAATACCATGACATTGTGGTATCCTGAACCACTTTCTTCCACCATCATCAGTATACCACCATCATGTCCATCCCTGTAAACTGCTTTCATTCCTGTCACGTTATGATTGTTGTGTTCTGTAATGCAGGGCAAACCTTTATCCACTGAATATTGAAATAGAAGGTGTAAATAAAGCATTCAGAAATCTACAAAACCACAGTATAGTAATGAGCTGATTTACTGTAAATGAGAAACAATGCAAAAAAAAAAATACTGTTATGGCTATGGTCTACAAAAACTTCCGCCAAATTTATCCAGCTTCAACATTTATCTCAGCAAAACTTCCCTCATGTTTAAAACTGATCTCTCTCCACTCTGTGCTAACAGAACCACAGCCGACCCTTCTGGCAAGGATCAAGTTACTGAATGAGCATTACCACAGATAAATGTTTGCAACACAGGGAGATAGAGTGCCAGTTGTCAGTTTGTCAGAACAATGCACCTACCCTTGAGTGCAGTTTTTGTGGCATAGCTGGCACACTTTCATCTCATTTGCGTATTTCCACACTAGCGTGTCGTCGTCTCCTGGAACGCCTTGGGGACAGCGAGATACACAGAACAGTCCATCTTGGAAGTTGGCACACTTAGTACAGTTTCCAGAACCCTGAAAGTAAAAAAAAAAAAGCCTATGATATTTATAACCCTCTTGGGGGGAGTAGTAAATATTATGTACACTGCTCTGTCTCATAGTAATAATTTCTCAAAGCAGGCTGTATCCATCTTTCTCATAAATATTAAAGCGATAAAAACTGCCCACTCTTGTTAACCACTATAGTTTAGACCAGTATGACTCAATCCTCTGTAACATTTATTGCAATGAAATTCTCAAATTGAATACTTTTGTTAATTATGTCTCTTTCTCAACATGTCTTCTTCTATACTTGATGTCCTATATTTCCTAGAATGTACGTTCCACAACTCCAAAAAAGGGGCCTGAACATGTTTGTTGTTTTCAATCAAAGGTGGGATTATAAGCGTATAAAAGAAGACAGTCAGCTAGATCACACAGCCACACCCCATAGTCAAAACTCAACATGTCTTGGGGCCACACTGCATTAAAGCTTCTGTTGATGGAGATATTGGTAGCACTTCTTTCTTCATACTGGGTAATTTGTGGTGCTCTTTGATTCCCGGTGACATTTGTTGTTGACATTTTAGATTCACAAATCATCTCCACAAAGCTGATTTACAAGACTTCTGGGGATTCATCTTTTTTATGCATGTTTGTAAAAATAATTCAGTTGTTAATGACACACATACAGGCGCACTGCAGGTTGCAGTCCCATTCATGCGCTGGCACTCTGGGTGACACTCCACGCAGGTGTTATTCATGACTGCCTCCCGCAACTCTCTGCAAAAACAATGAAAACACTCACTCTCGATGTAGGGGCTGCTCATTTCAAACAGTTACATGTGAAGTGAAACTCTTGATCCCTTTTTGGGGGGCAGAAGTTAAATTGTAAGCATGTTGAGATTCAATGTTTGACAGAGATCAGATAAACAGATGTGAATGAATGTGCCATTTCAGTGACAATGTTTGTCTTGGATCTACTGGAGGTTTAACTTCAAAATACCTTGGATCCTATTTGGTTTTAGCATTACTTTCAATAACAAATCCCCCAACTTGTCTAATGTCATAGTCTAGAAATACTCACGGTATGAAAGTGGATTTGAAGACAATACACTACACAGATTTGATGTTCAGACTGTTTATTTGTCTAAATTAATGAGCACTGCATTTCAGAGCTTAAAAGCCCAGATTCCTCCTTTACCCCTCCAGGATGTTGCAGGAGGCAACACAGCTCCCATCTCGGTTGTAATCACGGCAGGCGAAACACATGTTCGGGCCTGGCCCCCAGCAGCCCTCTGTGGTACACTTCCTGTCACACGTGTTGCTCTTAAGAGCTGAAAACAAACATACAGCTTCAAGAAAGGATCCTTTCCTGCACAATTATAACATTCTGAAACTACACTTCATTAATTATAGCTGGCTTGTACAGTGAACAATCTAAAGTGGCATAACTGAACAACAAAAGACTGTGACTGAATTTAGTGGGCAAAACAAATTTCAGTTTACCACAAGTGGCAGCATCAACATCCTCTATAGTAGCACTTTGGCTTTTTGATTTGAAGAATCTTGTCCAGTGGCTTTGATTGGTGTAGCACAGGTTGTAGTTCTTAACAATGACTACGTCTCCATCACTGATTTCTCTGAGGGAGCGAAGGCCCAAGTACTCGATATTGAGCTGAGTAAAAACCACACTGCGGATACCACTATCGAAGGGAAAAAAGTGGGACAGGAAGAAAAGAAAGACAGGAAGGATTTTATGACTGCCTTGAATAATACGCAACTCACGAGAAACAAATTCATGCCCTGTGATCCAGCGGTTGTGAATCTACAGGGGGTCTTTACAAGGAACATACCGCTTTGTTCGTCCTCGAATGATCTCCAGATTCTCAAAAGGACTGAGTGAGTTCATGTTCTTTGGCCACGTTTGAATCCACAAGTATCCTAAAGCAATAAATGGTTTGTTAATTGTGAAACTCAGTGTACATTTAGCGCATCATGCATTACTCATGTTTTACACAGTGTTACCAGTAATTTCTTTTACTGTCTTAAACATGTCAAGCTGGGCAGGATCCATCTTTGGTGTTTTAGTGAATGGATCCCTAAAAAACAGGAAAATACATGTTACTGGCTAAGGGTGAAGTCATTTAATAAAGCTGATATACAGTAGATGGGCATAAAGGCAAACGATGCTTTTACTGTATCTGACTTACCCGTGAATCGATGTGTGGATGATAGCAATGTTCCCATTGATTTTGGTGCAGTTTTTAAATGAGTCAATATTGGTGGCATTGATAGACATGGTGTTAATGAGGTCTCCAGATCCTAGTCCATTACACACTAAACAATTTAGAAAAAACAAATATCAGTTCAAAAAAGTTTTTATTTGTTTTTATTTACTTGTATGTTAAAGACACAGTTTTATATTTTGGAAAATATGCTCATGTTTTCTGGCTGGACGTTCAATGAGAATGTATCTCTACACATTTAATTTGAAGGCAGCATTTGGTTACTACAAACAGTGGGTAACTAGCTTGGTTTTGTCTACAAAAAGGTAACAAAATCTGACTAAATGTACCTTTAAATTTCACTAAAAAACATATATGTTGTTTCTTGAATTTGTATAAAACGTAAAAATGAAAGTTGTAGTTTCATGAGGAGTTATGTGCCGAGTTAACTGGCTTCTGGCTGAAATAGCTCATTTATTTATTATTTTTATGGGAGATATGCATGTCCCCCATAATAATGTCAAATACAAACACAATACAATATTGGCCACTAAATGTTGTGAAGTCAGGATCAAATAGCATTCAACTGAAGCACTCAAGTACCTCTGAAATGTAATAATGCACAGGTAGGACTTCAGTAAATTTATTTAACTACACTCCACCAATGTAAATATATTGCATTATGTACAGTATATATAGTATATGAGTCAGAATTATGCCTCCTGGTTGCACAATGACAGCTTTACCCCATACCTTTTGGACACAGCCCATCACACTTGGCACACTTCCTGATTCCTCCTTCATCCACCTCGTATGTGTTACCGCTGCACGTCCGCACACAAGCTCCATGATCAGTCACAACGTAGTTATCTGAAATGATTGTGTAATATAAGCATATTTACATCATAATACCATATAATTACCACATAATACTCAACATGAATCAAAAAGAAAAATCATAACAATCTAAATGTGCCTCTTGGCAAAAATAATAAGCTCAATAACGCTGTACCTCATACAATACAGACCGGGTAATTTTGGGACAGACCTTTATAAGTTAAACTGAGTTAAACAGTTGTTGCATTAACACGCCCTGAAACTCAATCATTTCCTTTTTTTGTTTATATAGTTTATAGTTAAACTGAGACAAACTATAACGACTTAATGTCTAACAACACTAAACAATAATCTGGACACACTCGACACACTACAATGTGAAAAAGCTTGTAATCATGCATAATATGTTTTATGTTGGCCAGTGAAGCAAGTATTTTATTTATCTTAGCTTTTAAAACTGCTACAGTGCATGCTTATGAAAAGAGCAGTAACAATCTTTCGTGGTTCTTACGTGGGCAGCTCTTGACACACGTGGCTCCGAAGTTATACTTTCCATGTGGGTTAGGTACCAGCTGGTGCAGGTTGGGGTCGTAGCGCATGAGGCCTGGGCAGGAATCCTTACACACCCCATCATCCTGGAAGTCCCGACAAGCCTGCAGCACCAAAAGCATTCAGTACACTGGGACCAAAACAGGGCCCGACACTAATGATAACACTACATTCCTCTATCACAGCCTTGGCTTGATTCTCAGAGGGAGAGCAGACTGCTCTGATACTCGAGGCACTGCCAAAGGAAAGATTTAATCAGCAGTTCTATGTCTTATTGGTACTGAAACCAACAATAATACTTCTGCTAATAAAAACAGATGCTGCTGAGTGAAGGCTTGTTTAGTAGAAGACTTTTCATCCAAACTAAATGTAGTGTGAAACATTGAGTTTATTTTGGTGTTCAAATTAGTCTCTTCTCCAGATCCTTGATCATATCATTACTGTTGTCCTGCATGTAAAGATGTCCTTCTCTCACCAGACAGTCAGTGGGCCGTGGTCCTGTGCAGCCAGCGGCACAATGCTCATTACAGCAGTCACTGGGTGAAGGGCCTTTGCATCTCTTAGAGCACTGCTGTGCACAGTTCAACTTTGTCACTGGAGATAAGAAGAGAACAAAATCAGTGGAGTGAGCTGTTGTAGCAAGTAACTCTGTAGCTGGCACTAGCAATGAAGCATATTTGCTAAGTTGTTTCATATTTCTGTTGCAGCGAAAATGTTAATAACCGATCAAATAGCAGCTTACATGTTTGACAGTTTTGAGGACCAGGTGCCCAGCATGAACCATTGAAGCAGCTTGAGTCGCATCGTTTACCTATAATGCATACCACAATGAACAGAGTAAATTGTTTACTTTACACCCTTGAAATTCTTAAGTTTTTGTTATAAAATATGTTACTTACAAAGAGGATTGTTGCTGGCAACTGGGAGCTCCATGGTGGGTTTGCTGTCACTGTTGATAATGTCATACCATTGTATTGTGTCCACATTGCACAGCTGGTTGGTCCCGAACTTTACACCTCCTTTAAGAATTTCTGCAAAAGTAAACTACTATATGAATTTGAGAAAATTACACAATAACATTTATGTCATTATTAAAATATTTATAGTTTTATCATAATACTGAAATTTTGTGACAAAATTGACAAAAGTGTGTTATGGAAAATGTTGAGTGGGACTCACCCGTCAGGCTGGTCAGAAGAAGTTGACTGGTGCCTTTACCTGTAGTTTTGTTATAATTGGCAAGAACGGAAAGGGCAAACTCTCCCTCATAGAGTGAATGACCTCGGATTATGCGCAGGTTCTCCAGAGGAATCCTGGACGCTGTGTTGAGGGCAATCAGCACATAACCGCCCACTTCTTCAATTGACTGTGGAAGAAAAAAAATGAGAAAAACTGGCTGTGAACCAAAGAAGCTTATATGCAAAGTCATGGATTCTCCAATCACATCACTAAGTAAAAGAGGATGAATTTTTTTACCTATGCAAATGCTTTTCTTGCTTGTATGTGCATTTACTGTATGCACAGTAACACAAGTAACACAATATAGTTAAATTGGTCATTCATAATAATGATGCAAAAAAATGACAGTACTATTAATGCACTTGTTATATCTAAGTTAGCTTCCTATTATAAATTAAGAGCAGCTGGTGCTGACACAGCTCCCCTGATCCCAGGAGGAAGTAACATCTATGGATGCATTCTCAGCGCATTATATCAACTGACTATATGTTATTTCTGTGTGTTTGATGACACTCAGCTCTATCTGTCTCTCCCACCAGAGGATACCACTATTTCAACAAAAATTT
>JAUBNQ010000009.1:13986995-14001624 GCA_032353495.1 Ctenopoma kingsleyae
AAAATTCAAGATGCATTCCTCTTTGGATTTGAATGATATACCACACTCGAGTTGAGAACTGACACCCTACTGTTACAGTGAAGGCAGGTAAGATCTGTGTTGTGCCTGTAAAGTTCTCAATGACAGAAATCAGACAAAATTTGCTTAGGTCTTAACATTTTATCAATTCTGTCAAAATTCAGAATTCTTTCTTTTAAAGTGTTATATTTAAACAAAAATCTTACCATATAATGAAATCCAATAGAACAACATTACAAACTACATATTATGAATTTTCAAACTGCCTCTCACCAAAATTCTAAGTAAAGATTGTTCTGAAACAAACATTTATGAAGGTCTGTTGCATTGGATTGCACATACGCAATGTTGTTAGGTCAAACTTTATTAACATAGCCCGGTATCTGTACAGCTTACTGCACCCCGTTAAACTGGTTAATGAAAGACTCCTTCAAAAAAATGGAAGACAAAACAGGTGGGATCTGTCTTCCAGACAGACATGTAATATAATGTAAGAGTAAAGCAATCAGTACTATTATTAAGTCCACCTTTTTTATTATGTAAGCAGTGTTTGCCCCAAACAGTACATTGTAAGAATTTCCTTTGAACTTGAGAGCTGATAAACCTTTTTGACAGACAAAGGGGAAACAAGTGAATCAGGGTATAAAACCAAAGACAAAATTCACAGTGAACTTTTTAAACACATTAACTAAATGTTGTAAGATGAAATATACAATGTTAAATACCAAAACCAATCAAAGGAAAACAGACAAAGTCTGCCGGACATGCACATTTTGAGGTCATATTTTCATGTTTAGATGAAACATTATATTTTTCTTGCCATGGGAGGAAATAGTGACTGTCCAGAAATGCAAACCAAACTTTCTGGGGAACTGGTAATAACTTCACAAACCCATCTAATGGTTTCCTTTGGTTCATCTACTATACATTTAAATCATCATTCTTTTTACCTTTTTAGAGGCAACACAAATGGCCCTGTCGTGTTCTCTTCCTCTCATTCACTACCTGCAATTCAATTACACCGTTCCCAGAGTCTGATAATGACATTATCTGAAACTTTATACATAATTAAAGGGAAGTAACGATGCTAACTGACATGGCTTGTTCCTTTCTCTCTCCAAGTCAACAGCATTACAGCAAAGTCTCTTATGTAATTCAATCTTCAGTGTTTCTCCACTGATAACAAATCAATGCCAAGATTAATTCCCTTATTTAGAGGTAAATTACGGTTAACCCCCACATATGTCAAATGTTCTGTAGGGGACACACACACACACACAAACACAGAGTCAGGGATCCTTGGGATTGCACTGACTCAGATTTCCAGACCTTAAAATTTCATTGCAGCATAAATCTCCCACAGCTCACTATCTGTGAATGTAGGGAAAAAGCCACTTCCTTAACTCTTTCTGTGCATTCAGCTCATAGTTCATGGCTGAGATTCAGGAGAAGATGGATCCCATGTAATAAAAAATGACAAAGCCAGTAGTGCAAGTAGACACATGTGCATTCTGTGGCAGTGTGCTATATTTGTAAAAAAAAAAAAAAAAAACGTACTTTGTAGTTTAGACTTAAAAAACTGATATCCTGCTCTCTGTACAGGGGAAATGCAATCTTCCTTTGCGTGGGAGATGCATCAATACCTTAGAGAAAACATCTTGGGGCCTCTGAAAGGAAAAAAAGGGGCCAGAGGATACTACCCCCTCCCCATTTTTCATCCCTATCCCAAGTGAACACAACAATACAAGCCCCTCTGACATGTCAGGAAGTTGATCTTTGCACAGGGTCAGTTTCATACAGTTATCCTGCGATGCTGAACCATATGGTAGCCGACTGCTGTCTTTAGGGGGGAGGACAAGACGACAGTTTAAATCTAACTTAATGTACTATTAGAGGAAGAAAATGGATAGAAAGGAAATAAGAGGGCAAAAGAAGAAACAGAGAAGAAAAAAAGGAGGATGATCTGTGGTTTTACTAACAGAGGTGGTGGATTTAGCGGCTGGATGTAGGGGTCAAATTGTGGAAAGGGGGTGTAAAGTGTCACACTTGATATATGAACATGACTGACCTTTCCCTGAAGGCTAACAAAGGGGACCAACTCTGAAGCAGACAGCTGCAGAACTCAAGCAAATAAAGCGTCCCGCTGAATAAGTCGCATGTCCTCTAAACAGTTCACCCCTGTGACTAGACCCGTTGGTCCTGCCTGAACTTGAGCACAGTCAGTGAAGTTTAGTCTGTTAAAAGCTCAGCAAAGTGACCAAATAAAGACCAAAACGGCTGATGTTTACTCTTCGCTCCTGAAGAGTGCTCTCTACCAGGCAGTGAGACACTCCAGATACCTGTGGCTGGACCCATCATAATGTTTACTTTCCACCTCAGTGTGAGGAAACTGTGGATTTAGGTTCTGCACAAACACAGGGACACAGTCTGTATACTCACACTCCTGTATACTGTGATCAGCGTTTCAGCATTACCATGAGGTGTATAAATTAGTGCACAATAATGCCACATCTACAAACCAGAACCAGTTTAGACTTCAGAGCAAATTAATTCTTAGATTTAAGTAACATGGAGCGCATGCTGTAGTAACAGATTTTACGTGCCGGTTTACCCAAGCTTTTTAAAGGGGTATCCACCACCTGCCAAATGGAAACAGTGTCTCTTTCACAATGGATGACCAGAAAATTGATTTACAGATCTGACTGTCAACAATTTTTCATGAGAATGACTTTGTTCATAGAAAGTAGTTTCAATTAGGAGTCTGCAGTATGACAATATTAGATAGTGAAGAATTAAAATATCTCTTTGACCTGCCTTTACAGCAAAATTGTTAGTATATGCTGCAGTGCACATCGGTGGCAGTTCTATAGCCTATATCCGACATGCAGTGCAGTGTGACTTACCTTACATTATACCATTTATAGTGTAGCTGCACATCTGAACCTTAATTAAGTCTGACCATTCACTTAATTCACAACTTGTATGGTTTATTTGTTACCTTGAAAGGCTATATTTATTTTTAGAGAAACTAGCTTGATTGTAAAGTAACTTGCAGAATAGTCTTAAAATCCATTATAAAAAAGAACAGTGCTTGTGAATTGTCATGCTGCTTCATCATGATGAATATGATATTTCAACCACCCCTAATTCCAAAAAACGAACCAGACTATTGCCTGTGGATTATTCAGAGTAACAGACACTGTTTCTGTAAAAAATGTGTTGAATTGACCAGTTCACCTCAACTCTTTCAGCTCATTGTCTTGGTTTTCCATCCCACAAACTTCACTGTTTAGCTCCCTCTCATATCTCATCAGTGTTGTTTCCAGCTGCATTACGCAGCTGCTTTTCAGCAAAGAAGTTGTGATGTGCACCACCTGCTCAGTCTCCACAGAAAAACTTAACAGCCAGCTGGTGAACATAGTTGATCATTTAGCTGTGATGGAGTGAGATACTTCCCTCAGGAGTTAAAGGATACCAAAATAAAGTTTAAAAGAGAGTGAATATGGGAGTTATATTTGTCAGGTTACATGACATTAAATAATGTTTATCCTTGTCAGCTGCTGACATAAATAAACAGCTGTTTGAAAACGTGTTTTTTCTTTTTTAATATTCTGTTCTTATATTATATTAGCATATTGAATTATAGTGCCAAGAAAAAGTTTTTAACCTTTAGTTTATTTACATTTAATAAAAAAATATTTATGATTTATTTTCAAATTAGATTAAATTTGATTTTTTTTATAGAAAAAATGTATGTCAAAGAGAAAACAGATCTCTACAAAGTAATATAAATTAATTAGTATATAACTGAAAATAAGCGATCTTTCTCAATATCTCAACATCTGGGAAAATATATTTATCCAACTGTTTGCATTGGTACCACAGGAACATTTGATTTTTAAGTGTAAATTCAGTGAACAAGATATTAATTAATTAATAACATTTTTAATACAATTGCTGGCTTACAAAAGGAACTTTCATTGTTTTCATGCTGGTAATCGTTTGAGCTGCTGCTGTGAAAAATCAACATACTGCACATTTATCTCTATAGACAATGCTGTATTCATTACCCAATGGTGATATCCGTAACAGAACAGATAAATAAACCATAAATAAGTGAAGAGGCATTAAAGAAGGCATTAATTACTGGGCACCAAGATGTATTGGAGTTAATTAAAAACAGCTGCACTCCTATTATACTCCAGCTGTGACCACCATAAGTGGGTCTCAACATGATGGCCCAAATTATAAAGCAGTACACATCTTTAGTTAGATAATTCTCCGACATACAGTTGGAAAGTCCATTAGTGCTCTGTAGAGGCACTGCACAATCCCACTCCTGTTACCCAAAACTCACACAGCCTCCATCCAGCCCCTGCTCCATTTAAATTCCAATAATGCACCCACCATTCTCTTGAAATGTTCCAACACACAGCCCACTTCCTCTTTAAAACCCAGACGTTCTCCCTATTGAAGCCCCTTCAAGCCAAGACTCTGTTCTTTTTCCCTCCTTCTCCTTCCCTGTTAAAACCATAGTCTTCTTGAATCCCACAGGAAGCTGGAGAGGAAGACTGGAGAGGCAGTGGGCGGCAAGCGTACCGCTGCTAACTCCACTGCTCAAAGTCTCTCCCCGCACCCACCCCACCACCACCTACTGCCACTGAGCCATGCCTGGAAAAGAAGAGCAGAGGAAGAGAGGAAAAGCGAGAGAAAAAGAAAGAAAAGCAACAACGACAAGTAAAGAAACCCACACATTTCACACATCATTCCAGCTTGAGAAAGCAGCTGCAATTTGGGAATCCCCTGTTGGTTTAAGCATTCCTAGCCCAGAGCAGTATACCCATGTTGGAGCACAGAGGACAGATAACTTTCCCTTACTGGACTTCACACTTCATCTAAACAAAGGAGATAGATTCTCTTTGAGGCGCCCTTTCTGCTTAAGGGTTTTTTATTTTTAGCCCAATTGCTGACAGGCTCATTTCTGTGTAGGACTGACCGCCGTTTTGTAGTGTTGCCTGCCAACATCTCTGTTACTGCCTTAGTCATGTCTCTAGCAACTCTGCCTTCCCAGAGACAGAGACCCCATAAAAGGAATAATCCACTGAAGCCCCAGGGTTTGCTTTAGTAAGAGTTAGTGTATTCCTCAGCCCTTATTCACCATTTCAGCCTCTGCTTTACACATCAGCAGACCCTTAAATCCACTGATGACTGTTTTCTTCCTTATCGACACTGGCAGAGGGCAACAGTCAGGGGCAAATGGAGCTTGGGGAATTAGTTTGTACAGCTGAGGAGATCTCATCATTTTCAACACTGTGAAAGGGTATTTTGTTACATGTTGTGTTGTACTTGCCAATAGCATGACCAATTTAATTAGCAAGGGAAAGCTCTGAAGAACTTAGCTGCGTATTTGTGATGACACACCAAACTAAAATGTTTGAAATGCAATGGGGTGCCACTGCCAAATACTTGTGGCCCCCTGAGTGCTTAGTTATAATCTTCAGAGTATTTTCAAAATAATTCTCCACCCTAGTAGTGTGAACAGGAAGGACTTACAGAAAATAGTGCTAGTTTTTCATCAAACACCTCTCCCACAAGCCCACAGCTCAGATTTCATCCATTGTTAACTGCAGGGCTCTATCCTGTTCTTGACAAATAAAGCACATCACGCATTGTTAACAAAGCTCCAAAACAATGTGTTCGCTTGTTTAAGATGATTATGTCTGATGAGGGTGGTTGTTTTAAGTCTGCCCACGCACTACAGAGACGCAGAGGGACTTCTGCACAACCTAAGGCCTGGCTGCTTTACATCAATCATCAAAGGCATCTGACTTGGCAGACTAGACACTTTGCTGCTATCAGCTACACTCATGAACACAAGGACCTTGGTTCAAAGTCATTGTGTGTGAAACACAGACAGATTCCAAAGAGTGGACAATCAGTGTACAACCTGGAAACCTATCCAACATTATAGTTATTCAATGTCCAGCCCAGGTTAAAAAAGAGAAATCAGCTTCCTCCTTCTGTTAATACATTGAGTTATAGAGAGAAAATATAAGCAATTTTATGACTACTTTACACAACACTCTCACCATAACGTCCGCTTTTTGTAGCTGCTCTAGATAAAGATGTCAATGACTAATCAATCATTGATAAATTGCTGGTAATAATTTAATCACCCAAAACATACACTGATCAGCCACCTTAAAACTACTGACAGGTGACCTGGATAACACTGACTATCTTGTTACAATATCACTTGACAAGGAATTGAATATATTATGTAGCAAGTGTAATCTCTTACATCAAGTGAACCGTCAGTTCTTGATGTTGATGTCTTATAAGCAGGATAACTTGGCAAGCATAAGGACTTGAGTGACTTTGACATGGGTCAAATTGTGACGACTACATGACTGGGTCAGACCATCTCCAAAATGGCAAGTCTTGTGGGATGTTCCCAGACAACTGAAGGACAACCGGTGAACTGGAGAGAGGGTAATTGGCAGCTATAGCTCACTGATGTGCATGGGGAGTGAAGGGCAGCCTGTTAGGTCTTGCCATTTTTGTGGAGGTTACTTTGACATGTACCACCTACGTAAACATTGCTGCAGACCAAATACACTCCATCATCACAATTGTATTTCCTTATGGCAGTGGCCTGTTTTACAAACTCTTGGAGAAACTTTCATCAGATCTCAGTCCAACTGAGCATCTGTGAAATGTGCTGGAAAGTCAAGTTAAATCCATGGATGTGGAACTTGTAACTTGCAACTTACAGGATTTAAAGAATACGCTGCTGACCTCTTGGTACCATATATCCGAGAAGACCTCCAGAGGCTTTGTGGAGTCCATGTCTCCAAGGGTCAAAGCAGTATTGGTATAATTAAAAATTAATTAAAAATTTAAAAAGAGTTGTGGTGTGGTGGTCTTTGAGCCAGATCTCATCAGTAATTCAAAACTATAAAACAGTTTTTAATTAAAAACAGTAATTAAAAACTATAAAACAGTTTTTAATTACTGATGAGATCTGGCTCAAAGATATATCTTTGTGGATCTATTACAGTAATAATTATCTGTTTATTGATTATTAACATGGCTGACAATCAATTAGGAAAAAGAGTAAGGTTACAATCTGCATCCCCAATCTAAACAGCTCAGAAAATATGACGATGCTTCCATTTCCAAATCCTGGATTTCATTACAGATGTTCATCCAATAAACCAACTTGTGCCAAGTACTTGTAAGCCAGTATAAACCTTGGGGAGTTGAGATCACTCTATTTCTTGCATGCACAAGACATCATCACTTAATAAGTATCCAGTACAACCAAGCCAGAACAACAATAATAAGAAAGAAAAATGCAATTTCCCAAGGTTGTTTATATGTCCTTTGACCTGAAAACCCAATAAGATTTTGAGTATTTTTAATCTCTTGATAATCTCACGTGTGGCTGATTATTGCATTAATACTCGGATAAAAACGAAACAAGTGGGTTATTATTGGACAAATCTCAGACTGTCTCCTAATCAGCTCAGAAGGAAGCTGTTGATGCAGTGAATATGCTGCAGGTCCAGAGGGCTAATCCTTACTGCCTGGCACTACTCCAAATATGCACTCCAGGGTATTTCTACTAGGGAGCCCATTCTCCACTAAGACACACAGCTATCAAGCTGAAGTGGGTTGTTATGAAAATGAAAGGAGAGAGCAGTAGATATTGATAATTTATCAGTGGTCTTTTAAGTGTCCTGGGTTGCATAGTATAATAGTATGCACTTATAATATATGGTACCAAATAATGGTTTAGTCCACGATTTTGCAATAAGAGGATCAGTTCCAACTTTTTTATGGAAGGAAAGACTGGAAGTGAAGCAATCAGAATTCCTTCCTTTTACTGGCTTCTGGCTTCAATTATGAAAACAAGCTAAAATTAAGATATTCCACCCAAAGTCCCAATAGGAAATTAATTCTGAGCTCAAGGAAGCATTGGTGTTGTTGAAATATGCTAGGCAATTTAAAAAGGTAGCACACAAGGCAAGATGTGTTTTGTGCATATTATGTCTTAGTGCTCCGGGAGTTAAACAAATCACATTCAGCTCTGTAGCTGAGCCTTGTCACCTCTACAATGCTATGAACAATGGTGTCATCTCCTCTTAAAATGGCTAGGATGAAACACGTTTTATGATGCTGATGAAATCCCTGGGAGGTGATGTTGGCTTGTAAAATGCTGGAGCCGTGGCAAGAGAAATCCTGACATCTTCTTTTGCTCTGTTAACACACAGCACCACAACACACTGCCAACAGCACTATCACCATTGTTCTTGCAATTCAGACACAGCTGCGTCATGAGGGGGAACATCTGTTATGTGCCTGCCAGAATTTTACTTCGCTGTCTTTTATGACATTGTTTGCTGGTATCCTATTTTGTTGGCGAGTTCTTGTAGTTTTGGAGACAAACCTTGAGGCACTGGTTTGGATATCCATGGTGCTCAGAGCAAGACTCCTAATACCTTTTGTGATCCCTGACATTTTTTCTTTTTTTGTCTTCAGAGCCATTTGAAAGACTCATAAAATGTGGTACAGTCAAACATGGAAAGTTGTGGATCTTCTTCATTTAATTTAATATCATAAGGTCAAAAGGTTTGTGACCAAATAGCTGTGAATCTAATGACATATCCATTAGTCTCATCTATACCTACCTTGCATTTAGAGCTATTCAGCAAATGTTAGCATGCTTAGATTATGAACACAGTAAACATTATCCCTGCTACACATCAGCATGGTAGTGTTGTCATTAAACTGTGTAACCATGATCACCATAGCATTCAGCTCATAACACCATGGTGCCTAAGTACACCATCACAGAGCTGCTAGTATGGCTGGGAATGCTTATTCTGGTTACTGTTTCAAGACATATGATAATATTATCTACTGATCTTTGTGTGTAGGATTAGTTACCAGCTCCAAGCTTCAAACATATAAATGGGTTCTGTTATAGCATTTCCAAGTTTTAGCCAACAGGGATGCCTTTCTCCTCACTGTTGACACAGGGCTGTAATGTCATGTCTACATGGCAAGTTAAGGTCAAGGAAGACAGATAAGTCTGTGTCAAAGAGGACAACGAAGTCCTAAATAAAGAACCTTTTGTTCAAAGACTTAGGGGTTTCTGCAAGGAAGGATACATTCATCCAAGTTTGGTCTACACATGCATGTTTCTTTTTTCTTTGTGTATATTTCTCAGTCATGCATGTTTTTGTGTTATCTTGTTTAGAACCCTGCCACCCACCCAATGTACTATATATTGGCTAATTTTCAGTCTTGTTAACAGACACATACCACAATAGGCACACTGTAAGTTGAGAAGTCAAATTTCACACTTTCGCAACTTGTGAAAACCAGAAAACCCATTCAAAGATGTGACAGGAGGGCTAGATGAGAAACCTGGAGGCAATGGAGGTATCAGTTAACAAGTGATTCTGCGTGTCTGCAGATGTTTACTTTGCTCATGAGAAACTGTACTTTAAAAGTAAGTTCCTATTGTAGTAATTTATTTTCCTCGCATCCGAGTGTTCAATGAAACATAAAAGCCTGCAACATCAGTGAGTTTGCTTTTCCTTTTCCTTTCACAAGCTGCAATATATGGTCCAAAAAGACCAAACAAGGCTAAATCCCTCGTGTTTCTATTTGATTAGTTATTACCCGTAACTACTACCTTTTCATTAAATACTGGAAAGTTACATACTGATCTTGATTGATACTGCACCCCACCCTTGCACTGAAGCATGTAATGCCTTAATAACACTGGCAAAGAAAACTCTTTTTCATAGGTAGTCGAGCAATGAAAACTACCAGACAAGCCTGATCAGGACTGCCTTGATAGAAATTATTATGTTATCCATAAATTAAACAGAAATCTTTTTCAAGTGTGATTTGCTGTTAACAAAAAAAATAAAAAAATCAAGTGAAGTCACACAGAACATTTTTATGCCAATGCCAGTCACATATTTCAGAGGTTTACAGGTGTGACCTCTTTACACTTCAAAAGAGATTATGAATTAAACATCCTGGATCACCATTACAATGGCTTTTAACAAATGCAGGAATTAATTAAGAAAGATTGGATAAATTAACAATAACGTAGCACAAACAGTGAGTCACAGTTTCAAACCAGCACCATTTAGTTTATTAGGCTAATGGACCACACAGGAAGAGGCTAAATTTATTAGGGAAGTAAGTTTCAGAGATCAGCCACCACCCTTCAACCAAAGCTTTCTTCTGAAATATTCTGAGATTGTAATTTGTTTGTGAACCTATTGTTCTCTTCCCTATAGGGGATTCCTCAGACTGACCTGGGGGTCAGTAGAGATGATGCCACGCCTAGTAGCAGAAACTCATCACCCGTTTCAACACTTAAGTGAAGCAGCAGCAACTAGAAAGAACAGCTCGAGGCCTTTTTTGATGGGTGATTAAGTAATGGCACAGAATTTAAAGTCTTTAAAGATCTCACCCTATCCTTCTTGTTTGTTTAAGTGTCCTCGACTTTCCTGTTTTCCTGCCCTGCTGTGATCCTTGCTTTGCTCTGTGCACCTCCCCTGTCCATCTCTTATATTTGCATTTTGACACAAATATCCACAGAGCTCAGTGTTAAATACAAATACACTCATGTCAAAGAAAAAACAACACGGACTATGTCCATTTACTGTCATTTTAAACTCAACTGAACTGAGCTGCAAAAACTTTGGCATGGTTTTCAAACCAAGCCTTAAGGATGGAAACATGTTCTATGCCCACTTTCCATCTTTACCTTCACTACTGGAGCTGACTTACAGTTTCAGCAGTTCCACTGACAAGACACATTCAAAAAATGCTTTGTTAAGCACAAAAAACATAAAATTCCTTCAGAGGAGAAATTAACTGGTAAGAGAGGTTTTGACTGGCAAGCATAAATGTAAAAGCTGTGTACACTGCATACGCGAACATACACCACCGGACAAAAAGAGAACACTATTTTCTGTATTTTAAACCACAAATTGAGTTAAAACTAAGTCAAGCATTTGTTCCCACAAAGGTCTTAGGTTACTAGTCCAGTGTCTTAAAAACTAGCATACAGATATACAGAACTTCGCTATATTAAATTTACCGTTAGACAAGACAAGGGAAGCAGCAAATACAAAACTTACAACTGAACAGCTGAAACTAGTAAAGAAGAACTTTTAATCAGTTATCAGTATATTCACAGATTAGTTTTTGTTAGCTCTGTGTTATTTAAGTTATGTTTATGTTGGTATTATTCTTGAGCCAATCAAATAATTAATTTGTAAACAGTAATGATTATCTATCAGTGTATTGTATAGCCTATGTATGTATATCTTAACAAACGTGTGTTATCAGTGAAAATTAGGTCACTTTCCTGCAAAACAGAGTAAAACATTTCCCCAAAGGCAAATATGTTACTAAATTATGACAGGATCACCCCGTCAAGTAAGACAAGCTTTGGGAGATAGACAGGCTCAATTAGTCAGCTGGAGCTGTGGCCTGTTTTGCACCTGATGAGATGAGAAGATAGCTGAGGGCCTTTTTTCCAACTTGAATTCCTGGGCCCTTTTCCGATGGAGACTCCATGCACAGCCGGAGGATCATGGAAAGCCCATAAATGCAGTGGAAGCTTTGTAGACCATGTACAAACAAGGGTTGCAAATCCGTTCAATCAGTAACCACGTTCACCCACTTATTCCATGTTTCTCTGTGGATGTATACACTAGTGTAGAGAGTAGAGTACACTACAGTAGCTGTAGTTACAACACAATAGGTGATTTACTAGGAATGACAGGAAAATTAATAAAATCATTGTCATGTAGTCATTTGCTTATTAAATACTTGCAAGCACAAAAATAAAGCTGTTTTCTTTGGGGTTTGTTTAGACATAAAAATACTGGAACCAGACATGTAATTAGCAGTTACATGTACACACCTGATTTTTAACGCTACACAATACATTTACTGTATTCAGATGTGTCAAAGAACAAAAGCTGTTTCACTTCTGCGTTTCCCGTCAGTGACATATACGTCTAGCCTCGGGTGCGTCTGCTGCATGACACAGATTGGTTCTTCTACTGAAGTATCAGTTCTGCTAGATAACCTACCCGCTACAGAGGCACTATTGTCCCAGAGTGAAACCCAAATCCTGCACCTCGCCAGCAGCTCTCTAAAATCTCAACCACTCAGGCACAGGCAGTTTATCAAAGCAAGGAGGGATGAGGACAGTGAGAAATTATCCTCCAGCTCCCATGGCCTAAACCAAAAAGCCATATTTCCAACAATGGCAGCAGCAGATGGAAGTCTGGGAAGGTCATCAGAAGACCAGCAAAACACAGCAGCAGCAATAGTAGCACCATGGCCACTCTGGACCCTTAAGCACAGACTAGAGATTCTAGGATTACACTGGATCATAACCTATATTTCACTAACAACATCCATTTAATCCCAGAGAGTGGGCTTTAATGAGAAGAAAAGGCACAGTTGTCTGAAAGTGGAAAAAAATAGATGACTGATGAGAGACGCTGGCTTGTTAGATCTCAACACAAGGCAGAGGGAAAAGCACTTACTCAGGATGCTGAAATGCACTGCAGGAGTGAAAATTTGTCATGATTCAGCTCAACTTTTGCAGGTGTGCAAGCACACTGTAAATGCAGAAACAATGGCACTGGACTTCACCTAAATATATTATCTTCTCCTCCCATTCTGTTGAGAACTTGAATAACCCATTAACTCTGAGAAAGCAATATTGATATAAGCGGGTTATCCTGTGCCCAAAACAAGCCAGGGAGCTTTGCATTGGATGGATTAAGGATTTAGCCGTTGACATACCCCTGAGATTTGTTTGATCTTTCACAGGTTAATTCATTGCCCTGTTAGAGGTTTGCCTCATTTCACTGCATTCTACAGCAAAAAGCAGAAGAGTTTAGAAATATCTAAGTGTGCTATTTAAAATATAATCCTCTCCTTTCATTGCGATTCTCGTCAAAACAGGAGTTCAATTGATTCTGAGACCATTTAGCTTTTCATCTGGGAAATAAATAACCAGTTATTACTTGGTGGTGTGTGGCAGCTGTGGGCATTATTTACAACCTCCCCACAGATGATCACAGTTAATAAACTGAATATGCCAGCACGTGAGATGAGAAGCTTTTCTATTATTCAGCGAGTCCTGTCTGAGTCCCACAGAAGCCATCACACCAGGCTGTCACTGACCAGAGGACTGACAGGTGGGTTTCCTTTGGGAGAGGCTGTTTTTTTTTTTTCTTTTCAAAAGCCCTTGATGTCTTGCCATAACAGAGCTGGAAGTAGGGGTGGGTGGCATGGTGAAGCAAAGTGACCACCTGGTTGTTTATTACCCGAGTATGATTACCATTTAGTAAGTTGGATATTCAGCTTTGATTGGAAAATCAGCTCAGCCTTGCCTTTCTAAGCTATGCTTGAACTATCACTGCTCAGGGTTAAGCAAACTGTCAGTTGAAGAGTGATGAATTAGCATGTGTGTGTTCATGTGCATACACATTCACTCATAGTTTGATTCCTGTGATAAAGTGAGAAACACTGTTAACACCGTGAGGTGCTCTCTCACTCTCTTCAGCTCATTGATCCATGAATTGTGATAATATTTGTCCTTTTCAGATTGCTCCCAGAGAACATCCAAACACAGAATAATGCGGACCATAGGTTTATTTCTCATCTATGAGCTCCATCAATTTCAAGTTTTTCTCAACTGGAAAATCTTTTACCACTTCCAAATGTAAACAGCTGACCAGATGTTCTCACTTGCTTCCTAGCAGCACTCGAGAGTCAAACAGACTTTACTACACCAGATCGAACAGTCGCCATCCCTGAGAACCATGTATCTCCCGGGTTGGTGATTTTAAAATAAGTCAAAGGATTACATGCTCCTTTGTGGGCTGAGAAAATTATCCTCCTTCTTATGGCTCATAAAACCTTTTGAAACCTTTTGGATTATCTCAAAAATGCATTGTTGCTAAACTAGGACAAGACGCTTTTTTTTTTTTTGTTTTGACATTTTGGAAATACCTGGTTTACTGGAAAGTGGTACCATTACAGAACTTTACACTTTAAGAAAATTAAAGAAAACTCTATACATTTCTATTTAGCTGCTGAAAACACACACACGTTTCACCAGTAAAGTGTATGTAATCGTTTCATTATCCTGCCAGATGGGGAAATTATACCTTTGCTTTTCATAATAAAAGCTGTCTAATGTCTATTTGGGGAATATTTTCCAAATCCAGATTTAAGGCACTTTGTTGTGTTTTCACAGTTAAGGACCCAAATCTCACTAAACCATAATCAGTTCAGATCAGTGTATGTCCAAATGTAGACATGCAGTTGTGCAATTTCTCAATCATCAAACTGACACTAAAAAACACAGCAGGCAACTACATGTTGTAATACGTGTTTTTAAGGAAACAAAAAAAATTAACACTTAATTGTTTTGAGCAAAATGTTAAACAGCCGACATATGCAATCATTTGTGTTTTGTGTGTGTGTGTGTGTGTGTGTGTGTGTGTGTGTGTGTGTGTGTGTGTGTGTGTGTGTGTGTGTGTGT
>JAUBNQ010000009.1:14054045-14068424 GCA_032353495.1 Ctenopoma kingsleyae
ATTATTATTGATATTATGGTCATTTAATTATCTGCTGGTTATATATTAATAATATTCTGATTACATTATGGAGGGTGCATAATGCTGCGCTACACACTTTTGTCAGTGAATGATCACAATGGGGGCGCCACAGTGGTGTAGTGTAGTCGCCTCACAGCTAGAAGGACCCGGGTTCTGGTCGGCCGGGTGCCTTTCTGTGTGGCGTTTGCATGTTCTTCCCCTGTCTGTGTGGGCTCTCTCTGGGTACTCCGGCTTCCTTCCACCATTCAAAGACATGCATGTAATGTTAATGGTGACTCTGTCTGTAGGTGTGAATATGAGCATGCTTGATTGTTTGTCTCTATGTCGGCCCTGTGATAGACTGGCGACCTGTCCAGGGTGTACCCCTGCCTCTCGCCCAATGACATAGGTAGGTAAAAAATCCCTGGGACTCCTGCAACCATTACAAGGACAAGCGGTTAAGAAAATGGACGGATGATCAACATCATACGTTGTGTGTTCTGAAAGGTGATGTTGCATTCATCATGCATCATCTGATTTAAAACTGAGTAAAAAGCTTCAGAGACTTCAGGTGTAATTAGTGTTTCATAATTTGAGATATGCTGAATGCCATTTTGTGAAACGTTTCTGGATACGCTGAGAAATATGGGTTTAAGTATTTACAACAATCAAGCTCTACAGTGAAAAATGACTCTGTGTGATGTAGCCTGTTTTAATTGTAGTGTGTAAAAATTTCGGGTTGGCTACTTTAAACAATCTTTTGTGCCTGTGAAACTGTAAATTTAGAAGTAATGCCAGCATGTGATATTGCAGTGGCAGTTCTGTTTACATAGGTTGGTTGATTGCTCTTGATTGGACTGCACTATGACATTTCTTATCTAATGCTGCAACCTGATTAAGTAAATCACTAGTTTGAAACTAATAGTTACCAATTTGAGCAACAGTTTCAAAGGCACCGCTGATTCAAAGTAGGTTACTTGGCCTCTTTCTTCGAAGGAGCAACATGCTGAGTCAATCAGGTGTGTGTTTGCTTGTTGTGTAGAAGTCTTTAATATCCAGGAATGCATTTTTTTCCCCAAAAAAGTTAACTTCATTTTTTTGTATATTTAATCATGAAAAAACAAAGAAATACTGTACTTTGTTTTTCATTCATTCCTCTCACAATTATTATTATAATTGTATCCGTTTTTTGATGATGTTTTGTCCTGGTTTAAGTTTGATTTCTTTTATTCATGCATGTTGGTTGCAGTTGACAGTAGTTTAGGAGGGCACTGAATGCGAGCTAAAATACATTATCATTTCTAAAAGCACACATTTTCTGTGGGAAGGGTGCAAAGTGATAAATAGAAAAGTATATAATAGAAGAGAATATACAGACACACATGCAAAGTCACGCTCACACAAACACAGTGGGACATACTGTGGCAGCTATGAGTCAGTGAGCACTTGTTAGTGGTCAGGCTCTTTCCCTCCAGTTGGCACGAGCCTCTAGTGACTCAGGGAGACTTGTCGACCAGGAGCCAGAGTGAACAGCAGTGTCAAAATCCACCAAAAAGCTGTGGGAAGAAGGCACAATTTGTATTGGAAAGCATTTCACAGTAAGACACCAAGTGAATCAGTTTGTAAATGTTTTACTTCTGTTTTTAAAAAACGATCTTGCATGTGTCCCAAATTGGCTTTCATCACTCTTTTCCAGCACTAGATCTTAGTTACACAGCTCACCTCCGCCGCTGTATTGAAAGATTCCTCTGGCGGTGAAGAGCTCTGACAGGTTGTTTTGAGTCTCGACTTTGGAGTTCATTTACAACCAGTCAGGCAGGAGTCCTGGGGGAGCCTGATGATTTTTGACATCCGGACAAGCAGATGTTCAGAGGACATGAATAAAACATACAGCCCATCTGACCACAGACCACAGACTTTTTGAGTGTCTAATGAAATATGAGGCGTGATTTCAATTCACACATACAAAAAAATATCCGTTTGTCAGATAATGGTGATGCTGCATGAAAAATGCATCACACTTATGTAGTCTGACCTGGGTGGCTAAGCAGGCTTCAGTTGTAGTTATGACAATCAAATCTGAGACAGGTTTGTCAAACTATTTATGTGGTGAACGGAAAGGAAATTGAATGGACCTCTTATTACCAGCCAGGAATATAAACAGAAATATTATGTGACCTCTGACACCCAAGTGTTTATCAACTGATAAAACACCATGTGTACCAGTGATAAAATGCATGTACTTCTGTACTTTTCACATGTTCTGCTCTTTCAAAATTTGAGTATTTATTTTTCTTTTCCACAGAAAAGCCAGTGAAAAGACTGGGCTCATCGGTTCAGCTCAGCAGGGGGATAACAGAATGTGTTACCACACCACCCACTCAAAGCTGGTCCTGTACTGTATTTAAGATGGAGAAGCAATCACAGTCATCCAGGGTGGGACTTTACTTGCAGACTGTAGAGCTGAGTTTTTCATTCAAGTGAAAATCAAGGTGTGATTGGTGATTGCTTTGTTTTGTTTCATTATTTTCTTCCAGTTGACAAGGCAAACAATTGCCTTAAGACCTTTATTTTCATTTGTGTGAATGTCCTTGTGTCAGCATGCTGCTGTTTTCATTGTATTCTGTCTTTGTGTACAAATTTGTAAATGAATAAAAGCAATGAGTAAGCTTACCACATGAGTCTCAGAATACTGTACATTTACAGTTAAAGTTTACCACATGAAGGAACCGTACAAATAAAGATTCAGTTTATTCAGGTATACTTTAGGTTGTTTGATTCTGGATGGGGATGTGTAGATTGACCATGAAAATATATTAATTAAAGTTTTTAATTCCTTCTTGTGACGTCTTGTTATTATTTTAAAACAAGTGAGAAAACCACCTGGGCACTAAGAATGTTTTGCTTGTTTTGGACGCAAAGCACTTTGTTTTAGGTATTTTGCAGAATCATGTTTCATTTCCTGATTCTAGTCCAGCGATTTTTCTGGAGGGTCCTTCAATAAAGTTTTGTTGCAGGATGACATGATTTACCAGCACTGGCATGTTGTTTCATGTGTTTAAAGAAAGTGATTTTTTACTGGGACTCTAGTAAAAATTTCTGGTTTTTGACCTTTTTTTATTGCTGTTATGGAGTAGTGTTTTGTTAGTGTTCTCAAGTGAGCTCCTATTTTGTTTGGCTTAGGCATGTGCGTTTTGCAAGACACTGAAGGACTCACACTCTTCCACTGACCTGCAGGTGGTGTTAGCAGGTCAAGAAATAACCTTTAAAGGGCACCTTAAGTTAGGCTATAAGCAGAAAGTACATCCAATTGTAATATAAAACTACTATTAATGAATAAACTTTAAGCTTCCTTGGTAGGTAAAACTAATTCAATTTGAATAATGTGTCAAAAAAATAAACTAAAAATAAAACATTTCAAATTTTGTTATTTCTATTAACTATTCACATGAAGATGAATTCACATTACTAATTCAATTAAAAGAATTTTTTATTTGAAGTATCCTGCTGTCCTTCAGCAGGAGCTCAAAGCCACACACGTCATCACTCACACACAGTGTGTGAATAAGCTATTGAATCAGAGGAAGAGGTTCAGTGACAGTATAGAAAGTCCCACATGATTTAGAAGGAGAGAGAAGAGAGAGAACACTGAACAACTAAGAACTAAGCTCCCAAAGAAACATTAGTGTGACTTAATAAACCACTAAGTGTATTTTCAGAAATATGCAGAAAATACACGTACAGTGCACTTTAAACAATCGAAAAGGATTAGTTTAACTTCATGAGTACTTGCATTTTTGCTGACATTACTTCTTTACTGTTACTATTAAAACTAAAATATCATCTTCTGTCAGCAACACATGAAACAAGGGTATATTTAACTAGACGTTTGTTTAACTGTCTCTGAGGAAATGCCTGGTCCTGCATTCCACGATAGTTTTGATTGATCACAATGAAACTTTAACCTGGAATACAGGATTACAACAAAGGATTATAACAAAACCAAATCCCAGATGCAACAAAAAATAAGTAGATTGATTTTCATCGAGATGTCAATCGATGCACTGTTTCTCTGATGGCATCAGAGGGGGAGTGTCACCTTTTCTGCCGATGAGATTGAGCGGCAGCGAGGGGCTTAGTGGCAAATACAATCGAGGAGTGTAAACATAGTGAGGGCCTGCAAGAGGTCGATCAATGCCTCTAGTCTAGGATTGATTAATTACCCCAAGAAAGAGACTGAGGTGTGAGGGCACCAGAGAAACCTGATCAGAACAAGATTTATCACCCAATCTCTGTATCATCGCTCCCTCTCTCTGTTTTCTTTTCTCTTATTTATTTTTTCAGAACTGCCCTTCTCTATGAGCTGACCTGCACACGCCATGTGAAAGTGCGAATGACTCCTTAACATGTTGTAGAGGTTGGACCAAATAATTCTGGTGACCTTAACCTGCATTTTAGGCTATAGGCCTAAATATCCAAAACCATATGACCCCACTGAATTATCCCAGAAATGCTCTAAAATAAACTTACTATTGAATATCAGCTACGTATGATGAGGTCCTATGACAAGTGGTTTATTTGCTTAAAAATAAGCTTCTTAAAGTATCTGAATAAGACAAAGGGATGCACTCACCTTAGTAGTATGTTTAAAGTTATATAAAATAAATTTCACATTTGTCTAAAAGTTGTCAAAGTTCATTTCCAAAACTTTAAACCACATATTTCAGTCTCATGAAAGATTTTTTTTGGTTGCTTGTTTTTTTTCCCACTTATTTCAGGTTGTTTCCGATGGCACATTAAATGAAAAGTTTGCTATTTTAGGAAATTAAACCTGTTTGTTATATACTTAATAGCCTTTACTGTGTTAATTGGTGAGAATTAGAGGTGCTTCTCTGTGAATTTAGTTACCTTTAGGCCGAGTCTGGCTAGCTGCTGACACCTTTTTCCAGTCTTTAAGTTAAGTGCCCTCTGGCTGTAGTGTTACATATAACAGGCAAATGTAAGAAAATATCAATCTTCAAAACATGGCCCTAGCTGGCAGTATATCAATAGGTTAAGTAAAGCAGTTTAGAGAATGGTAATCCTTTTCATTACGAAAAGACAAACTGTGCAAAGTATGAAACAGCACGCTTTGTGATGAAAGCATATTTGCATGTATTCTCATAAGTTACAGTGTGTGGAGCGCTCGGGGTCACCGTAGACAGAGACAAACATGGACGTGATGTGATAAAAAAACATTCAAACTTATATGGAGGCAAATCAGGCTCACATTCAGAAATCTCCAGTCTCCAATCTCATTTTCACTGTTCTGCAATTACACAGCAACTAAATGCAAATCATTGTTCTCAACATAGTGATTGTAACAACTGAGTTTAGCTCAACCTCTAGTAGCAACTGCACGTCATAGCTTTAAGAAAACAATAAAGTTGTTGATTTGAGGTGCTGATCATTTGTCTAACTCGTGCACTTCCCGCAATGTACCAGTTCAATTTTCAGTTTATTTTAATTGCAGCACAATGACAACATGCAGGACAAAGTTAGAAGCTGACCTGGTTAATTCCTGCAGAGATTTTGTACACTTCCTTTTTGTCACATTGTTGAGTTTGAGTACAGTATCTTATCTGACCCTCCTCCTAACACGATAAACCAGTCATGCAATCATGGCAAGCTGTAAGTTCCAGATAAACATTGACCCTCCACATTTTAACGTGATATGTGTTTTAGTAAAGTAGCCCCTAGCTGCGTGGCTGATTTACCTTCTTGATCATCCATTCATGGCTGAGGATACTTACTGTAGCCCATTTCTTGGTAAAAAGGCCCATGTAGTGTGTACTTCAAAAACTGATTGAATTCATTTAAGATTCAGTGTGTTAAAAAGTGATTGTTTTAATTGTTTTTGTGGTGCATTTAGGGAATTCAGATTCATTATTTTACTCTATAATACTTCAGCTAATAATTCATACGTATCTAATAGTAATTGCTCATACTGTTTATACTAATTTTACCCCTGCAGGCCAGAGACCACCTTTTTGTCACAATCACTACTCATGTGATTAAGCTATTCATGCAAATAAATGTGATTGAGTTATCCATTCTGGAGATACATTTACCATATGAAGTGAATAAACCTTGTTAAGAATTAAGATAAACTGAGGAATACTTTTATTATGTGTCTTTTGTGACATTTTCTGTGGATTCACCCTTCATCTCCACGCTAAATGTCAGCCAGAGTTAAGGCTTGGAACAGCTGAAGGACTCTTAAAGTCATCACTGTCCACACTTAAAATAATGAACACAATATTATTGTCAACTCACAAACGCCACTGAGTCTCAATAAGCTGCTTCCGTCAGTATATGACTCTTCTCATATGAGACTTTACACAGTGAATAATGACTGGTCATTGTCATAAATGGGACAGCCACATGACAGCTCTGATATCTGATGCATGACGGCCTCTCTGTCACCCTACATCCTCACCCGAACTAATGATGACCTTTGATTCCCAAAAGATGTCAAAAGATGAGAGAAAAAATGCAAACGCACCCAATTAATTTAGGGTGAAGAGGACTGGAACGTGTGAGCACGTCACACTGCTGGAGTGAATGGTGAGGAAAGACAAAGCTCAGTATAATTAGGATTCAGGAGGCCCTTTGTCAAAGATAATTAAAGCTGACAGCCACTGTGGAGTAGAAAGGAAGAGAGGAGAAAACCCCTTCAAACTACAAGCTTCACCTTAACACACTCTAGATAGTGTTTCAGTCTCTATACCTAACACGCACTCTTAACCTGTGGTACCATCCATCATCCCAGTTTGCTTGGAAATTGCACACTAGGCAATAAAATGGATGACAGATTAATAGAGACACTAAAGGCAGTTGTGGTATCTACACATCCAGCCTTCTGAGTCTGAAATCAAGCTGAACATCATTATCAAAGGTGACAGTTTCAGCAGCGTGCAAACAGCTCACGTCTCATCTCACAGATGAGCACGATGTCCAAAGAGCGACCTCTCTCTTCACTGAGCTGGAAATCATCTACATTACTTGGCTAATTATCAGTTTGGTCGCAACATAGCAAGGGTCTGTCCTTTGGTTTAACACATAACAAGCCAAATTATGTTTTCATTCAGAAGCTTGTGGGACACATGAATAAGGAATTCATTTGATTAAAGCTAAACTTTTATTTAACAATGTACAGTACTGAGGGCGAAGTGTAACGTGAAAAATGTAGTATGCAGTGTTGAAAAATATGTGTAACAGTTCTGAAACTGTGACACAAATGTCCACGCCCCCACCCTCTCTCAACCCGCAGTTGAATCTTCTGTACATTAATAGCAGAAAATTTGATACCTTATCCTGAAAACCTGATCTTTCCTGACATAAAAAGACCTATCACTCGCCTTTGTGTTCAGGTTTATGTTAAAAAAGTGACATTGTGTGTATAACTTAGGTATAGCATAGTGTTTTTTAGTGAACACAAATGAACATTTCACAGCCACGGATACATTTCTCGCAGACGTTCATGAAAAAAATGAACAAAATGAGACTCGGTGTTAAGAGGGTGATGTCAATGTGTATTTTGTAGCTGGTTTCTGCCAAATGTTTGTTTGTTTTAAATAATGCAGCTTTAAGTCAGGCTTATAGGTCTGCAATAAGAGTGGTATGGGTGCAGTGTGTTCATTTCTTGATTTCAAAATAATGAGACAAACCATACACTGTTACATTTATTTTGAGCCTACAAAATCATTTCTGAATCACCATGCAAATAAGACTTTTCTGTATACTGTCCCTGTCAAGTACAGTCTACTGGAATGAAATATTTTAACCAGTCCTACGCGTACTCAAGGTTTTAAGCAGCTTTACATTTTCTTTAGTTGTACGTTTCTCAGCTTGGCACCGACACAGACTATCTCCCATATTTACAAATACACAGTTTAATATTTTCTGAAAAACTGGAACATTAGATGAAGCCATATTTTTGCTTGTCACTTTGTTCCAGTGACACGTCTCTGAATTGATTTTTATCTCCAGCTGTGTTTTCTTTTCCGACACAAAACAGTGTCTTAAGTATTGTCCACAAATATCCCAATGAGATCACTGTTGAGGCTGAAGTGCGTCATCACAGAGACCACCAGAGCCGACGTAGAGAAGGCACTTATTAGTGACAGATAAATTATGATTAGCTGAGTTCTTCTTGTTGTGGTTAGTGAGCTCCTCACTTTTTGAATCGAGGAAAAACGGGTGTAGATATTTAAGAATAGTGCTGGGTGAATTTCTGGTGAAACTCCTTGACCTTGTTCAGCAGGATCTGCAGCTTGTCCCTTGGTGGCAAGATCGTCATTCTAGACGGGAGAGGTGAGGAAAAGGAAGGTAAAATTAACCGTTAAGTGAGTGGTGTAACAACTCCAGACACCTTGAGTAAGGGCGATTGTAAAGATTGTTACTGATTTTGAAGAATCACTTAGGAGAGATTTTTAAAAGTAATCTAATAACTAAAGAGAGTCTGACATGGATTACGTGTCAGGGCAATGATTCTTTCTTAAACTTAGAGAAAGTACTAAATGTTCTAATTCACATTTACTTGGTCAGTGAAAGAAACAAGAGTTGAATAGAAAAATACAATTAAAATTGTTCAAATGTTTTGATGTTTCATTATTAATCGAGAAAATAATATAAGACTTGTTGTGAATTGTTAGTTGTAGCTTCAGACTACAGTGTTCCACCACCTGAAGTGGTACGTTCCATCCTTCTGGCCAAAGCCACTTCCAGGTACAAGGCAGATCCCCGTCTCCTCCAGCATCTTCATGCAGTAAAACATATCTGGCTGTTGACCTTTGTCCTAACAAAGGAGAAAAATAAAAATTAAAGCACTATTTCAGGCTTAATATTCTATTAGTGTTGGACTATTTCAAGTAGTCAGTGAGGATGAGGAAATTAGCTAATTTTTTGATAAGTGCTCTTAGGCTGCGGCAGCATTATAAGGTATAATAATTATAACAGAACACTGTAAAAATATAGTCTTCGTACTTAGACTACCTCATGTACTGTTTTGCAGCATTGCCACTAAGATGTTTTCTAGGAAGATGGTTTTTACTTGACAAATTTAGTATAATGGGAAAAAACTCATTGCAAGCTCTTCAATTGAATCCATTTATTATGCATTAGTAACTGCATTCTACAGTTTCATGGCAACAGTTTTCCCCTGTTATTCTGTTTTCCTGAGTTATTTTAGTACAGGTGCTCTTCAGAGTTGTACATTTTCAGTAAGGATAAGCTTCTTCTGTCTAACTGACTGACTGAGGTTAGCAAAACTGCATGCGAACAAACGACAAAACCTCTGGAACAAGGGCCTATGGAGAGATGAGACCAAAGTGGAGTTGTTTGGCCTTAATGAGAGAGATAAAGTCATACAGGGAACTTCAAGTTATTGCTGCTAAGGGTGGGTCTACTAGCTGTTGAATCACATGGGATACTGAGTTTTGCACAGATGAAGTTTTTTTCTTTTTGGCCTAATTTGTGTTGAATAAATAATAGTGCAGTGAAAAAAGTTATATGTTGTTCGTGTGTTATTGTGTTATATTTGCCTAATATTAGAACCTACTACAATCAGCTGATTTTTATTATGTTTTTACTAAAAAAAAACACATAATTAACAGAGAGTACTAATGTTGGAACACGACCGTTCAATGTACTGATACCAAGACAGATTTAAGCAGCTCTATTTAAAGTTCTATTGGTAATGTTGACATAAAGAAGTGTTGTCTTTACGTTGAATGTGTTGTGATGTTGTGTACATTCCAAAACAAAGCAATACAACAACTGTGTGGAAAATGGTGCGCAGAGTCAGTGGGATTGATTAGGTGTCAGTGGGTCAACTTTACTCTGACCTTAAACTCTGTAAGGCTAATCAGATTCTTAGCAGCTTGAGTCATCCGCCCTGCCCAAAATTCGAACTGTCAAGCAACAAGCTATTGGAAATCATTTGTTCCCTTTATCAAACAAGGTGCTGGATGCACAGTGTACTGAACTTTGGTAAGAGGTTATTTAATCTAACATTGTGCTATATTTACCACGTTCAATGTGGATCTGACCCCTAATTTGGTTTGTATGTATTGGAAAGCATTAGGCCATGAAGAGAAATAATAACAGGATGAATAATAAATTTGTCACTAGATTACTGTAGTAGGAGTGTTGAGCAGTAGTCTTATATAACCATATCATCTATTTTATTAGTCCCTCTTTCCTGCTCTTGTTCAGTGTCATTTACTAAAATAGTTTAATCAATTATACATTTATAACAGAAGGTTAAGGACTGACCACGGCCTCTTTGACGGCCTTTTCAGGGATGATTATGCGAGGGAAGGAGTACATAGCACCCTGCACAGGATTGCAGCTTATGCCTTGCACTGTATTGAGAATCTGCTCTGTAAGCTTGGCCTTCTCTGCTAAGGCACTTAAGGTGGCTGTGCGCTCCTAGATGTGGGAGAGAGAATAGAAAGAGTAAAAGACAAAGAACACGCATTAAGAAAAGTGAAACAAACGGATGTTACAAGTGGCAGAAAACACTGCCGACAACTCTGCAGTGACTGTTTAGAATCACGCATCTTGTGTAGCAGACGAGTCTAATGTTATCTGCTTAATTTCTCCAGACTTTTGTGAGCCCTAAGAGACAGATGAATGGTCATGCCAAATATTTTACAGTAATTGGCAACAGATTATATGATGAATCCCATGAAGTAATCAAAGAATTGCTTTAGATATTTCCCACAAGAAGTCATAATTCAAGTGATCTATATTTTATAATATTAAAAAGATTCCAAAGCAGTGTATTACCAACCAGGATAATAATATGAATACATTGCTGATCATTTATAACACATCATATGTTAATGACAATACAATTCAAAACAAACCCCAGAAATGTAATATTTTACAAAACAAGAATATTATAGGATATAACAGGATATTAACTGTATGTATAAGTTATTTCTGTTTGATTCACATTTGACAAAAAAGTGAAACAAAGTGTAGTGCAGTACGCACAGTTTAGGCCATTTGAACATAGACACATGTAAAAGTACATGTTGTTCCTTGAAGGTCAAGGAGCCAGTTGATCAAAACGCTAAATTACCGGAATGAAAGCAACAAAAAAAAGTAAATTCCACAAATTAGCAGTGGTGTACTAATACTGTACAGCATATCCAAAGAAAAATCTATAATGACGTCAGTGTATTGACCAAAAAACAGAGATCATGTTGTGACACACTACACTGGTGTATTGACTATCTGTTCCACCCATACAGTAAATAATGAGGCTTGTAGGATATTGAGTACCTTGATGAAATTGTCATACGAGGGTTCCCCGGGTTGAGGAGGGTTGACCACAAGGTCCATTAAAGCCTGACCAGGAACAGGAGGACACAGACGGACTGACACCAGCTTAGTTAGCTGGGCCTTCACCTCATCATCCATGTTGATGATCTCCATGTAGCCTCCACGAAAGCCGCACCTAAGAGGGAGGCAAAAACCTTATGATGTGGTCCAGTAGCCCCAACAATTAAGAGAAAGGAGCACAGCCAAACAAATTACAGCAAACACAAAGAAGAAATTGTCAACACTGTCAAAACATCTTTATCCCAGCATGAGATTAAGATGACTTACTCTCCCATGTAACACTTTGAAGTGGAGTGGAAAGATGCCAGTTCCACTGTGTCTGAGTACTCTGGCCCCATCTCAAACAGAACCTTCTTAAAAGAGTGGAACTGGCAACCATCAGCATAAACATTATCCTGGTATACCTGGGAGAAAAGGACAGAGGGACAGGTATTGTGAGGGTAAAGAAGACAATAAAGCAGGTAGATGTTTAAAGAGATGCAGAGACAGTACCTCATCAGCCATGAGGAAAAGACCTTCTTTTGCCGCAAATCGAATTACATCCTCAATGCACTCTCTGCTCTGCACCTGACCTGTGGAATAGCACAGTCATTATGGAGAAACAGTTAGAAATGTTGATGTGCAGTTATGTTGTTTTGCTGCCCTCTAGTGGGCAGTGCATGCAATCTGTAGTTATAAAACTACTGTTAAGGGGGGTGATTTAGAACTAGACATGTTAGGAAACCACGTCCTACCTCTTCCCCCACGTTTCCCATCTCTGTCTGTGCAAACTATTTAATAAACATCTACAAAACATTTTTTTTAAATACGGAAGTTTTTTTTTACTTTATCAGTCAAGGAAATTTGACAAATCAACAATTATATACAATTGTGTATTTAATGGTCTGCCTTGGCCAAGTTTACTCAGATGTCAACAAATTGACATCTGAGAACCAGTCTTAGGTCAGCTGGGCAACAGCTGAGTTATCACCTTGATAACTGAGCAAGCTCAGACTAGTAAGGAAAACCTTACGATGCAGATGAAGTCTCTAATAGGTGAACCATTTGTCAAAATACTGTTTTCAAATTCAGAAATTAAACATATAGACTAAACTGCTTAGGTGTTTAATACATAAAAGAAAAAGCTTAAGATAAGCAGATAACCAGAAGCAAAAATGCTACAGAGTTCAAATTAAGCAGAAAAATGAAGGATGCCTACACTGACAGGTTTTTAGATCGTTATCTATCCACTCCAACAGTCACAAATAACGTAATATCACAACATCTGACAATCACCATATTACTTAATAAGACAGCAAGTCATGTAAAGGTTTAAAGATTACCAGTTGGGTTTCCAGGGTTAATGATACACAGAGCTCTGGGGTTGCAGTGGTTCCTGGCTTCATCCAGAGCACGCTGCAGCTCGCTGATGTCCAGACTCCAGCATTTTTCTTCATTAAGGTAATAGTTGATCTGCACGGCGCCTAGCTCAGCCAGTGCAGCGGAGTACAGAGGATACTGAGGTATAGAGATCATGATACCCGTACGGGTCACACCCTCGCCACACACCAGCAGTTTCAGCATTGTCTGAGAGAAGGCGACAGGGTCAAGAAAGCCAATATAAATAAGTAAGCTGGTCACATTAACATGTGGCTATATTTCTGTAGACATACACCAGCTCTGTCAGCAAGTCATTTTCCATGCATACTAATGTAAAAGACCAGAAAAAGAACAACTGTATTTCCTCTGTACTGAATTTCAGTTGAGTGTTTTGCTACTGCATTTTAGGCAGAAGACATGAGCCAAAATGCCAAATTGCATCATTTCCCCCCCTAACGTACAGTATATCTTACATTTTACTGTGTGCATTATGTGCCCTTTATAAAGAAAACTCACATATGCTTCACCCAAAACACATATGTTTTGTCAGTTCAGTGTTATAAACTAATGACCACAAAATGATAAGGACATCAGTTAATGTATTTCATCCTTACTGGAGTGCTACAAATGTCCTTTTGTTAGGAAAACAAACATTCTGATGAGTATAAAAGAGACACAAAATCAAAATGAGAGGCATTTTGTACCATAATCCCATCACTGGCTCCTGTAGTGAGGTAAATGTCATCTGGGTCACAGGGTACTCCTCCATCTCTTCGCTCAATGTAGTGTGCCACATCCTGACGCACCGAGTCTATGCCCTGACTGGCACTATAGGAACCTGAGAGACATTTATAGAGAAACAATGGAAACTGTTATTGCCAAGAACTTTAAACACAGCCGTCAACACAAGAAAAACCATAAAAATGCATAAATTAAAACACAAGGAACACACAAAGAGACTAAAAGTGATAATTAGGCATTGTGGTCACGCAAAGTGTTTTGTTTTTTAGTCAGAAGACCAAACCACTCATACACACCCATACTGTTCCCTCCACAGGACTGCAGAATGCGCCGTGCTCTACTTTTAGCATCTTCTGGGAATGAGCTATCATTCAACAGATCAGGGTAGGAACACAGAGCCAAGACCTTGAAAAAAAGAGAGGCGCGACTATAATGGGTGTAAGGGACATGATGAAAGTTCCTGCATGGATTACCACATAAGACAAGAAAGACTGCTTCACATTATTATATTTAAGATGGAATACATCAGTTTCATAGACACTCAGAAGACAGAGGGGAGGTGCTATAATTAGATCAGAAGGTGGGGGAAGGGCCTACAAGCAGACCTGTCGGAAGAAAGTGATTGGTTGCTGGCCCATGGCATGCGCGTCTCCAATGTTTGCCTTGATGACCTCAGCGAAGGGCTTCTTCATTCCCTGCAGAATATAAACACAATATACACATACAAGTTTGAACAATGACAGAAATCCATCACTTAGTACACAAGAAATTATATTATTGTCATTTCTCAAATTTACAGTGGCTACCTTTAACAAAGTTGACTTGATTTGTGTATTTGAGTTTGGGGTCAAGAAGCCCCACCGCACCTAAATAACCTTGGTCTCA
>JAUBNQ010000009.1:14068524-14082249 GCA_032353495.1 Ctenopoma kingsleyae
TCATTTCACTACCACCCACTGACACTAAAGTGAAAACTCTTGAATTATACCAGAAACAGAAACCATTTGATGCAACAGTTTAGTGTATTTGCAACAACACTGACTCACATAGTGTGTACAAGCATGGGAACAAAGTTACAACCTGAGCAAACCGTCTTATCAGGCTGATACCAGTAACATTCTGACACACAAACACAGAGGCTTTTAAAAATGACAGCAAAGGAGCAGTAAACTACATGTCTAAATAAAATTAGGAGAATGTAGTATCAAAAAGAGGTGTTTGTTTACTATCTTCAGGCCAATAATATAATGTTTCTGAGAGATAATCTCTTTAGCAGCTGAGACCTCTGACAGGGGACTAACAGCAATGCAGGCAGACACGTGCACAAACACACAAACACACGCTGTTAACACCAGATGTTAGGAACAGAGTGTCAAAGCAGACAAGCCACAAGTGGAACTTCACATTGACACAGTGCAGGAATCAAAACAACCTGTTTTTTTTTTTCAAAACAACCTGTTTTTTTGATTTGTCAGATTTTACGAAACTTGAGTATCTGGCTCTCATTGGACACACACGGGAGGCGTCTCTCAGTCTGGACCAGTAACATTATATGGGGTGAATAACACCCCTGGGTCAAAAAACTGCCCATTCATGATGAAGGCCTTTTAGAAACAAGTTGACCTCTGCTCGTGAGAACCAAAGCAAAAGGCCTGTGCTTTTTGTCCTCCATCACTGATAAAAACAAGCCAGCAAACAATGCTGAAGTTCCAACAGAAGGTGAAACAGTGTTGTTGACGTGACACTTAGGCATTATTTCTTCTTACTGCCAAGGCTTGACAACAGAAATGTTCCATTAATGTTCACTGGTGAAAGCCCCTGCAAAAACATTTAAAATAATAACATAAAGTTCTAATAATAAACTCAAAGAAGATTTTTTGTTGTTCTCAGTTGATGCCAAACACAACAAATACTCAGATCAATATGACCTGGAATATAACCTCATATTTCTTGGAAACTTTCCTGCATTCTGTGTTAAATTCTAGCAGAACATGTGGAAATAATTTGGCAAAATGTGGTGTTGTGCATCTATGGTCTGTCCCCATAAAAGGTCCCCATTCACTATCAGCTGGCAGCTCATTAGGACAAAACAAAGAGCACAATGTAATAACTTCATGTGAACACTTTGTCTATTAACTGGTGCAGTCAGCTGGCTCCGAGTTGGTCTTTATTCTGCTCCCTTTGTAGGAAAAACACAAGAATACTGTAATCCAAGAGAAAAGATCTCAGTCCCCAAAGAAACTGCAGTGCTTCTCCTGTCCCAGATATAAGTGTGGTGCATTAACAGTTCATTAGCAGTTCTAAGAGCTATGGTAATTCTCTTATTGCTCCCCTGACAACGTTCCCATCTCTCCATAGCGTGGCTATTTTTTCCTTTCTGAATCCAGTTGCAATTTCTTGCTTCTAGTTTTTGAACATCTGTATCAATTAAACAAAGCCAGATCAAACGCTTCTATTGTTGATGAGAAAATAAATATCCCATAAGATACAATAATCAGCTACAGATAAGCATTGGTCAGAACAAACAGAATATAAAAGCTCTGGTGCCAGTGAACCATCTGATTAAAAAGGTCACTACTATGATTACAGTCCCTGCAGGCCCACACCGACGTGCCCTTCACCTGTGAAAGAACCTGTTCGTATACTCATCCCATACCGAGCAGAGCACTCAAGAGATTTTTCTGATGTTTCACACCAGACTGCGCTCAGTACACTCACTGCTGGTTGCCACATCACCATAAAAAGTGTAAGAGGAAGGGATCAAACAGTGCTGTCTAAAAAGGCAAAGAAAAAAAAAAACAGGAAAGAACAAATGATCTGCACTGATAATGCTAATAATTTGGACATTACTTTTAACATCTTACATATAAAACAAATCCACTACATCTCATGCATTATAAGTTCTAACGTAAATCCCAAACAAGATACACAAGCAAAAAATATATTTTGTTCTCATTTTCCTGACTTTTGAAACAGCACAAGGTGGATGAGCCAAGTTAAACAGAGGGATATTTTGCAAAGCAGGGATTTCAAACCGAGCCTCACATAGTAAAACTGGACTGATTGATTCAGACCATCAACTTTCAACTCACTCTTAGACAAATCTGGTTAAGAAACAGATGATAATGAATAAACATTATATTATAAGAAACAGACACATTAACTGGTTCATACCAATCTACAAATTATTTATTATGATCATCCTCCTGAATGAATGACTAACTGATGGACTTTGATAAGAGGGCATGTAAGCAGCCCAGCACATGATAACATGTTTTTTTCTCTGGGATAATGTTTACATGGTAATGACAGGTACATAACCATGAATAAAAACATCTACTTTTAACTTAGCTTAGCTAAAAAAAGAAGAAAAGAATTAGCAAACATGGATGCATGGCCCAGATTTGATTCATAATCTATCTGGATCTGACATACAGTATAAACGTTCAATCTAAATGTCATACGGTTCTCATGTCCCTTTAAATCCAAAGCTATGAATTATGTAAGTCCTGACTGATACGTTCTCTGATTAAAATACACTAAAGTAGCTCTTAACATTTTTAACCTTCTGATATGAAAAGTTATGAGAAAATGTACATGTGTTTTACAAAGTTTGAACCACAGCCTGTCCAACAGATTTTACGGGGCTGATGTGACTAAAAAAAAACAACTGTATGTGCACAGCAGAAGAACGAGGAAGAAAGTGTGGCGCATAGACAATAAAGGCGGTATAAACACAAACCTCTGAGAGCTCCTTCTCCAGCTCCACAGCCCGAGCCACGATGGGCCCCCGCACCGCGTACTCCACATTCTTCACAGTGGGGTTCATGGTGTCGATGGTCAACACCTTGGCCCTAGGCACCACTCCATTCTCGGTCATTTTCGCCTTAGGGAGTCCTCGTCGCGTCGCACTCAGACTAGATAAGGCTCTGGCGGGAGAAGATGAAGACAGAGGGGGAGACGTCAGTGAACGGTCCCTGGGACCACCACCCGCCCGCTGCGCTACATTGCTGCCGACTAATAATTCTTTTCTCCCGAAGCTTAAAAGCCGGATATTTCTTGACGAGAGCGACTGAAATCGCATGACTGACATTGTTCAGTGTCTTCAAAACCGGACAGGTAACTTTCTATGCCTCTGAGGCGCGATCGCGACTTGCACCACGCCTGCTGCTTCACTCGAGAGGAGTGGAATCAAAGTTGTGCAAGAGACCGAGCGCGCTCCTAAAAAAGAAAGACAGCACTAAGACCTTTGGACCTTTCAGGGGCGCTGTTTGAATGAGGCTTCAACTAAATTGTGATAAAAGTCCCCTGTTTACAGCCACATGCACTGGCTGTACGCTCCACTTTGAAACTTTTGGATTAGGGTCTCTGCACACATAGCAACACTTCCCCCCCTTTGTGTGCCCTCATGTCCATCCCACCCCCTCTCCTCCCTTATCCTACGCACAGGGATGCTGTCAATCAGCGTCGGTTCTCCGGTTACTGAGCCCAAACAGCTCTGAGCTACAAACTTGACTCAGACTGATACAACCAGCGAACCGGGTGCAGCTTCCAGCGTTGTCTCAAACTCACCGCACCGCGCCTTAACTTATTGTCCTGAGAGCTCCATGCGGTTTGGGAGGAGACTTTGAAGGAAACCTGAGCAACAAAATAATTATGAATGCTCCTCCTATTTAGACAAGAACCCTCTTAAATGTCCCCCATTTGCTGATGCATATCCCTATAACCAAATCTGTATTAATTTATATTATCAGAATAATCTGAAAAATCCTACAATTTATATAAAACTCAACACACAGCACTTTTAAAGTTATATATAGAATTTCTATTGCTGTGTTTATGGGCCCTCGTGGTAGGTGTCAAGCTGAAGGAACAAGGTCAGGGGGTGTAACGGCACTGATTCAAATTTCACATTTTCCAGTTTAAACAGAGGTGATACCATGAGGATGAGCTGTTCTCTGGCAGCCTCTACTCATTCACAGGAACATATACAGAAAATGAGCAGCAAGAGCATCTAATGGTAAACTGGGATTATAAAATACTTCCTGGCATGTTATTGAGCCCTAGCATTACAATGGGTACAACTCAGTGGCTTCCATGATTGTTTATTTTTTGCATAGGTACAAAAATGTGGACAGTATGGAAATGTCAATGCATATTTAGGAAAAAATCTGTACTTTCTCCATACTGTCAACAATATGTTTTTGAGATATATGAGAAAACAAATACATTTAAATATTAATATTTAAACCACGGAACTATTTAACAGCCTTTGCTTTATTTTTGGTGGGAGTGGTGTATACATCATATTTGCAGTTGCACAGTTGTCAAGTTTTGTAATGAAACATTCAGCCTTAAACATCCATATCACATTTTCAGCATTAGGAAACATGTGAAGAAATCACTCAATGATGCAAAGATACATATTTAGAATTAAAACTACAGCAGACAGATAAATAAGCCAAAACAACAAACAGTACACACATCTTAAACCCAGTGTAACCTTTTCAAGTGATTCATTAATAGAGTTTGAATTATACTGTGATCCTTGCTTGTATTCAGTAAGCAAATCAAATTTGCAGTGAGATCTGTCTGGGTTTCATAGATGTGACAGAAATATGCTTGCACTCATCAGTAAGATATAAGCAGTGATTTCACATTGACCTGTAACAAAGTAAACTTTAAATTAAAACCCAGTGGCTGCAACTATATCAGAGAGAGTCTGTGTGGCCACTGTGCGCAGCACAAAGGTGGGAACTGACAGTGGGCTAAGTAAGAAGAGCTGGTGCTGTGGTGTCTGAAGTCCATAGCATTTGCATTCTTCTGTAACTAGATAGCAGTGTAGCGGCTGGTGGGAGAATCCATGGACAAAGTCATCAGCGTTGCTTCTCTCCTCTGGGGAGATGCACAAACTTTCCTCTTGTGTGAAGTAGCGCGTTATGCTGAAGATGTAGAAGAGCTTCAGTAGCTCCCAGCAGCGAGCTTTGGAAGGTAAAGGAGGGTCACAGAGTGCACAGCGCACACAGGAGACTGAACGACGTGTTTCACGGTTGATGAGGAGCAGTGCCAGCACATCAGGACGCAAGCATACAGACTGTGGTAAGCAGCGCTCTCCAACAGCAAGGCAGTCTCTCAAGGTCTCCACCAGGGGTGACCAGAAACGACCAACCAGCCTGCTCTCGGCTGTGTGCAGGGAAGGGGTGGGACCGCACAGCACACACACATCTGTACCAGGCAGCAGCTGGAAGCGGAGCAGGCGGTGGGCTATGGTGGGGCTACCCTGAGGCAGGAAAACTGGGTAATCACAAGAAGCTGATCCAGAAGCGGAGAGGGACCGCATTAAAGCAGAAAGCAGCACAACTTCCTGAGGTGCTAAACGCCACCACTTCTCTGTTGCTGCAGCTATTCGCCCATGGACAATGAGGCATCCAAACTCACTATCTGCAGCCTCAGCAAAGCTGTCCACAGCCTCTTGCAGAAGAGTGGAGTTTGGAGGCAGCAGTGAATCAGCGCAGTGTGTCAGGTTGCCCAAGATGCCCTCTTGTCGCTCCTCTAGCAGCTGATCGATGAGGCTGAAACAGGAGCGCAAGTCCCTTTTCAGCCTCTCAACATTTTTCATATTGGCCAACTCATCCTGCCCCAGAACAAGCACCATGCAGTTCCACACGTTCTCCAGGAGGCGCTGTAGGCGAAACTCCTCCTCTTTGCTGCAGCCTCCGCCACCTTGTTCACCTCCGTTCACAGCGATGAGCATCACACTGTCCTGGAAAATTCTCCACACGACCTTGCCCCCACCGTCAGTCTCACAGCAGGACAGCACCACTCCCTGACCACCTCCGAACATGTGAACACCGTTCAGGGAGCCGATGACAGAGAAGGGCAGCTGTTTGGAGGCTCCCCTTGTAAAAAGAGGAACTCCGCTGCTGGCTGTGAGACAGAGCAGCTGTGTCGAGCCGTCCTGAAGCATCATTGTAGGGTTTAACTAGCTCTGATTCACTCTTGTGAAGTCAAAAGATTCACTTTTCAGCTGCAGCAGATTAACGTTACTGGTCGAGTAAACTAACGGTCTTGAGCTGACTGTCTACCGGCAACACTTAACGTCAAATTGACCAGGTAGCTGTTATTAATGTGGGTCTAGCGTTGCATCAGTGAGGGCGTGCACCCTGGAGATCCGTTAGCATCAGTAGCGCTAGACAATTTTCCCAAAACTGCCCGAACCGGGTACGAACAACGAGACAAGACATATCATGCAGCAAAGCTAGCTATCACCGGACCGGACATTTGTCGTGGCTTAACTAACAACTCGCTTTTATTAGCTATTTAACATGCTAGGTTAACAAAAGAAGTTACCGTCGTTTCCACAGTAACGTTGTCCCATGATTCATTCTTCACACTGGCGACGACGGTTTCATTCGGCAGACCGAGCCGCAGTTACGAGTTACGACTCTGTTGTAACCGCTGAAGGAGCGGGACAAAAAGACCGACCTGGGTTCAGTTCACTCCATGTCCTGCTCTCGGAGCTCATACAAACGTTGCTCCCATGGATCTGGATCTGACATCAGCTCGTTCAGTTCTCGCGAGAATAGACACAGTCGTTTAACCGTGTCCATGTTTACGAACGTAAACATGGCGGTCTCACTAACGGATGGTTTTCTTACAACGATTATAATATCACCAATGCTTCATTATTTCTTGTGGTTTCTGTATAATTCTACAACCCTACTGTGTTGAGAGATTACTTTTGTTGATAAACTGAATTGAATTAATTTAATTATTTGGCAATTCTATTAAAGACTATTACAGTCTGCCTAATCTGAGCATGGACAGTTATACATGCATTACTAGATGAATAGATGACTATTCATTTTGCAATTGTAAGAACTGAGGATCAGAGGATGCGAGCTGTTCTCCATAATGTTCAGCATTATTAATAATATCATTATTGACCACCGTGTGTAGATATATAGAATGTATATACGGGACTCTTCTGATGATTTAGCCACAGTATTCATTCTATTATGAGCAACATCAATGAGGAAAGTAATCAAGTACATTTACTCAACTAATGTATAATTTTCAACTGCTTGATCCTTCACTGATCATGATGCTCTAAATCCAGTGTATCTTGTCATGTAAATTTCTTCCTGTATAGTGGCAACACTAAAAGCAGACAAAATGTTTTCTACATTTTCTTCCTCATTCTTTCTTCCTATTAAAACGTTTTAATAAAAAATAAATAAACATGCTCAATTCTTCTACTTTTTAAAACACAGCAACTGAAAGTCAGTTACTTCAATTTGTCTGTTTATCTAAACATTGTCTTCTTTTATTGCTACCTCTGTAATATTATCAAAAATACTTCAGAAAATCTGACAGCACTTTGTCAACAGAAAACAAAAAACAAATAAAATATACCACTTGAAATAGTAAAGAATGTTTTTAATCATTAAATACAAAAAACTGTGACGACTAAAATAGAACAATAGAAAAGGCACAATAATTTACTCAAAAATCACACTGTGCCATGAAAAATAAAACCTTCTCTTTTCTTCTACTGTGGCTGAAAATAGATGGTCACCATCCTGACAATGAGTTCTACACTCAAGAGATCCCGTGGCAGTATAATGGCTTGGCATGAGGAGCAGTGTTGAGGTCAACTTTTCCCTGTAGCATCAAAATGAAGGCCTACAGAACAAAACAATGGCGTGAGATTAGTTTATTAGTTTAACAAATTAAAATGTGTTGTATCACAGAAAACATTTGTTCATCCTTAAAGGTTGAACTTTAAGAATGAACTGGGTAAACAAGAATTTTAACAGTAAAGAAGACATTTTAAATGCCATATATCTGTAGTGACATTTTTTTAATATTTGACCCAATGTCATTTCTCAACAGTAAATAAAGGAATAACAAAGGACCAAATGTTAATAATTATGTCTAATATGAACAAATGTGTTCAAAGGTAAAAAATGAAATCCAATCAATTGTGCTCAAATATTACAGTTAAATGCAATTAATAATTTAAACATGTTAGTTTATGGTCTTATTGCATTCTACTGTAATATATTGTTCCAGTAACTTCAGTATTATGAAGTACTACCAAACGTCTATATTGTTAGTAAAAAACAAACATGTAGATTCCTGTGGGAGCAGAAGCACGAGTTTTACCACCTTTAGAAAAAAATCTGAGTTTGGAGTATAACATCTCCATCTCTGATTTGCTGTGGAATAAAAGTACAAACATCCACCTTTCAAATTAATACGCTTTCGTTAAACTGACTTTGTTTCATTGCACAGAAAATTCTGACCAGTTCTACAGATACTGTTCCAGACCTTTGTGAGAGGGTGTCAGCAGGCGGGAAGACTCACCAACAAGTATAGTGGTTTCATAAGAAGGAGCAGACCTTCTGCGGCCTGAATGGGTTGGTGCTGGAGGACACACCAGTAAGCAGAGGGTCCTGCAATGCATTCTGGATACAGAACTGTTGAAGATCTGCAGCAGCCTGAGAGACCTGGAGACAAAAGAGGAACCAAAATGTGAAACAGGATTGTAGTGGCCGTTTGTCAACCAAAAATCAACTTCCAATTTCAAAGCAAATGTAACATCAAAAGGCCACTGATGCACTGTGGGATAGGTAGTGTATGCAGAGGCAAAAGAGTCCAATGTCCATTCTCCTGTTTTGCGTTCCAATCATTTATTTCATCGAAGTCAAACAAACAAACATTTCCTGCAATCTCTCTCGCGCTGTGTGGTAAAAAACCATAGGCTCTCCCAGGTACATGCCAGTCCTACACCTGTCTGTCCACCTATAAACCTGGGTGCCCATGGTACTGCCCACTTGCTATTTGACTTAGTTATACAAATAAAAGAAACAAACTAATAATAAGAAACAAAAGAAAAGTACAAAATCTACATAAATTAGGCAAATATTTAATGTAAACAAATATGCATAACAACCATTAGTAAGAACAAAACAAATTAACAAATAGCTCCTACAAGGATCATAAACAGAAAAAAAAACAAAAAAAAAAAACATGATATATCATGATCAGAAAGCGATACTGTCTAACTTCTCCACTAGTTAAAAATGGCAAACATTTTCTGGTTGCAGCTTTTCAAATTGATTTACTGCTTTTGTCATACAGTGAATTGAAAACTCGTGGTGTCTGAACCGCTGGCTGGAGAAGGGAGACTTTGGAAGAAGTCACCCCTTGTTTCTCTGTCAGTCTAAGACGCATTTACTAAATGTCCTGGAAGATAATGCAGTGTAACCCAAGTTTTGTCTGATACTTCCCAAATGTTGCAGAACGCTTTGAAAATTGTGTATCAATCTTCAAACTCCCTATCAAAGATATTCCGTTTTAAAATACACGGACATATTTATTTTATTTGGTTCATGATGTCCAAGTTAGCTGGCTGAGTTCTCAAAGGTAAAGGTATACGGTCAAGATAGCATTTTCCTTTAATAGAGAAGCTACCAATAATACGGATTGCGAAGTAGTTAACGCTACAGCCCTTGATTTACTTTAGGTTAGATCATAAACCGGGTCTTTGATCGTTCACTAAAACGGATACTAGCTTAGATACCAGTATTTTGAGGTCTGGTCATTTTTTAATCTTAACTCCTAAAATATTGAGAGGTTTATTCCAACGATGTATGAGACTTCCCCTCTGTCTTAACAACGCCCTGCTATGCCTACTGACTACGGCTAACGTAACGTAGCTAACACTGCTAGCTTCACATCAGTTAGCTAGCGTTGTTAGCGGATTAGAGTAACGGTCGAGATTTCTGCGTTATTTAGCACCAAAAAAAACACAATAAACCCAAATATTACCTTCACTCTGTTTATGCTCGCCTCGAAACGGAGCTGCTGTACGACTTTTTTCATGGCTACTAGATTTGAAGAGGACATTTTCGATTTGTGTTTCTGAAAAAAAGTACACGCCGAACGCAGGGTGGAATTCTGGGCTGGATGCTAACACAAAAGCAAGATGACATCCGGATTCCGGTTGTTCACACTTCTGACCGCAACTCCCACATAACACGCTAGTGGGCGACAAATTAAAGGGTAAATGAAACATTGATTAAAAAAAAATCTCTTTATTGTACAGTTGCACCTGCAGAGCAGATCATTATCAATCTAAAATCAGTATATATAGCTCTATGAAAACACTTACACAGGTAGAATATGTAAACATTAATTTAAAAGCTAAAAACCTAAACATTCAATACAATCAACACAAAAAACAGATTATTAACTCCAATATATTCAAACCACTACTTGGTACATAACTCCTTGTACATAGCTTAAGATCTGAATTCTCATAAGATTTATTAGTAAAGAAAATCAATGTACAATGGCAGACTCATTAAAGTGCTTTCTTGTTTGACTAGCTTTGGTCAATCATTTTCCATGACATTAAAAAGCAGCACAGCAAAAAAAAAAAAATCAGTGTATATCAGCAATGATGGATCTGCTATGGAGTGGTATATTTAAAAAAAAAAAAAAAAAAAAAAAAAGGCACTGGAGGTTCTTTAAGTGAGGCTGTTGTCATCTTCACCCAGAGAGAAAATACTCAAGTCTCCATATTGAACTCTGTTTTTTGACTTCAGTGTATCTCCATCGTCAATGGTGCTGGACTCTTGCCAGTATCCTCGATTTGAATGTCTGGAGGAACTGAAATCAGAAATATAGATTCATGGTTTACAGATTATGGCAACAGGGTGTAGTCTTGTGTGTATATATGTGTATACAAACAATAGTAATGGAGACAAGAAAGTGATTGAATAATACCTGCTGTCTGGTATCAGGCGGAGTGTCCGGTAAAGTTCTGTTGTAGATGGCACAGTAGCACTTTGTGTAGGTTTAGGAGTGGAGAACGTAGCATAGGTTGATGATTTGGCCAGCTGAGATTTTGTGGATGACTTCCTCGTCTCTGGCTCACTTCCTGCAATGCAGGAGATATTATCAAAATAAACTGAAAAGGTCTTGTTTGGGAGTAAAAAGTTGAATAATTTAGGGGCTGTGTCAATGCAGAGTTTTAAAATCACACTGACTTACTGATTGATAAGGCACTTTGACCATCAGATGAGGAGCATCTCCTACGGTCTATAAAGGGAGTCATGTTCAGAAACTGATTCTTGAGCCAAGAAGCACGGTCCTCTTCAAAAACCTTTTTCTGTGCAATACAAAAAATGTAAAAAAAATAAAGAAATAAATAAAAGCAATTATAACCCACCAACAGATACTAAATAAAACTACCACAACATCATCAACATGTGTACCTCTCGCCCCAAGCGAATAGCAGCTTCAGTGAAGTTCTTCCGCTCTCTCTCAAAGTTTCGCTTCTGTTCTTCAAAAAGCCTCCATTCCTCTTTGAGACGCTCCTTCTCCTCCAGTGTGTAGCAGTCATTGAGAAGAGCTGCAGTCTCATCATCAAATGATGTGTTTAGTTGTTGCTGCACAGGCAGAAACAGACAGTTTGAGTTTAGATAGAATTATTATTTAGAATTTGGTGTACAAGTGACCAGGGCACATTTCCTAATCTTAAACTGTATATTGATATAAAAACTCTGTTAAGGAAATGTTTAACCTGTCCAATGCTATTTACCATCAGCAGAAACTGACCTGAAGGAGCTGTTGTTGTGCGTGAATAAACTCTTTGCACTGCTGAACTTCACACCTCATCCTCTCCATCTCATCCTCATGAGTCTCCCTTGGTATCACCTCTGTGTTGGACTCAACCTGATTCTGCACTTGAGAGGCTTGACAAATAAACAAAAGCCTTATCCTTCCAGGTACATGTCTATAATTGCTACAGGTAACAGTTTTACATTTCCCTAACATGTTTATAAAAGAAAAATCTTATTTTTAAAACATTTTGCATTTCATGGTTTGTAAGAGTACTGTGTGTACCTTGGCTGTCGAGCTTTTCCATGTGGTTTCTCAGTTTTCTCCACTGCTGGCGGATGCTGTTGGTGAGCTGTTCCTTAGCGTGCTCACAAGACTGGTCTAGTGTTTCCCTGCTGGAGTCACCTGCCTTCTCTTCCTCATCTGAATCAGCCTATAGCAGAGACAAATCAAATTTCAACATATATATTAAATTTAATGATCAATCAAATCATGAATATGGCCCAAAAGCCAGGGCCTTCACCAGAACTTGATCCATCAATCTTCAGACCTCAACTTCCCACACAAAATGATAAACAATACCTGATCTAGGCTGTCGTCAGCAGTTGCTCCTTTGGTGGAAGACTGGCGTGAGCTCAGGATATGCATGATCTCCTTCTTCATCTGCTGGAGGACTTTCTTAAGCTCAGCGTTCTCCAGCATCAAGGCTCTCTGACTCGCTTCATAGTCACTGAGCAAGGATTTGTACATCTCACCCTCATGGCTGCAGAAATGAATTTACAAATACATGTGAATGGTTAATATTACACAGTCTACAAATTCTATGGTCAACAAATGGCAAAATGGCCTCAAAATACCTGGCTGTTGCTTTTGCAGTCTTCCAATGGCTTCTTTTTCCATCTGACCGTCCCAAACAATTCAGTACATCAATAGCTTATTAGAAGGAAATACAAGATAAAAATTTAATTAGCTTGATCAGAAATGAACTGAAAGAAAGAACAATGTATACACATTTTGGTGAATATTAGCATGTTTACCAAGTTTCTTATCCTTTCTATCAACCAGTAGCTGACTGAGACGTTCCTTGAGCTTTGCAGCTTCTCTCTCTTTCCTCTTGGCATCATGGCTATACTGAGTGGCACGGCTGGCAATGATACTTTGGAGCTTCTGAACCTGTCAGGTATGATTGAACCAAGAGAGTTCCACAGATTCTTGTGTTCTCATATACATATAAACATAACCGTTTCTGATTATAGCTTAAAGAGAAATTGTACCTCATCTTTTTCGGTTTTCAAGCAGTTCTGCAAAGTCTTGATTCTAAGTTGTAGTTGCCGTTCTGTCTCATGTAGACCTGACTTCTCCCTTATGGATAGCTCCAACTGATCCTTGAAGGAAATAGAGATAACTATTATGGGCTGAATACAAGCTATCGGTTCAGGGTTAAAACTATAAGAGTTGATTCCAAAACAAAAACTACCTAATATTTTAGGATTTAGTAAGACAGACTATAAATACACTAGGGCTGCAACGATTCCTCGTTCCTCCTCCTTAAAAAATGATCGAGGCATTTTTCTATAATCAATGCTTCGTTTATGTCATATAACTTGCGTTAAACAGCATGTTCCGTTTGTGTTTCACACGGACTGTTATAATTGACGCACATTGAAAGGGGGCGCAATCAAAGGCATCTAGTCTTCCAAAACAAACATGGTTAAGGAGGACAACGTGGTACAGTGTTTACAGTGTAAAACTGACCTAGCGTACCAAAAACATACAGACTTGACAAGATTACTCATGCTTTTGTGAGAGCATCTGCACGTTAACCAGGCGGAGCCTCTGCAACGTAACGTAACGTAACACCAAAACACACACTGGCCGCGGCACATCATATTTAAACTGTACAGCTGATATTAAGCAAACGAAACCATCTATTTCTAGGACATTAGCACATGCTCCTTGTTATGTTGTTCTTGTGATTCTAGCATTAAATAACATATTCCTACAGCCAGGAACCTTCCAGCTGTATGCAG
>JAUBNQ010000009.1:14087530-14099804 GCA_032353495.1 Ctenopoma kingsleyae
ATTTACATACTTTTTCATGGTAAGGCCCAAGCACAATCCAACCACAGAAGCAGTATCCAAGGTAGATCATGGCCGCACAACAGCAGAATCGGATCACGTTTGGGAATGCTGCTCTCAGGGTTAAGATTAAAATCTGGAAAAAGAATAAAGTTTTTCGTTCCTCTGCATTTCTGCCTTCAGCAGGCTGGTTGATACACAAACAAAAAGCAGTGTTACTGAAGTTCTTACGTTGTATTTCTTGAAGAAACCAAGGTAACGAATCACTCCAACCCAGACAAGCATTGTAGCTGTTCCCAGCAAAATGCTACAGACATCATAGTTTGTCAGGAACTACAAGATGGAAGAAAAGACATCTCCATAAAAATCTATTAAGTACCAGTTCATTTTCAGTCATAACAACCTTTACTATGTCTGTGAAGATTCTCAGTCATCCAGGTGAAGTTGTCTGAAAGTCGAGTCATGGGAACTGACTCAACTTTCAGACAACCTTTACTATCTTTTCAAGCATTATAAATTGGGAATGCTTTACTCTGTCATAGATTTCCATGTTTCCCTTTCTCCTCAGTCCAACAGTCCTACAGCGAATAATAATATGTAAAATAATATGTAAAAACATAACAAATTAGAACAAAACCTTTGTTTGTATTCCAATTTTAAGCCCTGATCCAGCGATGGTCAATGTGTCGCTGACAATGATAAGGATATACCAGCCATTTATAAACTCCATGCGGTCTGACCAAGTCACTGTTTTATTGTAGTAACTGTGGAAGAATATGTGGAACTCCTGTGTAAAAGAAATGAATAAATACGCACAAAACACACACAAAACAACACTGAGATCTTGCAGCAATTGTTTCATTATTTTATAGCTTTTTGTAACATTTACTGTAAATGTGACTGTGTCAACATAAATATCTTCTCTAATCTGCCAGATTAAAACTCTGACTCCTGTTTTATTTATTGTTGGCTTATAGTCAAAGACTAAATTATTGAGTTGGCATATTTAAATACCCTCTATGTAAAAGTGTTTGATTATTTAGTGCAAACATCCCACTACCATAACTCTGCTGCTGTAACTTACAAACTGGAGTTTGATGCCATTGATGACAGATCGTGCGCAGAGGATGAGAGAGATGAAACAGGCGAGGATGACCCCAGAATCAAATAACAAGAGCATGTTGTCATTCTTCCCAGCTAAGAAATGACAGAGAGAGCCACAGATTGCAGGTTAGTTGTCCCGTATAAAGCTAAGAGAAACGCTTCAATCTTCTTGGAGAAATCTGGTGCAGAGTTTGATCACTGATCATGCTGAGGGTTATAAGGATTAAAGAATAATACCACTGTGCCCTCTGCTGGCTATGGAAGAAATTACACATATATGTATTGAGTTTGTTGGCATCATGAGGCATCAGTTGTGGGTGCATGAGTTTGGGTAAAAACTTACAAGAGCCTTCCACGTTCCAGTCTTTGCATTCATAGATGATAACATCATTGTCAACATCAACTTTTATCATTCCACTGTGTGCACGGTTGTCAAACACAATCTGTGTGAAAGCAAGAACGAATTTTGTTGCAGACATAGCACATGGTTATTTCTCAGCATGTAAAGTGTGATGGTACTGGAAGGCTCATATCAAGGTGTGGCAGTTTGTCACCAACCATTATGTGGAAGTCATAACAGTCTGGTAGCTCGTGATGCCGCACAGTCTGGAGATTGATGGTTTTCAGGGTAAGGTAGATGTTCACTGATAACAGCCTGGACACACAAACATATATTAGCACTCTTATCACCAAAGCATGAAACCTGTATTTTCAGTTTAGTCACCTTTTGAAATCCAAAGAGAAGTTGGCCTGTGTGGACAAGAAACTGTTGTTGTGAACCAACTGCAGCGGATATATGGAAATACAATCTGTGAGGAGGAAATAATCAAAAGTTGTTAAACTTCATTTTGTAGTCTCATAATTCAGCATTGATTCATTCGACTACATTTTTTCTGCTGTGAATAGAACGTGCTTCCTCTTTCCATGTCACAAGTAAATCCACATTGTGATTATTGCTCTTTTTAGCCATGAATCAGCTTCCATAAATATATATATATATATATATATAAAAAACTGATTCGAGGTATCTACTGGACTGAAAAATGCATCTCACAACTACTTATCAATCCATATGATTAAATTAATATTGTTTTATAGTTTGCGCTTTTGTACCTTTTTCAACATGTGGATCAATGTCAAAGGTTTCGTTTTCAGGATCAATGCTGCTGTTTCTGTAAAACTCTTGACAAACTGACAGAGGAGCGTACTCTCCATCAACCCTCTCATACGCAAGGTTACCTATGGTCAGGTTCTGGAGATTAATGTACTGAAAAATGGAACATATGAAGTTAAATAAAAAAAGCATTGCCATGAATTCTCCATGTGATATAATGATAGACTGTTGTCTGTACAGTAATCTGCCGTTTCAGTACCCTGTTGATGACGTAGTCCATGTGATCATACACGTCTGCTTTTGTGTAAAGTGCGTAGTTTCTTAGCTGCTGATCTTTGTATCCTTTGAGAAACAGATGTCTGAATGTCATCAGATTTTCATCTTTGAAGGTGACCATCATTTCGTTGCTCAGGCCAAAAGACACTAACTGATCAGCAAAGGAGGAAAAACATACACATGAAACAAATAATTATCTATATGTAGTCGTGCTTACTGAAATGTTAATTGTAAGCATATAATTCTATTATGCTACCTGCATTGTGATGATGGCGATTTTTAATATTTGTAACATCAGTTTCCATGGTTTGCGACCTCTTGCTCTGTATTTCTCACATGGGTTCATAAAGAAGTACTTGAGCCTCCGCCTGAAGTCGTCCACTACCTTTGACTCCACACTGTGAGTGTTGTAAGTACATTTGTAGTTGCCGTTTATCTTCCTCTCCTCTGAACTCACTAGAAGTTCTGAATCATCCATTATACTGAAGAGCAGAACAGAACACTATTTAATCTTTGTAAAGACAGTTTTGTTTGTGTTTGTCTTCACATTTTTTGATGAAGGTTCGATATATCTTATAAGTGTGTTGGAAGGCCAAGTTTAGTCATTCCAGTCATTCTGATGTTTATCACACTGCCTCTCCTGCATTTGTCTTTAAATCTTGAATAGTATTTAAATCTAATTGCACTATAACAAGATATTCAAAAAACATTATTAATCACAGAGAGAAATAGTTTCCCTTGGGAATAATGAAGTTTTTTGAATCTTGAATGAAGGATCTATATTACCCCAGATGTGTGTTTTTCGGCATCATTTAAACATTTTAGCTCATCCATAACTTGTTGTAGTAGACTCATCTAAAATACCTATAATAAAGTACACTGACAATATAGCTTTACAACCCCTTGCTCTCTCTCTATCTATATATACTGTATGTATAGAGAAAGAGAGAGAGAGAACACACAACATGCATGATAATAATAAATGACTTACCTGATAACACCTGCCATGCATCTGATACTCAGCAAACCACAGAGTAACTAGTGAAACATTTCAGGCTTGTCTGCGATCAGGCTCTGCAGTCACTAAACCAGCCTTCACCACAATGACTGTCATTCCTCTACGTCATATGAAGCTTTTCCAGTTTTTCCAAAACAAAGCCAAAGCACCAAGTTATAGCAGCTGAGCACACACTTCTGCAGCCTGTAATCAGTATTGTTTTTAATCTGACTTTGTCAATTAATATTGTCTTTATAACAGCTACCAAGAGTCAGGTGTTAATGAAAATCAAATGCATCAAATGTTGCAACGTTATCACTACAACAACTATTTTTAAACAACCCCACAGTCACCAATGAATAAAAAAAGTGGACTCTTTTAGTATGTGACAGATACAGTATGGTGCATGACGAGCGAATAATAAGTGGGACATATCTTTTGTGATTCAACAGTTCTGCAGTGATGTGAAGCAACTTCTCGATGACTTAAGACAACATAGAAAGAAGTAGAAAACATTATTCAGAACTACAGCATTTTGGTCAAAGGCAGCATCTGATCTTAGATCAGACTGCCTCAACTAATCATTCCAGTGTATATAACTGTAGCTGCCATGTTTTATCAATGTACAGTCTGAGGTAATCACATCTTTGATATAAGAACAAACGCGGGAAAACATATTAAAGACAATGAGTCCGATTTTTTTCTTTTTACATATCAGACTGAGAATTTTAACCTGAGTATCAAAAACTACTACTGCAAGCTTGCATTAAATGCTTGCACAGATTTGTACTGTACTTGTAGTTTGATTACACAGTTTCTGATTTGAATAATAACTTTGCTAATTTCTTCTCTCTTTTATTTAAGCACAGCTCTTGTACACTTGCTTATTTAGAAACACAATAACATGTGGCGTATTTGGTAAAATGGTAAAAAAAAAAAAAAAAGACATTCTTGAAACAGCAGTATTGTAAACTAAGGCAGTATTTTGGCCTCACACCAAAACTAAAATAACACATTGGAACCATTATCATAATTCTTCAAACAATACTCAGACCCAGTGACAATATGTCCCTACGCTGTCTCTAAAGGATGATTTCCAAAGTTGTAGTATATTCCATGTAAAGCATTTTCACCAACTGCCTAATTAAAGGCAAGAGCAACACCAAAAAGAGACAACAGAGTGTTTGTATATGAGTTTGATTGTCCCTTTAACTGCATGAGAACTGTCTTATTGAGACTTGGAGTTAAAAGATGCTCCTTTGTGTTGGAGTGAGCGAGCGTGACCGCAAAGGCTGGAAGTTTGGGTCCCCTCCACTGCTGGTGCATCCCTGGGCTGCTGCATCTATGTTGGAGGGGGACTCAACCATCACCTCATCTGGAAGTGGAGGAGCTCCTGGGTCTCCGGGTCTCGGGAGGCTGGATGAGGTTGTGGAGGAAGCCCCGGTGATGCTGACGCCAGCCACAGAGGGCGAGTCTCCACCTTTCTCTAATGACGGCATGTTGACTGAGCTCGCCATGTCTGAAGTTGAAGGACTTCGTTCTCCATCTGGGTGGAACAGCAAGGTAGAATTGTTTGAAAATGTTGACAGGAGGTCGGTAGTTGTGCTCGGAGTGCTGAGGTTGCTCTCAGATGGGGAACTGGAAGCACCTGCTGCGGAGTGATGAGGAAAAACAGGAAGAGTGGGAAGAAACTTTGAATTAAAGCATCAATTACATGTAATAAATTTTAGATATGCAATAAATATTTTTGAGAACTGGCCTACAAACCTCTGAGAGATTCGATCTTCTCGTTTTTGGCCTTTTGCACCTCGTCTGTGATCTTAGTAATGATAAAGTTTTGTGCGCGCAACTCCCGTATGGAGTCAATCAAGGCATCCAGGCCACGGGGGTTCTCAGCCAGGATGTCCAACAACATAGCTGTCCTCTTTGTTTGTGTGGTCCTACAGCTGATTTCCTCGGCATCGTCCCGTGTCAGGATCCTGCGAGAGCGCAGGTAGTCGAGGTGGCGTTCGGCCCTGATCTTGTCGCAGAGGTAGTGCCGCATTCTGGTCAGCACCTGGGAATCCACAGCAGCCATGCAAGAGAGGAAAAAGGAGAGGGGCGAGAGCTGTCAAGGCCCTGAACAAGAGACTACAGCTGGTCATAATGACAAAAGTCCAGAGCAGGTGGTCTGAGATCACTTGTATCTACTCTCTGTGGTTCATACAATAGTTGTATCATTGCTTCAACTTCTGGAAATGTTTTTGATTGTATTTCCTAGTGCACCACAGGAAGAGCAGCCACTAGTCAGGAAGTAGCCAGTGGGGATCCAAATAAATAAACAAATCCCTTTACTATGTGTTCAACATTGTGTTATTGTCGAATTTCATAGAGGACTGTGTGTTTTTATGGGGACAGAGAGGGTGTGGTAGGGTTATTTCCTCCTTTAACAGGCCTTTTGCGGCAAACAAGGTACAAATAAAGTGTTAGCAGTGCAATAAATCTGTCGTCTCCACACTCACTGACTTTTCTTATCAGAACTGTTATCGGTTTTGAAACCGGATTGTGCTGACTGATCGTACTCACGTCTTTTTTAATCTCTGCCATTTCATCTTCAGTGAGCTGAGGTACATCCATCCCTCTCACCCGCAAAGTGAGACTCCAGGTGCCAGCAAATGACGACTACAATAAGTTAATAAGCCGCTAATAAGGAAAGACACTGCATCAATGAATTAACTGTAAGCGTTAACAAATGTGGTCCTTCATTGTTTTGTCGTTAAAACGTGGCGTATCCACGGTCCGGTCAGGTTTTGTGTTTCAACAAGCGAAAGGAAAATCCCCGGACTTCCTGATTGTGTCGATGTTTTACGTCGACACGAGAAGTAGACACAGCAGCGTCGTCAGTTTCTCACTCACAGCTAATTATGTGGCTATCTGTTAAAATACAAAGCCCATATTCAAGCCGATATTTCCCCCAAGATATCAGCAAAGACTAAAGCCACCCAACTTTCCCCACACTGACTGGTTTATACAACTTTCCGCACAGGTGAAGAGCTATTCAGAGTATGTCCACTTGGTGGCGCTGTTGGCTCTTACACCTACCATCATATTTAACAGGTGAGAGCAACACGCAGAGTCCGTCGTTGTTGTTTTTTTTTTTACCTTACATAAAAGTACCAGTATGGCAGTAAAAAAACCAAAACAAAACAAAAAACTCATGCATTCAAAATCTTTCTCATAAAAGAACAGAAGAAGTCAAAAGCAAAATCCTACTTAAAGTACCAAAAGTAAATGTGATTTAAAAGTAATACATTATTATAAAGCATAAAGGACCCCAGTCAGACATTGTTTATGTGTGGAATCTGCAAATAATGGTTACCAATAGATCCATTTTTAACACTGCATTGCAATTAAACTGCAATTAAAGCAACTAATAACTACAGCTGTCCCAAAAAATTCTTAACTGATAAAGTCTTCCTGATGGAAGGCAAAATGTTTTCAAGAACTTAAAATCAAGTCCAGCTACCAATGAACAGAATATTTTGAGATAACTATGACCTGGACAATTGCTAATTCTTCACAGACATCTGTCAGCTTACAGTATTTCTACATTAGTAGTGGAGTACAGTATAAAACATCATACATACAGATGAGGCTAAAATTATTAGCCCCCCTTATGAAATCACACAATTTCACAATCATGAATGGAATCATGGAAATGATCATAACAAAAACTATTGATACTAGTATTGCTTCCAAAAGAACAAAGACAAAATCTCACAAAGTTTGATTAAAATATTTTATTGCTGTGCTGAAGTGTAACAAGAAAACTGAAAAATGGCAAGGTCAAAATTATTAGCCCTCCTGTGGCTATAAACATGACTAAACTTGTGTTTGTGTCATACATCAGAAGGTCCAGAATGATACTTCAGTAATAATAATAATAATAATAATAATAATAATAATAATAATAATAAAATTGAAATAAATTGCAAAATGGCAAAGAAAATACAGTCAAGATTCTCACTTCCCTCTAATCATGATATGGCACAAAATATGAGAGGATGAGTTCACCCTGAGGAGATTGTTGTCAGGCTTGTTTTGTCGTGTTCTACAATAGTGTTTAGCTGGAAAACACCATCACCAAACACTAAGCTATGCCTGTGCTAAGTGTAAAACACATACATGTCATTATGTTACTTTCCTGATGGGTAATTATTTGAAATAGAGTGGAAAGACAAGCTCCAGTAACTGTGTGGCTTAAGTTAAATCACAGCATTTCCTGGAGAAAAACCTTAAACACAAAGATGCCCTTGTTAAAAAGTGAAACTTTGCTTAGTGTCCACAGCAACTGACAAATCATGCCCACTTAGTTTCAGAAAAGCCTCATGATGATTCACATTCTTCATGTGAAATAGCAAAGTGCAGTAGTCTGGAAATTGTGCTGCGTCAGCTGTGAGAGATTCAGATGAACTCAGTGTACTGACTGGTGATTGGTCTCTGCTGGGAACCAGGACTCAAAGAAGGGCAGTCATTTGTAGAAATGATGTAATCAACTGGATTTGTAATCATATCTGTGCAGGCAGCTGCCATAGACATCTCTGTCTGTGCTACAGTGTGTGACCTGTCTCAGCCAAAACAAGCTCGTCTGAGACCCACAGTTGTTCTGCACTGAGCACCACCGGGGCTGGCCAATCTTCATTCAACAAATTTGAATCCTAAATTTTATCTGCTTTTATCTTTCTTTTCTCTGTATTTGTGTTTTAGCATGAATGTGGACAGCATTACATAATTACTTTGTACTGTTTAATCCATTTCTTCAACCTCATCATCGTCTATAGCAGCTGTCTACCCACCTTTCTCATTTGTCTGCCCTCCATGGTCTATATCATGTCATTGATGGACAGATCAGGACAGTTCTGTATAATATATCAAAAGGGAAGATAAAAGCCGATACTGAATGGGTAATTACATATTGCATAACATCTTCAGTAAAAATGGTACATCTGGCTGTATTTCTGATATGAATGATCAGAGCAAGATGAAAGAAAATGCTTATGGCCATTTTTTTTCATATTGTGCAATGCTTAATTCTTATTGCTGTTGGAGGAGTAGTTATTATATAGTTCCTCTTAAGTATTTACTTTCTTTCCAAGACTGACGAAGCTACTTGGATTAGTAGTGAAATGTTTCAACCTAACAAGAAAGATGTCCAGTTGCTGTGACTGGAACTTTATGTGACTGGAAGTTATCTGGAAGTTAACTCCATCTGGATGACAGAGAATCTGCACAGACATATTTCATTCCAAGAGTTAGACAAGAAGATTGATACCACTCTAATAATGTACGGCGCTACAGCCGCGACTATAGCTTATCTTACCTTAAAGACTGGAAATAGGAGAAAAGATATATTTTGGCCAACTGCAATATAAGAAGCTGTTGTACATTGAAAAAAAAGGAAAGAAAATGGAAAGATTTGATTTGAAAAAAAAGGGGGGTGTTTTCAGGAACAGAGAAGGTCAGTTTAACATGCAACTGTAATCCTTTCCTCGAGCTGCCTGTTATTTAAGGTTCCTCTTACCTAACATGGTTCTGCAAATTCTTTATATTACAGCTTTAGAGGAAGAAGTTTCCACTTCAAATCACAATAGTCAGCAATTTGCAGACACTGGTGAATGCACCAAGCTCATGCTTGTTCACGCTCCATCTGTCTGAGCTGGCATCGACTCAAACTGGCCCTTATAACCTCAGTTAGATAAGTAGGAGTTTGTACCAGTGTGCTGTGCTCAGCCATGTGTTGTTCTCACAGTACAGTATAATAAAAAGAAAGGCATTTTCCTTCATAGGTTTCATTGTTCTTTGATGTGGTAGAAGAGGATGCTTTTTATCCTTGCAGCTATTTTAAAGAAACTGGCAGTGTTCATCCTTTAAGGAATGTTGCTGCAGGCATTGCTTTTCGTTTTTCTTTATACTTGTTTCTTTGGCTCATTCTGGACACTTTTATTCACACCGAACAAAGGATTCCTGCGGTTTAAACATTCCTGGAGGATCTTGTCTCCATGTATTGAAGTCGAACGAATCCATCCACGCCCTAATACTGTAGGTGACTGACGGGAATTTCATCTGTGACGACACCACCAAGGCTATAAAATACAAATACAGATCACACACAACATGCAACAGTCTAAACATTGCTTCATCCGAGATAGAAATGCAGTTGGTCGTAGAAATATGTAGCTTTTCTTCAATATTTATGTTAGAAGGTGTGGCGCCCTGATGTGAAATCTCTTATGGGGCTTTTGTCCTTTACATAACTATATACTATGTCACCTGTAGTCTTTCATGCACTTAATCAGAATCAGAATAAAAATCAGTATTGTTACTGTAGCAATGAAACATTGAACAATGAAATTAAGGTGCAATTTCCAGTGCAGAAGACAAAACACAATCACTCAAGTTGAAGCTAAAATATAAAAATATACCAAAATAGTCTGTAAATGTGTTAATTAACCAAGCAAAGTTGTTTAATAACCAAATTAACGAAAGTTAAATGTTTTAGACACTATCCAGTACAATAATTCTACCATTAAGACAACCATATATGTGAATAGGGACAATTTGAAACACCCCTCAGTATAATAGCATCTGTTGCGAGACCACCTTTAAAAATTAACTTAGGAATTTCAGAATTATATATACAATGTGAAGAACTAATGGTGAAGCTGTTGTATTGAATTGCAATAAATTGTATAGGTGTATTTAGTAACCTATGGGTTGTATAAGCATTATTACAAAAGTAATTATGATACAATCATCGTAAAGGTAAAAGAGAGCAAAGCAACCTACACAGCACAAAAAAACATAATCTATAATATCCACTTAAGGTACATGCATGGGATAAAAAACAAAAAACTATTCAAATCAGCCAAACAAATGTTGAAATTAAAATATGTCAATAGAGGCACAACATAGTGCATAATTCTTTTGGAGAAAATATTGTAGTGCATCACTGGAATCATAAATTATTCACTTTCCAGTACAAAACATATAATTCATAGCATTGCCTACTCATTTTTGTATGTAAATTAAAAAATTCAGGAACTGACACAGACAGCGTGATGCCAGCATACTCCTGAAACTCCTGAAATGTGTATACTGTAGGTGTTTATTGTGTTAAGTATGTTTAGTATTTGTACTTAACAATGATAATAGCTTCCATAATAGAGCATCTTTACATTACTCCCTTCACCACAGTAAATCTGAAATACAGAATTTGTTCAATTTTAATCAACTGGTCTAATAATAATTAGGCCTGATGAATGTAAACTACATTTATGTGCTTAATATGTTTATAGACCTCTATTGTAGAACAACCAGACAAACATTTCTGCAGTCGTCTATTAATTCCACTGGTTCTGAATAAATTATCCTGGATTTAAATGCATCTTTGGACCTCTTATCAGGCCAGGTCCCAGTTTACCTGTTAAATTAGTATTCTTTTGGGTAGCAAAGGTAGATCTTGTGCAACTTATTTAGAAAACAGATATAAAATGATATAAAATGAAAATTAGATAGTTCAACTCTAATTATGGAGCAGTTGGAATTGAACAGGGTTATTCATAGTTCACTTGGAGTAAGAGGCAGAGAGGGCTGAACTTCTTATGGGCTTATGGGAGGACGCATAGAGGAGCATTCCTCTCATAGTTTCAGGACACCTCTTTAGCACATTCTTACGTCAGATCTGCTCAGAGTGTATAAAAGGAGATGACAACTCCAAAAGAGGGAGAGCAAGCACTCATCTACTTACTGCCAGGTCTGGTGTATGATAGAAATTAGATTATTTACTAAGAAAAAGTTGCTTTAACCTCTGAAGATGTGGAAAGTATTTGTCTTTGTGATCCTCTTCATTACACCGGTGAGGAAACTGCTCATTCATGTTGCCTTTTTACCTGTTGTAAGATGATCACTTTTGGAAGCAAATGTTTGTCTGTGTCTTACCTCAGGTGTCAGCGTCATGTTCAAAAAACTGCCGGTGTGCCCCTGAAGTCCCGAGATGTGCAGCAGGAGTCAGTCTCATTCTGGATAGCTGTGGATGCTGTGAAGTTTGTGCTCGGCAGCTCTTTGAAGACTGCAGTAAGACGCAGCCATGTGACAACACAAAGGGACTGGAGTGCAATTTTGGGGGTGGATTTGGTTCTTCTAAGGGCATCTGTCGAGGTACAATGACTTCTTTTCTGTCGTCTTCTCTTTTTATGAACTTACTCACTGTACATGTCTCATTTAAAACCTTGCTACTTTTCATGTTTCCCTAAAAAAAGCTAAATTAGATGGAAGAACATGTGAGTACAACAATAAGATTTACCAGAATGGGGAAATCTTCCGACCAAACTGCAAACACCAGTGCACGTGCATGGATGGTGCTGTTGGATGCATCTCTCTGTGCCCACATGAGCTCTTGCTGCCCAGACTGGGTTGTGCCAAGCCCAGGCGGGTGAAAGTACACGGACAGTGCTGTGAACAACTCATCTGCCCTGATGAAGCAAAGTCAACAAGCTCTGTGGTAAAGAAGCATAGAAAAGACCAAGCATCTGAAGACGACCCCAGTAAGAATGATTTTTTTCCTGTGTGGAGAGGAAAAGAAAAGTCTTTACCTGGTGAGCAGTTCTACACAATGGCCTTACTAGTAAAACATTATTAAACTTTAAGAAAAAGCACATTAAGTAGTGACAGGCATGATGTATATGGATTTGTCTTACATTTTCTTCAAATTGTCAGTTGAGAGTGTCCATTATTATTATTATTATTAT
>JAUBNQ010000009.1:14107609-14119271 GCA_032353495.1 Ctenopoma kingsleyae
TTTTTATTATTAAGGGGAAAAGAAATCCAAACCTACATGGCCCTGTGTGAAAATAAAATAAAAATTTTAAAATAAAATAAAATAAAAAAATAAAAATGTACAGTACGTGTGACAAACACACAAAACAAAGCAATCAGGAAGGGGGCAAACACTTTTTCACACAACTGTATAACATTCATCAGTGAAAAATGTTAGTTGCCATGTGTGCCTCATTTTGAATTGTATACCACAATTAGTGGCGTCCATAACAAAGAACTGACCAACCTTTTCAGTAATTCTACATGAGCCACAAGTTTCGCTTTCTCATCTTCCATTTGATCCTTTTGTTGTTTCCTGGAGTTTCTTTCTAAACAGGCTTTGGCCAACTCAGCATCCTTTATTCCACCAAAAAAAAAAAAAAAACTATTAAACTCACAGCACATTACTCATTTAGTTAGTGTATATGTCTGTACTACATACAGTATCATAAAAAGAGACAATAAAAAAATCAGGACACTTTGATTTCATACCTTTTCCTTCATCTGTGCATAGCATTTCTCAATGGCAGCTTCAAATCTCTCAGCTCTTAGCTTCTGTGCTCGAGCAGCTTTCTTAAGAGATTCTTTGTCCTGCGCTGCCTTCTCAGTCAAAGTGGTGATGGAGCCTTTCAGATCATCAATCTCCATCTTCTGCTCAGTCAGTGTTCTCTCCAGAGTCTGGAAGACACCATCAACACACAGAATGTTTCTAATATTACAAGCATATGAAAATGCTTTGGAGAAACATTAGCTCATAAAGTGCTCAGGTGTGTACCCGCAGCTGTACAGTCAGACGATTGTTCTCAGCTTCCTTGCTGCGCAGCTGCCCCTGCAGGTGAGCACGAGATGCCTCCACTGACTTTGTCATGTTAACGGCAGTCTTTATATTCTCCTGTCAAGGCCATTATAGACAGATGTTGGAAAAGGAATTCTTTGCATTTTTAGCACATCTATACAAAAACATCTGCTGTGCTTACCTGTTCTTCTCTCCGCAGATCCATCAGTTGTTCAACTCTTCTTTCTGTCTCACTCAAATCTCTTTTTAAATGCTTAGGTAGAAAAATGACAGCACACATGTCATAATGTCAGTGAAATCTGTATTTTTTTTTTAAGTTAATATGCTATAAAAGTGCATTCAGTCACTGAGAGTCACACTGACAGCTAAAGGTAGAAAACACTGTTCATATTTGTTGGTTCTGGCTCATGTTAAACCAGGTTGCCATGATTTAAGCACAAATATTAATTTACTTACATTTTATACTTATGAATTCTTTGCTTTCAAATTGCTTAAATTTAATGACACACCAACCTCATTTTCACTTTGAGCCTGTGTGATCTTCGTCATTAACAAGTCAATCTGCCGGTTGGCATTGATTCGATCAGTCTATATGGAAATACATAAGTTAGTTAGAGCAGGCTTCACACATTTCTAGAAAGCACTTAAGTAAAACATTTTCATTAGCCTTTATTAATTCAAAGTAACTCCAGTACTACTGTGCACTACTAGTATTAGTAGATTCAGAGAATCATACAATGTAGCAGTAGTGTGACCAACCTCTGTTTCCTGAAGCTGTTTCAATTTCTGTCGAACAGATTTACTTATTTGTCTAAAATCCTCCAACTTCTCCAGCAACAGTCTCCTTTGCCTTGTTATTCGGCACTTGTCTATGGCAGACTGTCTTGAATCCTTGTTTGACACAAAAAGAAATTATTGGGTGTGTCAAAATGTCTGTTTAATGTAAAAGGCATGTTTTATGAAAAACTGTAATAAACATACTGCAATTTCATCTTCCATTGCATCTTTAAAAGACACAAGTTGTATGGCTGCGGAGTTGGCGGCTGCTTCTGCATCCATCAGTATTTTCAGAAAAGGGCTCTTTCCATTGGCAAACTCTCCATGACTAAATGACAAACAGGGAGGCAAGAAAATCATTTAAAATGAGTTAGGCTGGGGCTGCCGGCGGGTGGTTGTTTAGCTCCATAGATTGGGCTGTATGTTCTAATGCACATGTATCACAGGATCTCACCAACTAATGTTAAGCTCTGGGGTTCTTATGTTGCGACAGCTGCGTGCCCTGCTTCTTCTCCCTGGCTCTTGAGAGCGATCTAAATCAGCACAACTCAGAGTCACATCCTCTGTAGTAGAGCTGAAACCAAGGGGGGGACTGTGGAGTTCATTCTCTGGAGACATACCTCTTACTAGTGACAAAACAACACACAGTTTAAGTTAGTGTTACAATACAAAGAATGACAGGGAGTGAATTCACAATAACATCACCTTTAAAACTAGTTTAGTGACACTGCATAGCCTAGCTTGCTCATTACTACTGAGGACAGACCAGGTTGTCAAGCAAGCTAACTAAGCTTACCCCATAGCAACAGTAGCTGGTAAGCTTCACATAAAGACACCAAGCATTCTGTTAATTCTAGCAAGCAAAACATATTAAATCTGTATAATGGCTGTTAGAACTAAAACCTGGTTATCCACTACAAAACAATACCACTGAAAACGTAAATATTAGGTGACTTACGTTTCGCCTTGTGTCGGTTGTAAATACTGCAATCCATACTGCTTTTAAGAGACCCCTCTTAAAAGCTCGACCCGGATTGGTTAGCTCTGAATCTACGTAATCACGCCGACTTTTTTTCTCGCTGCTGATTTGTTTCCTAGAGGAAAAGTGGGTGGGACTATGTTTGATTAAAGTCAAGAATAGCCAATGAGGCTGAGACGAAAGGAAAGAACCTAGTTGAAACCATAGAAACGAAAAGGAAGTTTACAGCTGTCGCTTCTCAAACCATCACCAGGAACATTATTTATGAAGATTATTAACATTTTCTTCATCACATTGGTTAAAAGACGATACAGAAACTCAGTGTTGTTTAACTTCTGTAAAGATAAAAAACAGAGATTAATGACGTGGTATTGGCAGAACCTCTGCTAAATTAGCCGGATAGCTAACTGAATACTCGGCTTTTTTGAGTGGCGATGTTCAAAACTAAAATACTCTTTATTGGTCCCAGCGAGGTAGGTAAATACGTTTCCAGCACTACGATGTAGCTTTTGTCTTCTGTCAGATGTTGATAGGTAACCTTAACCTACAGTCCCGACAGTGATAGTGTACGATCGTTTAACGCATGCTACGTTAGCGAGCTATTAGCCCCATCCGTGTTCATCACTCCATACTCCATATCCATCCTATGAGCAGAGGAAGAAATATTTATATTGTGTAGAGCGTTCGAGTGAAAGTCCACGTTTATTTGTCATAACAACTATAAAACCAAGTATTATACCTTTTATTCAACAGCTGTAGTTAGTAGATACTTCAGATAACAGACAGTGCATTACACTTCTTATAGTGTTGTATTTTAAGGAACATTTTCAATGAAACACTTTTACTGGAGTATCTGTATAGTGAAGGATTAGTACTTAAGCATCTGATTACACCAAATGGTGTTGCAAGGTGCAACACCACTATAATGTGTATAAAACTGTGTATGTGGAAATAGTTAACATAAGTAGTAACTCTGTTACCACTAAGCACCTAACACCTAAACTGAAAAGCAGGTTATTTTTTACACATGTGCTTTTCATCCTGAGGTGTTAAAATGTGTGCCATGAAAAAGGTCTATGCTACATTGTGAGAAAAAAATGTTTATGATTACTTGTGTACATTACTTAAATATACATTCTATTCATTTCTGTCCTTGAGTTAGAATGTTAGCCTTCTGACACTGTGCGGCTCTCACAATGGTCTGTCTTTCAGAGTGGGAAAACAGTTCTTGCAAATTTTCTATCTGACACAACAGATAATGTGGGAGGTGAATACAGACCTACTCAAGGAGTTAGGTATGTCAACTTTACTGCTTTTTCACCTCGTACAGGTCAACCCATTTGTGTCAGTCACTTAAAACAATGAAATAATATCTTACTGAATCTTTGGAGGATCGGTTTCAAACTTTGTGTTAAATCCACCACCTCCACTGGATGATAACCCTGTCTAATTGATTAGCTGAAATGAGGTAAAATTATAATTGTGGAGGTATTTATTTATTTACATTGATGTTTCACTCTTTTTCAAGAATACTAGAATTTGAATCACAACCTGAAGGGAGCAGTGAGAACAAGACATGTGAGGTCGAACTTTGGGACTGTTCAGGGGATTTCAAGTAAGTTAAATTAACAGAGTATTATAATGTACCCTTACCCATTTTATCATTTTTAAGTAAAGACCAATTACTTGTTATAATAATCCTTTTTAGTGTATAATACATTTATTTTTCTCCTTGTACAGATTTGAATCATGCTGGCCTGCACTCATGAAGGATTCCAGTGGTGTGGTGATCATTTTTAATCCAGATGTTCCAAGTCACCTCAAAGAAATAGAGACGTGGCATTCAATGTTCATCTCCTCTCAGGGTTTGCAGGATAGTCAGTGTCTCCTCATAGCTCATCACAAGCCTGGCAGTGGAGTGGAAGATGGACGACTGCCTTTAGGTAATCCTGGTGCAGGCCTGCAAGGGCTGTTGTATGATTTATTATTACCATTTCTTAGCTAACATTATCATTCTTTTTGATGCAGCCTCACATCTGAGCAGACTGCCACTTATTCACTCCAACCTGGAGGAGGAACCCGAGGATGTGAGGCAAGCTTTCTGCAGATACTTGGGAAATGTCATAATTACAATGTCAGAGAGTAGAGAGCGAGAGGAGATGTCTATCATTACATAGAAGCAAAATCTCTAAAATATGCTGCTTAAGAATTATTTTGATGGCATCTGCAATTTCTTTGCCATTATTGAAATAAATTTTCTTTGCTGCCATTCAGCTGTGCTTGTTTCCTTCTTTCCAAAGCCCCTTCAAAACTTCTGTATTTTCTCACACAGGGGTCAACTTTTGTCTCCTTGTGAATAAAATATGACCTTACAAAATATACTTCTGACACTATTGACATATTTATTAAAAAGAGGTGCAAGTTGTTGAGAATGTGACAATTACAAGTTCAAAAGGAGAAGAAATAGTTCAACATTCAGACATCATATCCAATAATGCCTCCTTTGCCAATACACGATTCAATATAGAACCACATCAGCACCTTAGAGGTAATGAGTCAATTTTTAAGGCATTCTACGCAAGAAAAAGAAACACTGCTAAAACACCTTCAGTTAGAGGAATTGTGATTGATAGATGTGATTTAAATGAGAACATGAAAGATTCATTGTAGAGAGCAAGATTAGTCCCTTTCCAACCAAACAATTATACAGTACCTGTTACAGAACATACACTACAAATATACTACAAATGTATAATATACTAACTTTTCACACCTGACATCTTAGCATACATAACTTATTTCCTTTTCTTGATATATTTTTTGTGTCATTCTACACTGGTAGTTTATGTGCGTGAACAAACTGAGAACTGGACATCAACTACATCATGTAAAATAGAATCCTTTGTTTCTATTCTATGTACACCAACTTAAGGCTAACTTCTAATTAATCAAGGTATTAGCATTTATTTTAATTATTAATATACTGTATATGTCACTTGTAAGATTCAAGACAATACCTACAAATGGCAAAATTACTATCTTATTAAAGACTAGATCACCTCAGTGAAGAAGCAGAAGCCAGTTAATGGTTGGCACATTTGCTGGATAAATTAGCACTGCACTGAAGTACTTAAAATAACAGTTCTCTTGGCCTTAATCCCTCTATGCTGAGAAAACAGGTGAGAAAATGTTATAGATTCTATCTGCTCCTAATTCATGCAGGTTGCTTATTTCGCAATAATGAGGTTTATTCATATATAAAATGTTAAACACAGGATTCAAAGATGCATCATGAACCAGATGTCACCATGAAATTCTCAATCTGGCTAACTGGCAATGAGGGAGACAGTGGGACAAGCTCCACCTGAGCATAGTGCTAAAAGGTCGCAAGTCAAAGTTTGGAGAATGTAACAGTGGCTACTAGTGCAAAGACAAAAGTCACTGAGCCACATAGCCTTTCAACCACAACACAGGGTTTACTTCACTATCTCAGTTTATAACTGGTAAAAAACTCAAGATCAAATAAAGTGACTGCCTATTGAAGTAGGTGCTTTTACACATGTTTCTGTACTGCCTGGGCCACAGAGAAGAAAAATACTGGAGGCTGAATTAAAGGGAAGAAGAACCACAGCAAGAAGGTTTCCAGGTCGTTGATTTCAAAATAAAAGACACAAATGTAAGCATGGTCACATGTTTTCAAATAAAACAGGAAGAGAAAAATATCCCTTTTCATGCATACAAGAGCCCATAGGCACAGGTTTTGTTTAGTCTCTCTAATCATGTTTCAACACTAAAGTTTTCCATTCATTTTACGCTGAACTATGTGAGATGGCATTTAGTCATCCTACCCTGATATTTTAGGATATTTGTGTGGCTCACCCAATTTAATTTGCTTGTCTCATTCAGTAATTCAAAATAGTAATTTCACATACATATAAATAAGCACAACTATTCAACTTGTTTATTTGTAGACAACTTGTAGACAAGTTGAAGAGTTTTGTCCAATGTGGGTATGCTGTAACTCACAGCAAGTATCTGGTATTTGGCCTTTTTTTTTTTATTAAATACTAGAAAACTGCCAAAATCTTCACCCTTTCTTTGCACAAATGGGTTAAAAAAGTTTAGTTTCACTGGTGTAGTTGCCAACATTTATTTTTTTGTATTACTAACTAAAGAGCAAAGGTCCGAATAGAAGAAATTAAATGAATGTTGATGATTTTTCAAATGAAATTCTCAGAGGTCTGATTTTTTTAAGTCCTCTCCTACAAAAATCTGAACATATTAAATTTCTGCAGAAACCTTATTTAAAAGGTAAAAAAAATGTTGACTATCTAGACTTGACCTATCATACCTAACATCATAAAATTCAAAAGTGTTGAAATAAACTAAGTGTGTATTTATTACTTCCACTTCACTAAAGAATTTGAAATGCTTGTTGAAACTCCTTTTGAGTATGGGAAATCCTACTGAGTTTGTTTATTTCTGTCTGGTAAAAAGACAAAGCAAAGCACATTTATTCATTAGCCTTTTGCCAAATTTCAATAATGAAAACTTCAGATGTTTTTTTGTATAAAGTAAAGTCATGCACACTAAAAACACAAAACAAAATAAAATAAAAGTGCACAGAAACAAAACTGAACAACAAAAAGTAGTCATTTTAAATTTACTAGTATAGTTTTTGTAACTGGAAATAACATTTGTTAAGATCTCTACAGAATGCTGGTTTGCACTGTTTCCCTTAACCGTTTGTTTCAGATGTTTCAGACTCTCAGGGTTTTCAAAATAAAATAACACTTCTATGCTGTGATTTTTCCAGTAGGCTACATAGCAAATGATATGAAGATTCAAAAATTACCCCACAAAATGGATTATTATATGATCCGCATCTGGGTGTTGACAATATAGCTTTTGTGTCCAGTGTGTGTGTGTGTGTGTGTGTCATAGACTGTATAAAGATCAGTCAATCAATCAAGCTTCCATTGTTAAGCGCCTTTCAAGTTAAAAAACACAAGGTGCTGTACATTAAAAACTAAAACAGAGTAAAACAAAATAAAAAGTAACAGTAGAAGGTAAAGTAAAAGCAAGTTTAAAAAAGGATTTCAGTTGCTTCATTAATAGCTCGACTGAGTTTACTTCTCTCAAACTCTGCGGAAGAGAGTTCCGAAGTCCAGGGGCCACCAAAAGCTCTGTCACCCTTTGTCTTCAGCCTCGTGTGTGGCACGGACAGTAAGCCCTCACAGGAAATAAACCGGTCACTGTCCATGTAGTGCTTTATATGTGAGAACCAAAACCTTGCAACCTTGAAATGTAGCTGTGCCAGTAGTGGAGAGACATGACAAAACTTCGGAGACTTGGTCAGAAGCCTGGCAGAGGCATTCTGTACAACCTGCAGACGCTCTAAAGATGTTTTATTAAGAGACGTGAAAAGTGAGTTACAGAAATCCAGTCTAGAAGAAATAAAAGCATGAATAACAATTTCCAATTCTGACTGTGACACAAAGGAACTTAACTTTCCAACATTTCTTAAATGACAAAAACAAGAGCGAACCAAAGATTGGACATGTGAATCAAATGTAAGGGTAAAGATATCTAGAGTCATATATCTAGGATGACTACATCATTACTCACACCTTCATGACTCATCCTGCGGCCTAAAACACAATCTGGTGCAAGAATGTAGATTAGACCTGCTTTTCCTGGGTAAACGCCCAACTAGCGTTGACATCTGTTTGATTTTGCTACACTTGAACTTTTACTACTTTTATAATTTTACTGTTTTGAGATATTGATAACATCCTAACACATTCTCACTATCTCTGAGTTCTGCACTTCTCTTTGCAGAGCAGGCTTGCCTGCTGTGGTGGACATTTGGTGTAATTAAATTACATTTTGTAAGGATAAATCACTAGAGGGTGCTCTTCAATAAATAACAGGAAAATGTCTGTTTAAAACTCAAGCAGCACATAGTACTACCTTGTGTTTTGCAAAAGCATTAATTGAACTGTATTGTACTGAAGTAGCACAACTCTTCCTATTCCCTCTTCCACTTAGCTTGTTGTGTGGCTTGTTAATGTGTTTTGGATGGATATGTGTCAGTGTTATGTGTTGTTGTACTTTTTAAATACCCTTATGTCGCTTTATGCTGGATGAACAAGTCAAACGTAATGGAATAAAACATAATATAATTATATTTCACAGAGCCTGGTGGTTTCATCTTTACAAATTCATGTTGCGCATTCAAACACTGTTAAAACACACAGAACTTCATTTTCAACCATACTGAAGTGGCAGTGGTTTCCAAAAGTAACAAATATGTCAATCTGAATTATAGGAAACGTTTTAAAAGAAAAAAAGGCATCGAAATCTTTCCTTTTCAAGTTGCCGTGAAAATGTCACCTTGCATTTCGTTCAGAATACATTTGGCAGGTGTTCAATGCATTTTGTACAAGCAGAAACAAAATACAGTACAAACAGGTATCTGGTGTTTGTAGGATGTTTAATTAGCTTTAGGTAAAATATTGAAGTTAATTATTGAACCAACACCACTGATTTACTGTTATACACAGCACCAACTGCATCACAACAGTGTTGTAAGGTTAATTAGTAAGGAAATAGTTTAATATTTTAGAAAATTATGTTATTGACTTTCTTGTCAGGAATTAAATGAGAAGATTGATTTTACTTTCATATTTGTATGTTAAATATCATGTAAGGCTACAGCCTGTGGGCATGTGTGAACCACTAGGAACTTATTTGTATATTAAACTGCAGTATTATACTAGAAGGTTTTACATTTTTATAATAGTGCATTATGTTATGCTGTTGTGATGCTGTTTTCTTGCTAGAATACAAGTGAACATATAGTTGCAATCATTGCAATCCTGCAATCATGCAAATATGAAGTTGGTAATGGACTGAGCCGAGTTTTGAATAATCACACTTTTGGGTTGGACTGGATGAGCTGGGGATTGTGTCACTAACTCTGCAATGGATGACTAGTTTGATTAGATTAGATTAGAATGCAAATAACTGTTGTACCCAACGTCAAATTTTAAAAAATTAAAATTTCATTTAATCAAAATATTAAACAAAAGAGAAAATATGGATTACTACAGGGAAACTATTAATGAAATGAAATTGTAGAGTTATTTCTGGAGAGGTACATTAGCAGAATGGAGGTAATTACCTTAACAACATAAAAGATACCAATTTCAAGGAGTACAAAAGTCTAACTTTTATGCCCTTCAGATATGACTGTGACCCTACAGCATAATTTTCATTCAAGAGTGATGTGCTAGTTCCACTCAGAGAGACAGAAGGGGCTGTGTGAGTCATAGAAACAGACTGAGACACGTAAAAATATACATAGAAGAGAAGAGGACAAAAACAGACAGGGTGCTATGACTGAGTAAATCTTTCCTTTCATGGTCTAAAGCTGCTAGTACATGCAGATGAGATTAAAACAAATGACATCACTACCTCAGCTTGGCAGTGAATACAAACACGCATTTGGTGATAGAGCATCAGCGCAGGCCAGTAATCAGTCTTCACCCTCCGGGGTATGAAGACAGATAAGGACATCATCCAGTTCTGCATGTGGATCTGTGGGGAAGTGTCAACCTCTTGCCAAGATGGGCGTGATGAGGTCATTTGTTTTAATCTCACTTTTAGCTATTTCAGAATTAGAGACACTAAACAGATTGTTTCATTTCATGGCCCTCTCTCCCTCGTCTTTACAATTATCATCTTTATCGTTATCAGTCATTTTCTCTCACTTCCCTATGTCTATGTCTGCATCTTTCACTGGCACTGTTCAGATACAGTATCTGTATCCACATATCCAAACTCTGAAGATAATCCATAAGAAACCAGCTGCGTTTCACGACTTGTAGAAAGAAAATCCATCTCAGATTCTGCTCTGTTTTGCTGTCTTTTTGTGAATGCACATTTTATCTGTGGTCATACAGTTAGAGAAGAAGAATACTGTGTATCTGTGAATTGGATAAAGTTTTAAAACTCAAAATGAGTGAACGTTAGGTGAGATAGAAAGAATAAACTGGATGATGCAGTACCTTAGTCAGATAAGCTGCAGCTGACACATGTATCATATTATTGCGTCAACAGTGCTTTGATGCAGATGTGTACACTCTGTATCACAAATATGGACACAAAAAATTGAAAGTATTTGCTTAAAAAATTCTCCACTCCAAACTACACTGGAATTACCGCTTCAAAACAAAGTACTGAGTATTTAAACTAAATATATAAATATATATACATGTACTAAGTTTCTCTGTGTGTTCATCTAAGTGAGTTACTGAAGTGTTTTAAATGCTACTGAACTCAATGTTGTTGATAACATGAATGTGTCTAGTTTTTATTCTAAAATCTAAAATTTTCAGACCATGTTAATTTTAGTTCATGTACAAAATGGAATTGATATTTGAAGAATTGTTAAATATTAATTTCATTTCTCCTATTCAGAAAATGCTGGGGAGTACATAAACATTTTAAGAGAATGAAATATTTATTGTACTTCACATATTTCATATTTGTGTTGTAAACTGCAAACAAACTTTCACATTTGAAAAATATGACAAAGAAAAACTATTTTTAATCACCTAACCACTTTATGTTCTGCCATAAATTGGCAGTATAGAAGATTAATACATAATAATACAGTACATTATATTTGTTTGGTTGAGTATATTTTGTTTTAATGATCTACATCTGCAAAGTTATTAGTAACAAAAGCATGTAATGAAAATATTAAAATAAATAAGTACCTTAAAACTGTACTATAGTATCAATGTGAATGTGCTTAGTTACTTACCACTCTTGGAAATACGGTTGAATGCATCTCTGACCTCCTCCACATGTGGCAGATTCCACCACATTCACACCTGTAAGTCCATTTGTGATCTGATTATCCAGCGAACAATTTAATGCCAAAGGTGACCAGGTTCCCCGACCTTCACTTTGTGTCCTGTCACACTCATCTGTGCAGAAATGACAAATAATTGTAGAAAAACACAAATAATTGTGTGTCTGGTTTTCACCTTATAGCCTTAAAGCTAGTGTGTGTGTTTTTTT
>JAUBNQ010000009.1:14119371-14130306 GCA_032353495.1 Ctenopoma kingsleyae
CTGTCATAAACCCACACCTGGAATCTACATGCAGAGTTGCTTTTTAGCATCTTTCAGCTTGTGAGGGACTGAGCAGGCAGGCAAGAGGAAAAGGGTTTTTATTTACCCAAAAAAATGAAAAAAAGCATGAAAAAAGTTCTTTTTAACTGTTTAAAAACTTTGTTTTGAGACTTAATTGCATTATCACATTCCTGTGTCCACCAAGGCACTATCTTCTTTCTATGTTTACCATGTGATCTTGGGATAGCCTGCTTTGCTGCATCTAGAATTACCTCACAAATACAACTATTTAAATCATCAACATTCTGACTAATATTAATTTTACTGATTCTTGATCACTAATATATGTAAATGTTTCCCAATTGGCCCTATTAAATAACCACTTCTGTAATCCTTCTCTTTTATAGCTTCCTAAAGTCAAATTTATTGTTGTTATTATAGGATAGTGATCATTCCCTGCTGATGTATCTGAAACCACTTCCCACATGCACTTGGCTGCCAATGTATCAGAAATTAAAGTAAGATCAATAGCTGACTCTAAACCAGTTTTAACATTAATCCTAGTTGCACTTCCATCATTAAGGCGCACTAAATATTTATTCTCCATAAGTTCTTCAATCACCATTCCATTTTCATCATTATGAGTATCCCACAGTGTACTATGTGCATTAAAATATCTGCAACATATAACCTTCCCAGCTAAATCAAAAGCAATCTCATTTAGTGTCCCCTCAGAAAGCTTCTTGCAGGGATTGTAGAAATTTACTGTCTTAATATTTCAAATCTTGGGTCCAGATTTCAGCTATTATATAATAGCTATAGCTATTACTTAAAGAATGTTATACAACCCCCTCCATTTCCCTCCTCTCTGTCTCTCCGGATGCTGTCATAACCTTTAATGACAAAATGTAGTGTGGGCTTAAGCCAGGTTTCCTGAACACAAATAACATCTGGTTTTCTACGGAAATCATTAATAAATCCTTTAAACTCCTGTCCATTTGCTATAAGACTCCTTGCACACTACTTTAAAATAATCCGTTTATCCTATCACTTGGTCCACCTGACTTCCCTTCTGCTTCAAGTTTTCTGGTAACATGTTCCCATGAAAGGATCTTCTATTACCAGAAATTTCTCTGCTCGCCGCACAATTATTTTAATTTTCTCAGTTTTATGTTTAACTTGATCAGTGCAATTGATCACATATGCAATAAACAGAATCAACTTGTCCACTGCTGTATCACTGTCCTCTCTTTGACCCATCCCAAATGCAGATTTTTGGTCAACTCTGGTAGTTTCATTCTTTCCTTGAACCCTCTTCACTGCCTCTGCATAGCTTAAATTGTTGACTTCGAACTTATGATCGCCACCACATTTGGGACACCTTTGTCTTCCTTTGCAAACTGCTGCACTGTGCCAATACCTTTGACATTTGAAGCATCGTAACGGTGGGGGGATATAGGCCCTAACCGGGAAACTCATACGCCCAATCTTCACCTTGTCCGGTAGGATCAACTCCTTAAACTCTGTTCTCATCAACTGTTTTATCTTGCTCACTTCGCCTCCATGAAGAATTTGTTTGAGCTTTTCCAAATCTTCATCCACTGGAATACCTGTTATCACTCCTCACGTAAATCTGTTGTCACTGGGAACTTGTCTTTCACACAATTTTTTTACATATGTTGTCGACATGCAAAACCTTATTCCTCTGTTCTCCTGTTTTACATACTATCAACAAACTCCCATCTCTGAGAGTCTTAGCCATTTCCACCTCTCCTATCTTTTTTTTCAGTTCCCTAGACAACGATATTGGACTGAAGCTAACAAGTTCATCTTCAGTTCTAAATTTCAAGATTACTTTGATGTCCTCCCTCCCAACCTTTCAACAAACAATCCTGTCTCCTTCATCTGAACTCATCTCTTCCCAGCTCCTTTTACTGCTCTGACTAGCAAGTGGCCTGTTTCTCCTACGTCCCCTTCCACTGGACATTGGAGTCCAGCCACCAAAGTTCATGTCATCATCCTCATCTACACCCTGTTCTGCCATCCTGATCTAGCCACAAACCAGTTTATGCCAACCGTCGAGTAAAGTAGTTAAAAACACCACACAGTCAGCCCGCCAACCTAATGCGCGTGCACTCACACACAACCAAAGAAAGGATCATCTAAGCCCAGCCTACCTGACTGAACAGGCAGGGAAACATATATAATGGCTGATCAGACCATTGAGAACTGACAGGGGTGACTGAAAACAAATACTAAGAAAATCTCAAATTAATTAATTAATTGTAATTCATTTAACAATCAACCAAAGCACTACATTTATAAACTACTACAATTTATATAAATTAGCAAAATCAAAAAGTACGAGTTCCCTCCTCCCCCCTGAGGTGGCAACCAGTGGTACAGTCTGATTAGGTACTTCCTGTATATAAGAGCTCTGCACCCTGGGCCTCATCCTTTGACCAGGCCTAGCAAGATGTTCCTCCTGCAGCAGCAGCAGAACCAGCAGTGGCAATCTCAGCACTGGTAAGTCAGAAAAATATAATTAACCCCGGCAAAAATAGTGTGAATGTTCCAAAGTAAACTAAACATATGAACTAGTGATGGCCAGATGAAGCTTCATGAAGCCTTGAAGCCTCGCAGCCAGTTGGTTCACAAAATGGTTCATTTCTCAAGGCTTCATCTCTGGCTTTATGTGCACACAAACCCCCTGCTGGTCAAAGACTGTAAGACAGGCAAATGCGTTCCTAGTGGACCTATATACAGTGTAATGCTCTTAAATCTGTCTTGCCACAGTTTGACATGAGAGTAATGAGTGCCAGAAACTAAATATTTTCGTTTGTGTGTGTCAAGCTATTATAACATTAGTTGTTTGTGTATACTTTCTAAACTTAACTGAATAAATCGACATAATATTAACGTGTGTGTTTCTCTGAGACTTAAACCACAAATTTTGGAAATTACAATGGTGGCAAGGGAAAGTGCAAATAAAAAAAAAAACGGGGTGAGGAGAGTGAATGTGGTTTTGTAACTTGGGAAAACATGTATATTCAATATATTGCGTTTCACTGTCCTATATATTTTGAACAGCACGCCAAATCGCGAACCACTTTCTGAAGCACTCATGTGGTATGTCCCACTAGTGAGGCTTCATACGTCATCACATACGTCATCGAAGCAAGCTTCGAAACACGCTTTGCAAAAAATTCCCTGGATTACTTGACACGCGCTCCTAAGCCTCGGCACGGCAAGTCCCATCACTAGTATGAACTTACAGAACAAATGTACTGTCAATCAGTATCAGCTGATGGTCATTTCACTACTTATTCTGTCACATGTATCGATTCTTCCATGTTTTTCTTGGTATATTTTGATAATTTATTTATTTATTTTTTGTTTTATTTCATATTTTATTTGATTTGATTCTCAACTGTTTAGTTCTGTGTCAGTCAGTCTGTGTGTCTATGTGCCTCAAATTGCCCCTCAGGGACAAATTTGAATTGAATTGAATCATACAAAATAAACTGTTTATTAAATGAAACTGTGTTTTTCTCTAATTCAGACAAGCTAATATAATTTAAAGCAAATTAACTAAGTATGAACCAGACTTAGTAAACTAAGGTGTTCAGCAGCTAATGAGCCAGATATTTCCATCAGAAGTTGGTGCAAAACCTAAACACAGTGAAGAGTATATTATCTCAGTGAATGTTAATGTTACGCTAAATGACCAAATAAACCAATGTGTTTAATATTTGTTATTTTACACTTTTGGATCCATCTTTATGTCACTTATGACATGAAGACATGACATACTGAACTCCTCCACTTACAGAAGTTACTCTCCTCCTCACCTGAAAGCCATCAGTTTTGTGACAGAACCATGTTCTCAGACTTGGAGGTGGTGTTTCATCCTGAATGTTTCACACTGAGCTGCAAATACATAGGTGATATTGGACAACGATGCCAGAGCATAGCACCATCTGCAAATAGCAGATTTCCCACTCTGTCAGCCAGTTCACTATCCAGACCTACACGAAACCTAAATCAAACTTGTCAGTGAATAACACAAAGGGAACAGTGAATGTACAATGCAGTCTTGTTATAGACCCTAAGCTGTGTAAAAGTGCCGATTATGACAGGACTCCCAGCTTCTCAATCTCTGTGGATGTTAGTGTGTTAGCAGCAGTAATATGACCGTTATGTCAGACCTCAAAGAATATGTCTTGATTTACAGATTGATCTTTGTTCTGACCCTTGCTTATAGCTAGAGCCTCCAGGTGTGACAAGCTGCTCAAATGAAGCCACTCCACAGGGTGGCTGGCCTCATTTTCTGCTACAGGCTGCAGAGCTCTGCAGTGCACAAAGCCCTCAGAGTTAAGTCATTACTCCTTCATAATGAAGTGAGCCATGTGATGTGGTGTTTGAGTTAGGATTGTTGTAAGGATGTATTACATCCCCCCCGGTGAAGATACCAAAGTGAAGACACTGTGTGACTGATGTCATCGTATTTGTGGCTAGAAAATATCTTGTTGCTGAAAGGTAAAAACTAAGTCTCACAGTTCTTCATTCACAGTCTAAATCACTGGTCACACTAGAAAGTGTCGCTGAAGTTCTGCTGTGCGTCCATGATAAAACAGACGTGACAGAGGCTTGGTGACACAGAGGCTTCCTGCAGAGATGGAGCTGAAGAAGTATATGCATTGGCCAATAAAAACTTAAACGGCTGCCTGAAGAAACAGAATAAAACTAAAACAGAAAATGAACAGATTATATCTGGAGCACATGGTTGATGTAATGCATGTCAGCAGTTTAAGAAGAGGCAACGGTCACATTTAAATTGTGTGAATACGCCACATGGAAAAACCTAGTTGTTGAGAGTCTTAGCTAATGTCCTGTTATGTGAACATTTTCCTACACTGCTAATGTGTCATAATCTGAATGATGTCACATGTGCATCCAGTTTATAGAAGTTGGGATGTTGCTACAGATAGACAGGTTATGGACTTTGCTTACATCTTGTCCTTGCCATATTGCCACAGCTAATGTCATAGAAACTATTTCACTTTTTAAGAAACATCATAGAACAGTCATAACATATAAAAGTGATTAATTTCTCAGGAAATGTATAGAAAACAAGAAGTTTATTTCATTATATGGTTCAGCTATGCTTCCTGTACAAACTATAATCTGCATCATAGGAACTGGACTTTGGACGCAAAGATGGCACCATGGATGTAGTAGGAGAGCTGACCAATCAGCCAATTTTCTTAGACCACAGTGGTAACAGAGACGTCTGTAAAACCGCTGAGAGTATTTGTATTATGAATTTGTATTTTTTTCAGTGCTGAATTTTATGTTTGAGTGTAAAAAGAGTGTTTTAAATTTGCATATGTGCAGTGGGTTGCATAATACAGAAACAAACCCAGAATAAGAAAAACTTTTTCTGGCTCATGCATCCTGCAATTGTTGTTCAGTTGATTAAACCTTTGAGTTTGGCATACAGTTCTCCTTAAAGTGACTGGGCACTGGATGATGCTAAACAAGTGTGTTCCTTCTCTGGCCACACCCAGTTGAGAACTCTATGGAGAAGTAATAAATGACCTTGTTTGTAGTTTGTACATTTTTGGTGCAATGCTGGTAGTGGCCACTGGGCAATGATATATCCCGCTCTTAAAACGTGCTTGGTAAATATAGTAGCTTTCTCTGCACACAAATTTGCTTACAATGTTCTCTCCCTTAGGGAATGTCAAGAATCTACAGATCGAGCCCTACACTCATCCTAGCACTGATAGTGATTCTATTTGTATGTGTTGTATAATATTTGTTTTATTTCATATTTGGAGCATGTTTCTTTAATGTTTGTGCTTTCACTCTACTACAGTATGTGCTTTGTCTTTATCTGCCACTTAACGTGTGATAATTCACTTTTTCATGTGTTTATTAGTCATGTACATTGACACTCTCCTGTCAGGCTGTATTTTCCCAGGCTGTTAGCATTTCTCAGTCTGTCTTTTGATCTCCTAGTGATGTGTATGTTTTGGCTGTTTGACAGATGATTCATTCTGGCAGGTACATTTAATACGCCAGGAGATGCTTTCATTTTCTTTTCACTTCTGGAAATTAATTTGTCCGCTGCAGAACATGTTACACGATCTGTCAGGCTTAACTACACGTTAAACTAGTCTAACCAAATTAATCCTACAGCAATTAAAGGAGCTAAAGAAAGTTCTTGCTTAGCAACATTACTGTCACAAACATGTTAAGGCACACTAGTCACCGTGGCAGGATCACTGATGCAGGGACCAGCTCTTGTGAATGTCTTGTGGATATCTAGTCTATACTATGACCCCAGCTTTTTCAAACATGAAATATTATCTTGTCTTACATTTAAGCTAATATGAAACTGTTGAAAATGTGAATATGACATGTTATAAGCTCGTTTGTTTTGTCAGCAGTCCAGCAAAGACCTTTAGGATGACTTTGTAGAAGAATAATTGTTTGTGTTGCACTCCCCTCCTGGCTATGGGTCCTATCAGCTGCAGGCCACAAACACACATTTGAAGCCTCAAACGCTCACTTAAAGCTTCAAATGTACTCAATGTAAAGCAGAGTTTCAGGGTCCTATTATTGAATGAACATTCTGAAATGATGTCTTCTTACTGAAGGGCTTTATCACCAGTCAACACTTCCTATCACAAAGCTTGTGTACATGTTTGCTGTTTGTGCTAACAGGCATTTTGTGAATTGATATGTGACTGGTTCAGTCAGTGCCTGTGTGCTTGGTAAAACCAGTTAAGCTATGAGGCTGCTGATCCTGCTGTCTTTCTGTTTTATGGCTCTCCTGCTGATCTACTTATGGCTGATGTCACGGCGTCTGACTGCCTCCTAATTTATGCTCTTATTCTGCCGTCAACAAGCTACAGTATGTGCAGTAAAGTAAGTCAGTTCTTTTGGCTTCTCCCTTTCAGGGTCGCCACAGCGTATTTGATTTGGCAAGGATTTTACGCCAGAAGCCCTTCCTGATGTAACCCTCTCCACTGGGCTTGGGGAGGGACTGGGACGTGAACTGCCAACTCTGGGGTTCATAGACGGTTAACAATTGCCAACTTCTTTTAGGCACGTGTACTATCATGTTTCTATACTGTTTATTTAGATATTCATGAAACAAATTGTGAAGGGAATTCTTGTGTTAAGTATTGTGTCTGTAATTGTTTTGCAGTGCTTTTCCCTGAGGGTGGCTGCAGTTGTAACAGCCCTACTGACTCACTATAAACTAGGTCCCTTATTGAGGATAATCATATATATTAGTGTTTAAAATGTACCCTATCTGTAGTCATGCACACAACACAGTGACTTAAATATATCCATATAATTATGAAAAACTCACTGTAGCTCTTGTCATGACTCCCCAACTTTCCCCCCTTTTTATCATCACTCATCAACTTTTGTGCTGCTGAATTTGGTGTAAAATGTCCAGGTAGCGATGAAAATCTAAGTCTAAATATGTGCACACTGTTGCCACATAATTCTTTCCATTTCAAAAAGAACCATAAGCTTGAGTTTTTATTCTAAAATATTAGCATTACAATCTGTCAAGTAATGTAAGCAAGTCAGGTCAGAGCCAGCACATCCAGCTAATAGAGCTAGGGAGACAAAGCTTCAGACAGACAGACTCAGGTCAGAGAGCGCAGCCATAATGCCTCATTTAGTTTTGTGAAGAGTGCTTTCCACACTGGAACCAATTAAAGAGCCTTAAATTGCCACAGCCTGTGTTTTGTTTATCTCATCTCTCAACTCAGCTGAGTAAGAGAAGTTTCATGAAGTGATTTCAGACGACCAGAAACCAGATCAAATACAAAACAGTCATTTCAGGAGCCCTTTAGGGTTTTAGACCCCGAGACCCATTTGTGAATATAAACCCATATAAAAAAGGTATGCTTCAGGATTTCATCAAGTTTGTCCTAATCTATCTAATTTGTTCATCTTTATCGTTTCATCATCTAAACACATATTTTCATATGCAAAATGGTTTCTGAAATGTTTCTCTAAAATGTCATATGTGGAAATGTGTGTGAGTCTCGTCTAATTATTGAAATTTAAGGCCTCGTGTTGGGTTTGGATTTGAGCCTGTCACAAATAAGCCTAACACACACTTTTAAGTGATTTATTTCACATTGAGCACAGATTGCACTCAACACCCCCCCCATCCCCCCCCCCACACACACACACTCCCTCATTTAGAGACATACACACGAGCAGCTGTTGCTGTGGTTTCTCTTAGATAGGGAAGATGATCTGGTGTCACGCGAACTGGCTTCTTCTTCAGTGTAACATTAAAACTGTACTGTGTTATTTGCAGGATGTAGAAAAAAATCAGACTTTTGTTGGATTGAAAATGCAGCCTGCTGTAGTATATAACTGACATGAATCTTCTTAGTGCAGAGCTTGTAGGAGTGGCTATACCTGTGAACAAGTGAGGGTTATGTAAGAGAGGAGTTTGTATAGATGTGTTTAGAAATGTGTGTGCACACTAACTTGGAGCTCTTGTGTGCTGCTACAACAGTCTAGATGACAAATGAACAAAAACAGGTCCATGATTCATGGCTGCAGAATCCAGATGGAGAGAAGCAACAAGAATGAGGTGTTAAAAATCCAGTTCTTTTGTAGGTAAGATTTAATACCAGGAAGATAATAACAGCTGTCAGGCATTTTTAATGTCACATTTATTATGCTTCCACCCACAAAATCTTTTTTTTTTTTTGCATTTAAAATCACAAAACTCATAGCAACTGATTTGTGATCATGCCATACAATACATTTAACTACAATGAAGCCATGAAGCCATTTCATAATTATTCATTTTATTAAGAATAAACATATCTAACAATGCTTTGTTTTTTATAGCAAGCTTTACAATGTTTAACTCTTTTTAATCAAAGAAGAAAGTTATGTACTGTAGCAGAAAATGAAAGTATGTAAATGGCAGAAACAAGTCCATCCAAAAATATCATATTTACACAAGACAAAATCAATGAGTATTCAATAAATGAGTATTCTTTTTGCCTAATCAAACAATCTGAAAAGAGACTGAAGACTAAAAGAAACTTTCAATACCAGTGTGACAGGGAAGTGTGTAACATTCCTGAAATGGATCAGTAGTCAATAGTGAAAAACATACCATATTTCTTAAGAGCACTTGTTTACATTGTTGTGCGTTTACAGTGTACCCAATGCTGCTGGAGGTGACAATAATCATTATTTCATTATATATTATTCTACCAATTAATTTATTAATCGCTTGATCTATAAAATGTCAGGAAATATTTCTGGCCAAGATAATGAGCAAGGATAACACAGGCAGAAGTGCGTACAAGTCAATGCATCTTCATGCTCCAGTTCAAGCCCACACTGACTTCCCCTCCGCATTTCCCCGTGAGGGACACTCCATCACCATCTTTAGTGATCAAATTCAAATATTGGACTAATTAAGGTCGGATCTTGAGCTGCTGAGAGAGTAGATGAACCGTGATGTATTCTTAATTGGCAAATCTTTCCCATGCTGCACTGTGATCTTTCATCATACCTCAGCACAATATGGCGCTGGATATCAAGTGATTTTAGTACATGACGTATTCAGATCCGTACAACAATGCACAATTACTCAACTGTCCAACTTTCTGAATGGTTTTCATATCACAATCTCAATTGTTTGACAGTTTTACTAGAAGTGCTCAGAGAAACTAAATGAAGGCATGTGAAAAATCCTTGAAGTATACTGCATTGCTTAAATGACACCTAAAGGAGTTTTCCTGGAACATTTGTGTAGTATGATGTGAAGAATACAACTGGAAAACCTCTGCTCCTGTGATGTTTCAGTAATACCAAACCAGCAGAAGCAGATTTCCTCCATCACTTTACCCAGATATGTTTAAATTCACAGAATGAGTACATTTATGTGAGTTGTGTGCTTCCTCAGCTGTGATTAAGGAAGATTACACTGCGACTGTTACTTGAAAAGTGTCCCTTATGAAGCTTTGGGGATAAAAACAGATGCAATAAAATAAATGTGACAAATTCCACACACAGATTATTGTTGTACATAGTATGGTATCTTCACTGGACAGAAAATCCTAGTTTTCCTTTGCAGTTTCTAGAGGGCCTAACTCCGGTTCCTGCTGAACTGAGCCAGTGCTTGTTTAACATCTAACTGTTATCAGCTCAGTAGGCACAGGAGGTTAAGCCCAGGTAGCTGCACCAACCTATTATCACCACAAGGGGAAGCAATCAACAGACATTAAATAGACAGGTAATGCCCAATGGGATACCACACACACCCAATTCAAAAGATATCCACGGCACAGAGATTTCTGATTTGAGAAATGAAATAACTCAACAGCACCATTTCTGCGTTATTGTTAGTACAGTTTATATTTCTTAAACTTTACACACTGAGGTAATAAGGACAAAACAAATTTTGCAGGCGAATGTTTTAAAAGTAGTTTGTTCATTCATTTATTCATATAGATGCAAGGTAATTTACTTTTTGTCTAAATAGGGTGAACTGATCCTTTAATGCAATTCTGTTTTATTACATGACAAGTTTATGGGAAATTGTTTGATAGAATTGGTGTTGAATTGGTGAAATAGAATTGGTGACTACAGTTTTTTCTTGCTTGGGAGACAAATTTCCTTATGTCATGGTTGAATGTTTATAATAATTTTAAAACAACTTAATTTGTGTAGCAATAGATACTGCACAAAAGATACCGTTTATAATTTAAAACCGTGATTCACTGTAGTAAAGTAAGAAAACTGTAAAACTACAACAAATAGAAGTTGCAATGTTAAAAGCTAGGCTTAACGCACGCGCACACACACACACACACACACACACACACACACACACACACACACACACACACACACACACACACA
>JAUBNQ010000009.1:14130361-14143588 GCA_032353495.1 Ctenopoma kingsleyae
CACACACACACACACACACACACACACACACACACACACACACACACACACACACACACACACACACACACAATCAGTGATTTCCCTTCATGACCACCCAGACGGTAAATGAGATCAGGGTCCACAATTACATTGCTACTTGTTTTCCCAATGGGACATTTCCTGTACTTCCTTCCTGTATGTGTAAGACCTCCTGCCCTCCTCCTCTCTTACCCATCTCTATTTTTCAGGATCCTTATCCTCATCCCCTCAGAGACGGCATCAAATAAAAAATGTTTCCTCCATCTGCTGTCAAGAAAAGATTACAGAGTAGATGATTAGAAAAGGAGAGCGCAGTCTTGTAAAATGAGTCTAAGATGCATTAATTGTTTACTTATGAGAAAACGACTATACACATGTCAGACTAAACAATTTTTATTGAAACTGTCACAAAAGTGATATTTCTAGTACGTTTTCATTATTGAGTTCGTAGTTGGCGGTGGTGTCTTTCTGGAGTGCATTATATTGATTTATTTCTAATGTTTTGGCCATGTAAAAGTATACAAAACCTCTGTGTGGGATTGCATTAGATTGTACGGGTGTACCATAAAGTGACCAGGAAATATATGGCAAATGATTGTCATTATTTTGAGTGAGAAGTGGTAAGATGAGCCGCTAAACCAAACCAGGAGTTTCTATCTCCATCCACTAAATGCAGCACTAGGCTGCATAGTGAGTTGTAGCATCACGTCATTTTTAAAAACCTTTGATCCAATGTTGACTTCTAACAGGGCGTTAAAAGCTGGAACGGCTTGTGAGGAGCGGAACTTAGCCACTGTGAACACAGGCTTTCACTGAACTGTTCACGGAGCGAGCTAAGTCCTGCACCTCCACCAAACTTTAATGGAGACCTTCAAGAATAGATGTGAAAAATATTCTCGTATTCACGTAGTTCAGAGTTAGATGAGAAAGATGCCAACAGATTCACCAGCAGATGGTTATCTTAGCTTAGCATATAGACTGGAAAGAGGGAATCAGCAAGCCTGACACTTGAAATGTAAAGTTCACCTGCCAGTGCCTCCCTAGTCCCAACCTGTTCTCAATTCATGATCAAGATATCTGTTCAGTACAATTTTTATAGGTAATGTTAGATTGATTTTGTTACCTTCAGCTAAAGTGCTGCTGGCAGTATTTTAATATTTACCACAAGAGCATTATTGATCTTCTCCTCTAACTCTCTGCAAGTAAGAAAATAAGAATATTCCCCACCACGTTCAGCTGTTGCTTTGCAACACACAGATATTATACGGCTAAATTTAATTTAAACATGCTGGTGAAGGATTTAAGGCAGTGACTGGTGCTAAGTTGGTGTTGCTGATCAGCCATCATGTTTAGGAGAGTGGCGTGGGTTTGAGGTGTAGCTGGTTGGAAATCCCTGGCAATGTGATTTACATTACATCACAACCAAATCACTCTGCCAGGAATCCCTCCAGCTAAACCAACTACTCAGCACCGCGTTTGGCAAGAAGGAGCTGCGAAAGAGGAGGAGGGGATGGAGAAAAGGGAGGGAGGAGAGCAGTGAAAGAATGACAATACAGACGCCGACTTGGAAAGAGATGCATGGTGTGGTGAGCCAAGGTTGCAGGTGAGAACAGATAGAGAAAGAATACAGACTGCAGGTGTCTGTCTGAGCACACACCAGCGTGGTAGAGCACATCCACTCCCTCATCACTGTGTAATTATGGGAAACACACACTTTTAAACGCTAACACATGCACACCCACACACCACGTATGCTTGCGAATTTTCTTTCAGTGACGCACCTGGACAAACAGAGCTGTATTTTAAACGTGTATTGGTTGTCGATGAGGGTTTGTGAGGCTGTGTGTGAGTAATCAGTCAAGCTTGTGCATACATCTGTTTTGAAGTGGTGAGAACTGTGTTGGTTTGATTGTCAGAGTCACGCCTCATATTTCATTACCCTCACACACGGCAGCCACGCTCACGTGTATTGAAGCAGCTGAAGAAATTTTACAGTCACAAAATGGCTACAGTATTCTCCTGGTACAGGACATGTCCACGTAGAAACTTTTTACAAAATATATATATTTATACTGTGGATATATTTCCGTGAAGCATACAGGGGTGGGGTCAAAGGCACAGACCCACAAAAAATCTGATTAGTAACCCTTATTGCCACCCCAGCCGGAGGCAAAAGGGGGTAGGTACCTGTGTATGATTAAAACCTCAGTACATGGAGAACTACTTAAATGTGGGAGTAAGACAGATCCTTACAAATAAATAAACAATAACGAATAAATCATTTCATATCACACTACATAAAGTTGCGTATTTGGCATCTTCTGTTTACACCTTTATGTAATTTGCTAACTTCTAAAAGCAGGGTTGTAAATTGTTTTAACTTATTTTCCAAATATACACTGTATATACTGTACTTGCAGGGCAGCCTTTCTCAACCTGGGGGTCCCTACCCTAATGGGGGTCGCCAGATCATTGTGAAAAAATATACATTTACAAAATAACTTTTGGATTTTAATGAAATAGGTTTTTAAGTAGTTTTACTTGTTTTCTAGTTCAATGTTTATCCAGACTTAATTTTATCAACTGAGTTTGTAGAGTTGAATTATCTGCACAATATTCTGCTCTGACGCACAGTGGAAAAAATAAAGGAAAAAACGGCAACGTTGATGTTACTGGCAGCAGCCGTAGCGTGTTTGCTAGCATGCCAACACCAACGAATGTTATATTTGGGGTTGTGACTCAGAAACACTGAGAACCACTGCAGTTAGTCCTACTGTACCAAAGCTTTTGGTGGACCACTTGAGTACCAAATTGAAAAAAGCAAATTGTTAATTTGTCTGAATAAATGTTTCTATAACAACTGTTTTTATTAGAGTCCTATCACATGATATGACTGTTTAGATTGATTATACGTATCCAGGGTGCTTTAGGGAATGGTTTAACCAAATATTACCAATGTTTTTTTTTTTTTTTAATCTCATAACCTCGAATCAGTCCTTGATTGGAACATTTTTGAGAATGTTTTTAATAAATCACTATGGTTTGTTGTCTTTAGCTATATAAAAGTTTTTCACACAGTGTAGCATATCGCTATTTCAGGTAAACTAATGCACGTATCTGGGCCTTTGCAAACATTTATCACAACACAACGTTTGATAGAACAAGAAATATGAGTGACCAATCCAGAGTAAACAGCAGGCCTCCTCTCACTCTCAAAGTGGTTCTGCTGCTGGCCGGAGCGTTTGGAATTGCTAATGCAGATTCATTCAAACAGCAAGAGTTTGTTTTAATATGTGTGGAGAGCAAAGTGGGCAGGTACTTTGTTTGGAAGGTAATCTACTCGCACAGTAATTATCACCTTTAGAACCAAAGACTCAAATAAAAAATGTTCTCTGTATTACACTGGTAAATAAGGGCAACAAGGTGGTCTGGCATTGTCAGAAAATAATAAAAAATGTTATGTTACTATTATATGTCTTGGCCTGCTGGTACTGTGGAAAGCCCCAAATTATTGTTTATGTGCAATTTAATACCAGTGCTTCTGGATTGATCTGGCTGGCAACATTAATCACATGTCATCTCTCTTTGTCTTTCTTGTCCCACATTATAATAGGGTGAAATGCCAATAAAATATATAAAAATATAAAAATTTCCAAACTCATTTTTCTTAATTTCACACCATACACACGCAGTAATGAAACAATTTTTAAAGCAAACTGAATAGCACAGAAAGCAAAAGACAGTATTTATCAAGACATTTATATTAATAGTGGATCAGTTGATAGTCTATCTGAAATCAGTTGCTCTTAGCGACACACCAAAATATTTATCACCAGACTACCGTTGCTTTTGGCACTTTTGCATCTTTCAGCTCATTGTTTTATTTGTCGCATGTGAGAAAAATTCACTGTTTTCCCAGAGTGTCTCACTACAGTCATTAACAATATCTCAGAAAATCCATTATATACTACCAGCATCAAAAACTAACTAACATAGCAAAACCTGTTTAACATAACTGATCATTTCAGTGTTGAAGAGACAGATATTTCCCTACAAAGAGAAGGTGAAGCTTGAAGATAAAGGCCAGAAACGGCTTAATACTTTAAATATATTGTAATGTTGCTCTGGGTCTGCTGGATGTATAAAACGGTGACTTTACTTATATGAATGTAAGAGTTGATGGTATGCTCACAGCTTATTACTGCTGCTTAATGCCTAATGCTTAATAAGTAAAACTGCTCTACATTATCAATAATCACAGTTAAGAATCTAATTGTCTTTGCTACAACCGTTCTCAGCTCCATCCAAAACTGTCATGTCATCTGTCTCGTCTGTCTGGATTCACAGTTTGTTGATGACAATAGCCCCAAGCTAGTCTGTTTCTGAGCTTGGCTTTGCCAGCTAGTAAAGGTAACTCAATAGTTTGGTACTGTCTGCTTCTCTCCATCTATGTTTCCATCTCCCCCACACTCTCTTCATCTGTTAACTGCCAAGCTAGAGTGGTATTTTTGGATAGTAATGTGGACTAATGCAGTACCGCTGTAATGCATTTGATGCTGGCATGAGTGACAAACGTGCACACGGGAGCCGTTGAACCTCCAGTTCCATCTGCAGGATTTTTTGGACACACCTAAAGTGCTACACAGCAATTTGACACTTGAAAAAAAAAAAATCCCAAATCCCTTTTAACCTCAAAGGGTTGATCACATGTCTCCAGAAACATACTCACATGACAACATTACAATAAAGTCTTACATTTCAACCAGTGTACAATGTGTTCACTCCTCGCCTGTGGCTGTTTGACAGCTAAATGAGCAACAATTGGCCTGGCCAAGATCCAGACCGCCTGAGCTACTCAATAACAGCAGGAAGTACGTACATGACTAATACCCTCCACACACACTCTGTTTTTCCATCTTTCATTTTTCATGCTACAAGTCAGACTTGAAGGGGCAGCAGCTGTCCATTCAAACACATGACATTATGGAAGACATGACATTAGACTAATGGGTCTAAATTAGGTTCTTACATATGTTTAACCTTTACCTCATGAAAGATTTTGTTACACTATTGTGATTGATTAAGAGAGAAAACTGCTGAATGTGGGACGCCTCTCATGACAATTACAAGAGTTTTCTGCTATATGAAGAAAGGGAGATCAATAGCCGCCAAGTGTTTGGAAAACATGGCCTTTGCTATATTAACTGAATCCCTGCAGCCACAAGTGTCGGCATGTTCTTTAGAATGACACCTATAAAGTTTGCAGAACATTGCTCTCTCTCGACACCCTTTTATCAGATAGAAAAGTATGTTTGAAACATGGAGTGCTGCAATGAGCAGCCTTTGAGCGCTCCATTTCTGAAGCACCCAAACATCAGCAGCTGCCACCTCTGTCTGGGAATGCATTAACCCAACACTCAACACACAGACAGGCCTCATGTACGGGAGCCTCCATCGACTGCCAAACACTCTCTGCTCCTCCTCAGTTTACCTTTTCGCTCTGTGGAAAGCTACCAGCCAGGGCCCTTCTCTTGTGATTACCCCGTGATTTTAACAGTCTCAGCTGTGCTGTGTTTTGGCTAGACACTTTTTCTGGGACCAGGCCAAGGGTACACATGATTGGTCAGGGTCTGTCTGGGACTTGTGCATGGTTGATTTATCCTGCTCTGACCTACAGTGTTCAGTCACCTTCACTAAAAAAAACTGCAGCTTCTGGATACAGGACCAGTTTTGTCTCTTTGCTCATCATGTTCAAAGGTTTGGATCAGGACTCAGTAAGTCAATCTGTTGTCAGCATCTTAAGGTGGCTTCACTCCAGAGCCACAAGTGGCTCATGTGGTGGCGCCACAGTGTCCATGTCAGCACGGACAAAGGAGGCACTGCCTTATCTTGAACCTCTAGGAGGGTTTCCACAGACGACATTACAGTTGGCTTTGTGCCCGAGGCATGAAAAGAAGACAGGGTGACAAGCAGGAAGAGGGGGAGAGTGGGCAGCACACGGAGAGAGGCAGACACAGGAAGACCTAACAGAGGGAAGTCAAAGTGACGAGACAGGACACACCAGCAGACAGTGAACAATTTAACAGAAGAGTTTTAGAGACACAGAATAAATTACAGATATCATGCAGCTATTTTCTGCAGCTGATATTGAGGCCTTATGATAAATAAGAAAGCAAAGTTTAGAAAGGACTTTTTTTTTTTTTTAAGTGAAAGAGACAGAATCAGAAAAACTCTGACTCAGTTATTTTTAGTTAACTGTTCAGCAGTCATTGCTTTTAGCTCACCATTTACCAAATGTCGGCAATTCATCCATTGATTTTATTTCAAACGTTAGTTAACTGCTATTTACTTGTAACTAACCATTTCTATGTCTTGCTGTTATATATTAATTTTGGCTGTCTCAGCTGTTTATTTGCCTTATATTTTAACCATTTATCCAGTACCTTTAGCAAACTGTTCTAACTATTTTATCGAGTTCACACACTCTTAAATGCAGTATGTGACATTTAGGTGTTACAATGCAATTAATATGTAGATATATTTGTTAATTGAATCAACCGTCTTTTCCCTCGACCCTGAAAGCTGGAGAAGTTTCCCTAGTTGGGAATCAGTGGTGTATGTTACAACAAAGTGTGGCAGTCTATAGCTGGTTTCAGTCAGTGAATCAAAATTCCACAACACGTAATGCATTTATCATAGTACTATGCAATAATGTTTGTGTCTTTTCACTGTAGAACATTTAGAATCAACGTGAACCATCTGACAAACTTCGACAAAGCAGTAACTTTGTGGCAATTACAACGTATTTCGGTAGAATAAACTGCTCAAAAATGATCTTTGATCTTTTGTTTCTGAGGAAAAAGTGTATTTTTTCCTCCCTGTGCTTATTATTAGTTACTTAAATCAAAAGTTGAGAGAATAGTATTTCATGATGTTTATTCTCCAACTGGAACATAATGATTCCATAATTAAATACATGTTTAACATCTCCTCTGGCCCTCGTTACTCAGCCTCCAAACTTCCAAACATATCCTGGAACATATATCCTTTTCCAGATAAAACCTCAATTGTCAACATATGTATAAAACTAAATGAAAAAAAAGTCTAAAAATAAGCCTAATTATAAACCATAGGATGGTTTACATTTGCCTGTGAAATAAAAAAAAGTTGAGGTTTGGCCACTGAGGCCAAATCACTTCTGCAGAAACTCATTGCCCACTAAATCTCTTACAGTCCCACATTCTAGCAAATCTGGAGGCAAAACAGCTCTTGAGAAGCTCTCAACTTTAGTTACCTCTCTACATGGTATCACCAGTACATAAAGCTTTGCAGCTTTTTAAAGGGACCTCTGTGGACTCGTAGTCCTGAATCACGCCTGGACTGGAAGACCAAATGAATGCTTGGGGTGCTTGGAACAGACCACTGGAACCAGACCTATCAAACAGCAGGGTGTCCAAAATACTGAAAGGGCTGGTTTTATAACATTATTTTTTATTACTGATCAATCTATATTTATAATCTGTAATTTTCAATTATTCAATTAAGCGTTTAGTCTATTAAATGTGTGAAGGTTTCTCAGACAGTTCAGAGAGCTTTCGAACATGCCATGAGTAAACAAAATACACCCTGCAATTGTATAGAGGACACAAACTTGAACTATAGCATATTTTTAGACATCTTTAGTGGTCATGTGTTTGCTGTATGTGTTGCAGTGTGTTAGTCAGTCAGAAGATGTAATCATGTTTTTATTTTCTTGTTTGCACAGACCTTAAAAAAACTGACAAAAAACCCACACATGCAGTGTGGGTGTGTATGAGTGTCTCTCGCACACACACAAACACACAGATGAACACACACAGATCCAGACACTGACAAAGACAAAATTAATTCTTCATTAGGTGCTGACCTGCAGCAAGAGCGTAATCCACTTTGACAACAACCCAAGATGAAACCAACCTTGAGCCAAGCAGCAGCAACAGCAGCAGCACACATGCCACACTTTCCCACACATAAATGAAGGTATAGGAAGTTTATGGGCCTTGGAAAAATGCAGTAAAAAGCCTTTCTGTGAATGCAGCCATCTGTGGAACTTTAAAAGAACTTCCTGTAAACAAGACCGAGGAGAACAAATCCTCTCACACTCTCCACTGCCGTCTAGAATTAGTCTTTCATCTTTGTTTTCCTCATATTTTTGCCATTTTGCTTTGCTTTCAGTCTTGGATCTTTGACTCTATAACTTTCTTTCTTTCTTTCTTGCCTCTCCCAGTCATTGTTGCTCCGTGCTTCTTCCTCACTTGTCATTTCTCCCGTCCGTGACGTGTCCTCATAGCACCTTGCTATCTTAAACATATTTATTTAAATATATTTTTCCAAAACCAAAATTTTTGAACCCAGCATTATTATTATTACTTTTTATTACTTAGATTTTTCAGTTTTATATTTTGTTTGTGTGCAAAATGCAGTTACTCTGGTTCAACACTAAATCCCTATTTCTTTTTGTAAATACTTTCTGGTTTTTATCTAAATATCACATTATTTTCATCATTTTTTAAGTTGGTGTTTATAAACAGCGTAATCTGTAAAACAGCTTCATGACATATTTGATTTAGGAGCATTTCCCAGGTTTCCAGTGTGCACATAAAATATCAGACTCGATAAAATTCAATCAGCAAGGCCTGGACATTGTCTCAGTACACCTCCAGTGATGTGTGATATTTTATTAGATCCAAAGCTGATGTAAAGCAGTTGTGCAGAACGGCATGGCGCAAACGAACTGCATGAAATCCAATTTTCCTGTTTTTTGTGTATTTTTCCCCTCTCTCATAGATAACAATGAAATTAAAAGCCTGATGTTTTCTTATGCAGCAACAGAAATATGAAAGTCATTTTATTTTTTCTTATTTATGAATAAAAAAATCAACAAATGTGTGAAATACACACAGTCCAAAAAAGTGAAATCATATCAAAGATGGCTGCAGACACTTTCATACAGGCTTCATATTACAGTGTATTTTCATGTCAGCAGCAATTTGTCAGGGTAACATGCTGCTGCTCCTACCAGGCCTTTGTTCAGTGCTTCAGTTTGTTAGAGAAATAAAATGAGCTCTGGACTGTGTCAGCACACTCCCCCCTGACATAGACTCAGGCAGGTGTTTTTTTAAGTCAGAGTTTGGTGTTTTGTCCTCCAGTTTTCTGGTTAGTATCTGGTTAGTATAGAATTTTACTACTCACTACAGGAACCCAGAAAGACTAGTGAAGCCAATTTGTAGATAAAGTAGATTGGAGGGGAGCTCACTGTGAGTGTATGTGTGTTATCGCAACGTAATATCAGGTGGAAAAGGCGGGCTACTTCCTACATCTGTGCCAACATTCAACGTATGGAGAGGAGGAAGGAAGCCAGCGTGAGTATGAAAAAGAGCACGAGAAGAGAAGCCATTTGGTCTGAGTTTTATATTCTGTTTGTCAGTTTTCTGCTTGCACGTTCATCTGAATTTACCAAATCCCCTTTGAGAGAATATGCCCCTCCAGTTACATTTAAACAGGATCGACCTCCAGTGGCACCAAATGTGAAACTGATTCTGATGAAAAGTGAATCCTAGTCTCCTCTTTGGTCTTTTACTGACATACAGAGCTGAAGCAGGCCAAAGACATGATGCATGCGGAAGCCAATTATACTCCCATCAGGAAAGACAATGGAAACTTTTTAGGCAATAAATTTAGGCAAAATAAGTTATAATAACATTATCTGAAATACGTTTTAGTGCAAAAGTAAAACATTTAGTGAAGCTTAGTAGCATACAACAACCAGAAGCCTGCTACAGGCACCAACAGTCAGTCAATTAATATTCCCGCATTTATTGTAGTCTGTTGTGTCTATATACTGTGGTCAAAAACATCGGAACAGGCCTCACTCATATGCTTTCATTTATGCACACAAATTATGTTTAGGAAACTGTAATATTTACAATATCTGATACTTATTTTAAGTTAAAATTACAATCTTAAGTACTTAAGAAGTTGTTCTACAATATCACTGATCATCCAATTCACATAGAACCTGATAAAATGAGCAACTAACAAACAAAATAACTAAATACATTTGTAAATACGTACATATGTGAAGGTTAGAGGAACTTAAAGTGATAAATTACCTCTGAATTACTTCATTGTGCAAGGTTTAAGGATAAAACTTTCACAATTATATCTTAAATTCAGAAGAAAATTGTAAATGACAGATTCACATGTATGTATCTACAGTGTGTTAACAAGATGAAAAAGGTCAAGTAATTAAAGTATATATAAAACAATACTATGTCATTACAATAAAACAAGCACAGCTCTCGAAAATCTTTCATTTTCATCTTCACAACAGCCAACATATGCAAGCTTCACTCACCTCTGAAACTTTAGGGAAGCAGAAGTTATTCTCATACTCACACACATCTTTGAGTAGAAACAGTTAAAGAAACCAAAAAAACCCACTGATACCTCTACAAGCCGAAACTGGAGGGATCCAAAAGTCACAGAGTGCAGCACAAAGACAACATGGGTCACAGCGGACGTACATGTTCTCTACAAAAGTCTCTGAGTTCAAGTCCAAACTCAAACTGTGCTCCAAGCGTTGCTTTGCTCCACCTCCTCCAAACTCCTCTTTAAGTTTAAGGGTGTGTACTGAGTCAAAGCTATGACTATAGAGAGTCCACATCATTCACACAAGTTTGCCTCTTGAAAACCACACCCAGTAAGAGAGAGAGAGGGAGGGAGAGACACAGACAGAGAGTGAGACGCAGACAGACAGAGAGAGAGAAACACTGAAGTTTTCCTTAAATAACAGCAGAGGAGGAGTGAGGAAACTTCTGGTTTCAGGGTCACCCAGAGCCTTGAAACAACCAAGCAGTAGACTGTTACAAAAATTATGACACAGAGTTGCACTCATTTCAGGATGTTTGTTATTTGGCACATGCTCTGTACTTTTTAAGATGGCGGTAGGCGTATGGTGGGCCCTGACATTAAACATCAGATTACCCAGATAAAAGGGATTAGTTTTTGAGTGTGTTTGTGTTCGTGCCTCCACACGCTCCTCTCTGTCTGCACATCCTGCTGCAATGGCGTGTACGTCTGCGAACATGTGCATACGTTTGTGTGTGTTTGAGTAGGCATGGCTGCAGCCTATAGTTTGAGGCTGCCTGCACCTCCACGCTGATGACTAACAGCTGCTATATCTTTCCTGTCTGAGTGGGTATACAATCCATGCTATAATGCAGTAATCATACAGTATGCCTACATCTGTTTGGCATCAACCAAACACGTGTGATCCCAGAGCAATTCCTCTGCCCCTGCCGTTTATTTGATCTCACTTTATTATATCATAACATGAGGCCCTTTGGTGGCTGCTTTCATCCGAAGAGCTTTTACAGTGCTATGAGTGCAAACATGGCAACACAGAGCTCCTATTCCTGGCAGTGTCTTAGTACCACGTTACATCTTTTTGATCTGTCATTTTCACAGCTCTGGATTAATGTCAGAAAAACTCACATGCACCAATTATTGTTCACATAAATAGGTTCCACTCGTGTTTGAACCAAGCTCACAGAAGGTAAATCAAAATATTTTCCTTCAAAGGAAATGTGTTGTAGTATTTTACATTTTTTGAAATTATCAGCAAGTCCCATGAAAATATACAAAAATACAAAAGTTCATTGTCATATTTCAAAAAGAATTAAAAAGCAAAACAAAACAAACAAAACAGAAGAAAAAAAGACAGGCATTATAATGCTCAGTAGTACTTTTAACCAACACCACTAAAGCACAAGCAAATAAAGGATTTATTGGAAACTACTTCTATTAATACACACAACTGCTCAAGTGAGCATTTAGCAGGAAAGTGTTGATAAAATAAACTACACTGGGCATGCCTATTATTGCAACATGTCAACCAGTACAATAATGTTGCTCATAGATGTGTTTTTAATACATGAGAGGTCTACAGAACAGGGAAATACAGTAAATGATATCATGCCTTGAGTACACTGACATAAATTATTAATAGGATTAAATCACGGTTGGTTTGACCTGTTCATTGGATTAGTTAATAATATAGAATATCACCAGATTTTTTCTTTAATAACTGCACTGACCATTACTTCTATCAGTGTTTAAATTAAAGTGAAAAGAAAACCTCACAAATATTTAAAAAATGATTTTAGAAAAACTTTCAGAAAAAAACAGACACAAGACTGATGATTTTGTAACTAAGTTACAAGTGGAAACAAACAACTCCTTTCCTGTACTATTTAATATTTCCTTTCCAGGGGAGTTCCTCTGGCTCATGATAACAACACAGTTATAGCAAAGTTCATACTTGCAGCATTTCAGAAGAATCCATTCATAAAAATGGTCATCGAAACCAGAGCTGGTGTTTGGAAGTTAGCCAGGCTGGTCGATGTTTGTCCATTAGCTTCTATTTATGGGCAAATATTTTGTTGCTAGGGAACAGCCAGCTCTATCGAAGTTATCAAATTATCATTAATAGCTGAGGGAGAGGCTACAACGTATATACCAACTCTCATACAGAGGTCATCGCACAAAGAGAAACAAAGAAATGCTCCATGAAAGAAAGATGCAAACACTGCCACTGATAGTTGAGCTGACCACCATCAGTGATACCAAAGCCACACAAATTCCAGTAAATGGTGTTTATTTGTCTGGCCGACATAACTTACTGTGACTAAATTGATGCTGAAATATTGACAAAGCCTTTCCAAGGAACCATATAAAGCACTATCTCACAAAGGAGGGCTCTAGAAAACAAACTATTAAAGTCTTATTCTGTCTGGCAGGTAGCCCAGATGGCAAGTGAAAACAAAGGCCGCCTACGCACACACTATCAGCTACAAGTTAGAGACAGCCAGACAGGCAATCCCACCAGGAACACTTTCACCTGCGCTGCAGACAAAACCGAGGGCTGGGACAAATTTGTAAGTGTGAGAGCGAGACATTTATTTCTTTGACGTTTCTATTTAACAGTTCTTTGCAGTTTTGCACGGCGGCACATACTGGCCTTTTTTTTTTTTTATTAAAGTTTGGACCACGAACAGTATATACTTTGTGTGTGTGTTCCTGTTTCCCCGTGTGTGTGTGTGTGTGTGTGTGTGTGAATGAGTCATCCTGGAGTGACCCCACCCTACGTGGGCGGTTGATTTGGCG
>JAUBNQ010000009.1:14143688-14154046 GCA_032353495.1 Ctenopoma kingsleyae
GTGTGTGTGTGTGTGTGTGTGTGTGTGAATGAGTCATCCTGGAGTGACCCCACCCTACGTGGGCGGTTGATTTGGCGGGCTGGGAGTGGTTGGCCTCTGTCAGCCTCTATGTCCCAGAAAGTACTGCTCATATAACTGGTCTCTTTGTTCCAAATGTCACTCCTCTCAAAAGAAGAGAAGGGATCCCCTCCGTAGGCGCCTCTCGCGCTCTTTCCTTGTGTCTTTATCTATCACACTACTGCCATGACTGAACCTGATACACAAAATATTACTGAAGGCGGTTGTCACTCGGGAGTAAACTACATGTTATAAAACTTGGACTAATAGCAGGAGGTTTTTTTTTTTTTGTTTCATTTTAAATAAAGCAGCCTCAGGGCTTGTCTTTGGAGATTATTAATGTTCTCACATGTACAGTTTACAGTCCAAATGCATTCAATGCATTGGCCCGAGAAGAATTATCACAGTTCGTAAAAGCAGAATTGTGAGGAGTGAAAGCACCGGAAGTCTTCTCATCTTGTTGACATTTCATCCTGTAGCGTGCCCTTCCCGTTACATTTCTGCATGTATTTTCAGTGCACATGTCCTAACTGAGACTGTGCTTTTGTGGCAACATTTGGAGTTGCATTGTAGTAACTTTAGCTGAGAGTTATGTAAATGCCAAAATTAAGCATACACGTTATGCTCCAGTTGAGAACAATCATATTGTTTACTAGAATAGTTGTGGTGTCAAATCGGTTAAAACCTCTTTCTTGTTGACTGATATAAGATTATAGCATTTCAAACTGTCTCCAGAATTCAGCATCATAATCACCGTTATATTTTAGAGGAGTTCGATTAGAGCTGAGCTCATTTAAAGCAGGATGCTGCAGCCTTTTTGAAACACTTTTATATTGGCAAGGTTCTTGCAAAAAGGGTGGAGGGAAGGAAGGGATTTTCATGATGGATATTAATGTTAAGTTACATGGAAGAAAAATATTTAAATGTTATTACACATGTTAAGCCTTTAATTTTTACTACTTCCTCTGGAAAAAGTCACAGCCGACTTTTCTTTTTTGTTCAGCAAGCTGATTAATAAACAGCAGTAAACAGCAGATTGTGAAGTTAGACTTTCCTCTGTTTAACATTTTTATCCTTTTTGATGCAATAATAACAATAACTTAATTTTATACAGGTTTTTTTCATTTAACCTGAGAGAAAAAAAAAAAGAGATAAATGTATTTGTGGGTATGACAACAAGTGACGAGGAAAGATTCAGTCCAGACAGGCTGTGCTGTGTTACAGGTAATAAAATAAAGTTATATAACTGCTTGATTTTTTTTCCTAAATCATAACATTTCCTTGTGGCCTGATTCCAGTCCATGCCCTGGCAGTGAGGAATCACACATTTCCAAACTACAGCTATTCCAAACTCCAAAGGTCAACACTAGGCTGGTAATATGTTAAATTCTGTGACTGCATCTTAATGTCAGTGGTTCGGAAAATAAGTTGAAAAGCCCCAGAGTCGACTTGCATTTTGCATTATGTCAGTCCACTCACTTTCTGTTATGGTTTTACATCACAGATGACGATAAAACATAATTCTTACAGGTAAGAGATGAGACTCATGTAGGCTGTAAGCTGTAAGCATGTAAGCCGACTACACATATTAAGTCAAATATGAATATTTTCATCATCTCATATAATCTAAATGATACTGTTGTCAACTTGTTTTGCTCTCAGGTTATTAGCAAGTAATAACACTCATATGGACTTCTCTTGTATGTTTTGGTATAAATGACACAAGTGTCTCTTCACACTGATTCTTAATAACAACAGCTGCACTTTTAATGTATAGTTGATGGCAATTTACAACATTGTGTCAAGGTCATTACTTCATGGACGACTAAAAGCCTCGGTTGCTTCACCTGAAAACAGCTCTTGATACAAAGTTAGCACGCAGAATCAAGAGCATAAAAAAGAAGTGCTGCTGCATCATTGTGACTGAGTCCTTTGCTTGTAGCAGAGAGATTACATTGTTTGTCTGGCATTTCAAGATGAGACTGATTGATCAAAGTAAAGAATTGGCATAAAAACAATTTACAAAAGGACTGAAGAAGGCGTTGCCACCATTACTTGAATAATTTAATGATTTAATGAAAATAATTATTATAATTTAGATGTTCCAAAGCTGAAAAGACACAAATCACTGAAATGATGTTATACAAGAAAATACAGGAGCAGCTGAAAGAGGCGATTCTGGAAAAATTAAATAAGAACACAACTGCACATAGCTGAAGTAATTATGTAGAAATATTTTTTTGCAATACATAAAACAAAATCATCATTCCAAAGTAGACACCAAGAATTATATTGTGACTGTGTGACTGCATTTAGATTCACCACACTGACCACATGATGCAAGATTAAAAAATACTAATAGCCCAAGGAAGGAACTAACATTTATCACATGGTCTAAAACCCACAAGTTATCAGCAATATGCTATAAAACATTTTAAACAGCTAAATTTTCAAGAGAATCCCATTTGTAGTTAGTGGCAAAATCATTATAAATGTATGAAATGTTATTAATTTTAAAGTCTGCCATTCATTCATTTCTGTTTGAGTAGAGTCTGAACAATAAAAAAAAAAATATATATATATATAAATGTAATTTTAATGTCTGTGTTCTTTGGTGGTTTTTGTCCTGATAGATTAGGTTACATGTTTTCTATCGAGCATTGCCCACATTTTACTTGTGCTCATGTCATATCATGCCTTTTAATTAAGATTTAAGCTCGAATAGAGCAATGTATGTCAGCATGAGGTCATAAACGGGTGTAGTGTTACTTTGACAAAGGCAGGTACTAACCCCTGATTATCTAGTTTGCAAGAAAAGTGAAGATTAATCACATCTTCTTCGTTTTGCTCAGCAGTTAGCGACTGCTGCAGCTGGAGTTATGCTGCATAGGGGGCTTGTGTATTAAAATCCTCCTGCTTTAGCTCAGCTTCATCTGGTTCTGGCAAATAAACCGTTTTAAATGTGTCAATTTGCCAAATAAACTCTGGAGCTGTAAGAAAATAAAGAGGAAAACATTCTCAGGCACACAACAAGCTGCTGTGGGAGCAACGTGGCCCTGGTTCGTCCTGTTCCCAGTTATGAATCTGTGTTGCATGAGCAGCCCTCGTCTTTGAAGTTTCATCTAAGCACAGAGGGTAAAGACCAGAGTTGCTGGCTAGTGAGGAGATTAAGTAAGTGTGTGGCCATGTGGGCCTCTTAATTTTCCTTTAATGCCTACCATTAGGTTTCAATGAGTGTCATGCAGGAGATATCCTGTGGCAAAAATAATTTTAAATGCTTACCAGCTACCAGTTCCAATTTTTTTAAAAATATGTTACTCCAAACTGTCACACTTAAGCGCCAATACCATCACACACACATCACATTGCAGATACTGAAACAATATACAAAGATGTACATGAGAAACACTTTTGGGGGCATAGAAAAATTAATAAATCATTCAAATCAGGCCTGCACATTGAAATTCATAAGCACACTGATATTCTGGCAGCACGATCACAAAAAGAATGGAACTATTTTATTTTATCTGTGTTCTAGTGCCAGGGAACATTAAGTTTTCCCTGTATTTAATGGTATGTGATTTGGCAAGGCAGAAAGATCAAATGTAAATGTGTGACTTAAAGGCAATGTGGAAACACTTAAACAGAGGCTAGTCCTACAGCGTGTGCATAATAGCTGAGTGGAGACAGCAAACATATCGCTGATCAGAATTTGGGGTCAATTATTTTTGTCACCTCAAATTTAATATGTCAAATTATTTTACATGACGGATGTGAACAGTCGGGAAGAAGCATTAAGAAGAAGACCATAAAACAACACACTCTTTGAGAATAAACAGAGGTAGCATAAGCAAGTTGGTGACTTACACTCAAGTGTAGGAAGATGCAGAGTCTATAAAGACATTGCTGCTAGTAGTCAGTAGATAGAAAATGCTGCTTTACTGATTTAGATTTGTGAATTATTAGTGCACACTTTTGTATATGAGTGTGTTAAATGTATGATGTTTCAGCCCCAGAATATTAAACTGAACATGTTTACGTGCACAATATGCAGCTCAAACGGAGCCTTTTTTTTTATGTAGCAAGGAATTTAAAACAAATCTCAGTGACTCAGTCAGACAAGTTTAAACAATATGCTGATGACTCTCTACTATAAATCTGCTCTAATTGACCTTAGCCACACCCGACACCTACTGTGCCTGATCGCTTTCACTGTGTGCTCCACTAAACCTCGTGAGTCACATCAGGGCTCATGTCAAACTGAAAAGCATTCTGTGAACATGCGGTGTTATGGGTCAGTGACTCACAGATTGGAACCATTTATCCTCAGTGTTGTTTATAATGCCCTCACTGTAACTTTTGTTACTTGTCGATGGCTTATGGAGTTTTAGGTTACAGGTTTCCAGGTGAATACTTGTCCTAAAGATACAAAATGTTTAACCTTAACATGCTTGATTTATGGCACTTCAATTGACCATGTCACTAGTGACAGTGTGTTGGAGAACAACCATCTAGTAGTAGGCCATCACGCTTTAGAATTAATGTGGTCTTGAGTGTGTTTATAAAATCTTTTTATCCACACAACATACACATCATGAATCAAAACAAGCCCCCCTGCAGCCTTAACACCACATCTTATAATTACTTCTTCCAACTATGGTACACAGTTTGATTATGTGGAGAGATGGATTTGTAATTACCTCTTCAAGTACCATGATGGATTACTTCCCTGGTGTGATTAATAACAAATGATGGATCGCTCAGAAGACATATGCATACTTTGGACCCTTGTCCATGTTCTCCAGATGTACAGAGTAGTCTTTGATTTTTAATACAGCCAGCTGATTCATGAAGCATCATTCATGGCTAATGCATTTGGGAGACGGCTTTGGCAGATCTGTCATTGCAGTGTGGTGTAGTGGAGCCACTAGAGAACCCTCTGAGCATCACCCCATCCCCTCCCTCCCTCTCTTTAATATGATACACCACATCTTCTAAGGGAAAGATTTTATTTTGTATTTGACCTTATCTATATTTTTGGCTGGATAAGCCAACTTCTGCAGCATCCCAGACACATGGATGGGTATGCAACCATTTGGATTATTTTGCCCTTGATCACTTTTCTTTACTTTTACTTTGATAAAGACAAATAATGAAGCCAATCATCCAAATAAATACTATGTGTTTCAGCTTCTCTCAATCTATGTCTATGGTTGTTTGTCTCCATATGCCAGCCTTGTAATAGACTGGCAACCTGTCCAGGCTGTACCCCACCTCTCAACCAGAGACAGCTGGATTAGCTCCAGCACTCCTGCAACCCTTAAGAGAACAATCAGTTAGGATAATAGATGGATGGAACCTCATACATTCATCTCTTTTTGCAGTCAAATGTGAACATGATCAGCAGAGGATCTGCTGAACTTTCTTGTGACGCGTGAACTTCAGTTCCCTCAGTTCAGCCTCTTCAGGCTGTAAACAACTAACAATATTCTGACAAAATATAGCAAAGATATGGAACATAATATAATATAGTAATAAAATCACTGATTGTGATCTTAAGGTTCAGAAGTGCCATAACTTTTACAGCCACTGAAGTAATAAGTGATGTTTGTTCTCACCCTTTGTGTTACTGGGAGATGGGGTGAGGCACAAAATAAACAGAGAAACAATAGGAAGGATTATGATGATTATTTTTCTATATTTTTCGTTATTTTGCTCTTCCAATCACATCCCCTTGCTGAAATATCTACATCGTATACAACTTCTGTCCATACCCACCCATGCAACAGGATAAGTCTGCCCTCCTCCTTCTCTGACCTAAGGTATCCCTCCTCACTCCTGGTTTAATCTGCAAATATAAGCTAGCTGTCTTTTGTTTCTCTTTGTCTAGTCACCCACTGTATTTTTTTCTGTCCTGATCGTATAACCCAGTGTGTACATCCAAGTTCCTTCCCGGTCAGGTAGTAACTTTGATATATGACATGACTACAGATGGATAGTTAGAAACTTTAAATCTGAATGTGTGTACAAAGGAAAAGACACAAATGAGTAAAAATGGAAAAAAAAAAGTAAGACTTTGAGAAAGCTGCATTTTATTGTACTGAGATGCCATTCTTTGAATCAACTATAGCAGATGTTTAACGTTCCAGTTTGGTGAATCTTGTTTTTTTTTGTTTTTCTTGAAACCAACATCTGCGCCATTTCTCAATTACTACTAACCTAAAACATGGTGGATAAAATCTGATTTAGTAGAAATATTTTTAATTCCCACCAAAATAGTGGAAAAAAAAAAACACTTTAAAAACCCGAGACAAAATTATAGGTTGCAGACCAAACAATTAAAACCTATGAAACATCTTACTGTACGCGGTTGGTGCCTTGAGTGTGTGTGCGTGTGTGTGTTGGCCTTGACTTGGTTCTTAATGTGAATTTCTGAGAATTGTAAACATATTATCAGAACGTTGACGTACAATCACCACTGGAAAATCGCTTGAGTCGCACCTGAATCCTGTGTGTGTGACTGCAGGGAATCCGCACACACGCGCACACACACATACACACAGCCGAGTCTGTCGCGTGAGCCATGTGCTTGTGGATATCTGTTGGCATCTGGCTCTTATTTCCTTTCTCCATGTCACAGGCGCAAAGGCCTTAAGCATGAGTCACAGCCCTCAGACCTCCGGGGTATCCAGGCTTGCCTCTAAAGACACAATGTATGATCACCGAAAATGTCACAACCATTTTGCCAAATTGCAGCAACACAGAGTCAGACACAACCTTTAAAAAAAAGGATTGTTTTAACACCACTGTCAGTTCATTTATCCATGCCAGATGTTAACATTAAAATTCAACTTATTTGTGTCAGTTTGGCATCTGTTCTTAAGTTTTACTTCTGTTATTGTTGAACTGAATTCGAAAGAGACAAAATCACCCATGACTTATTTATCTCTTCACTGGGTCACGACAGTGGATTTGTCAAGACGAGTATGCTGTTTTTTATTTCGTGGTTCATGGCATCTGTTCTGATTGAACAAAATGTTGTGAACACACACACACACAGGAAAACAAACACAGATACTGTACCCAAAAGAAAAATAAAAGCTACAAACCCATCAAAAACTGTACCATTTAAAATGTGTGTGATGTGAAGCCAAACAGAACTGTGTCTAATGTAAGGGGACAAATGCATCTGAACTTTAAAGGGATGCCATATGATATGCTAGCAACATGGTTTGATTTTTCCTCTAAATTTAGAACGATGTCCCTGTTTGAATTATTCTGTATTACATTACAAATGGATTTCTCCACAGTTTTCTGTTTTGATGCAAATGCAGTAATCTAAGGCTATTTTGTCCTGTGTTTTTTTGGACACAGCAGTGATTAACAGTGGAAGTGTGGGAACAACACTAGGGCCAGAGGCCATGCTTTGTTCTCCGTCTGCTGTGCTCTGGTCAACTCTGGTCTGTAGGGGCCGTTTTGAGGAAGGTGGACATAACAATGATGCACTGACTCACCAGTGAGTTGCACAGGCGGTTCAGCAATTTCCACATTGCATTTAAATCTGCGTCACAATACTTGAAAATGCGGCTGTGGAATATACAATAAGCAGGCTGAGGCACTGTGCCAGCTACACAGTAGATATCAGAGGCTACAAAGGCTCAGGCGTTGCCAGGCATGCAGGATGTTTCAGTCTTCTATGTTTTACTGCTGATGTGTCTGGTTTAGCCCCATCTTTTATCTAATCTTGGACTGGATATGGAGGAAATAAAGTCGGCCTCCACTTCCAGACCTGGTTGCTGCAAAAGAAAAATAACATGTTGTCTGCCAGACAAAGGAACACAGCTGGCATTGGAAGACCTTTAAGAATTACAGGATTATGACTTGCAATATTTTATATTTTTGTTATTATCAGCAAATCCCATAACAAGACAAAAACTACAAATGAACGGATCCACCATCTGTTAATTCCCTGTTGTCCACAAACAGATCATGACATAAAACATGAACCAAAGAGTTGAACCAGGTGACATAATCCTTCTCTATGAGTTAGGTTGAGTCAAATTTGTTTTTAAAATGTGACTCATTAAGATTTATGTTTTCAGTGGGAATAATGCAACCCTGTCTCCTGAAAATGATGTTCGTATGCAACTATGCAGCAACTGCAATTACATTTTGTAGCAAACGTAATCATGTAATGATTAAGTTGCGATGCAACATCTTTTTTGAATGAATGAAGCTCTACATGGTTGGAGTAGATCTAGGGTGTTAAATGTGCAGGATAGACAAACCGCAGACCTGAGTGTGAGTCCAGAGTCCTGTCTGATGTTGGGTTTAGGCAACAAAAGCACTTTGGTTAGGTTTAGAGAAAGATCATGTTTTGCTTTAAATTTTAATACAGACGTTGTGTGTGAAGTGATTACTGGATTTTACTCTGTTAAGTCAGCACATAATCTTACCCTGACCTCAACCCATAAAAAACTTTATTAACACTGGAGTCGCAAAACTAAATATAGAACGATATAGAGAAAGATGGTTTTGGCAGAAAAGATTTTAGTGGACTAAAATATGTTGCCTTTCCACATTTAATTGATATGTTCACTATCAACATATTTATGACATGTCATTTACATTAATCATGAACATACGGTCACGGTGATAATAGAAAACATAATCCAGTTGCACTTACGTTCCTCACAAAAAGGTATTTGTGATTGTGCAGTTTAGTTGTATAGAAATATAAGACTGAGTTAAGTAATGAGCTGACAGACACAGTAAATGAGACTAAGAGACAGCAAGTACAGAAGTATTATGAACCAAATTTACTTTAAGAAACAATATGATTCTTCCTAATTATGCAGAACAAGGTCTTTTTATGTCTTAAAAGTGCAATCAGTTGTTGATTCACCTTTAACACAATAAATAAATATATTATCAGCAACATGCTAAAAATGTCTACAACAAGGAAGTGATTTTCTGGACCAGTGCTTTTTGAGTAAACATTTTTCAGCTTTTTCATTATTCGGCAGATTAACTCTGTTTAACTGTTTTTAACTGTGCTTTGTTATTGTATATTGTATGTTATCGCTTTCCTACACGGCAAACAGTACACTCCTGCAGGACATCAAATGCGGGACTAGCAGTCCTTGCTGATCAATAACACATTACACAAGTATTTCTTTAATATAATGCTTGTCTTATGCCATAGTCCTTTGCTTACAATCTCTTAATCATTAAACATAAATGTTTCTAGCAACACATAAAGTGTAATTAGCAATAGCATCTTCCCCATTTATATATGCACATGCATATATGTGTGTGTGTATATAAAAAAAATTAGTAATGCAACAATTAGAAATCCTGAAATATTGTAAAATATGTAAAAAAAAACATATTATACTACACTATACTGACAAAAAAGGCTCCTTAAGATCACAGCCAAGCCAATTAACAGTATTTTCCCACCCAGACGATCAGATCAGTAACCTGCCTCCGACTGCTTCTGCTCTGGTACAACTGCACTGTTGTCCAGTCAGCCAGCTGGCCCTGACTGTCAGCAGGACTTCGGCTGATGGCAGCCAGATGTGAAGCTCCCACACACACACAAATAAAACACAGAAGGATGCGTGAGTACATCCTTGAGTTGAGAGCGAAGGAGTCGTTGCTACCTCATTCGACCCCAATACATGCTGCTTTTATTTCAAAGGCAGAGGAAGAGCTCAGAGGGAGAAACATGAACTGTGGCTCAGGAGTGAGGTCACTGAAATGTGTAACATCAGTAAAACACTGTTAAAGATTAGAGACAAGTCATAACAACGCCGATACACTCATGAACAAGTCATTGTTTTTCTGTTGTAATAATAATGCAAAGTTTTGTGTCAGCAAGTTGTTTCATTCAGTTTTTTTCAACTTGGGTGTTGTTCAGTATGTTGTTGAAACTATAAATCCCTTTGCAAATGTGGGATTTTGGATAATATTAAATAAAACTGACTTGACTTGTTTTTGCAGCTTGTTTGACTAATAAATGTGTAATAATTATTCTATTGTGTTTATCATTTTAATGTAACATTTTTATGAATATGTAGAAAATAAAAACCTACAACTTCACGCAACTTAAAATTTTTGTGATTTCACTGAGCTGGATTCAAAATATTTCTCCAGATGTTTCATATTAAATATTTTTCTTCATTCTTAATATGTTTGATGATGTAAATGATAGGTGTTGGTATGTATTACTTCAATTTTATTTCAGTAATAATTTTCTGTTTTGTACTTAAATACAGTTTAATTGTATTGTATAGAAA
>JAUBNQ010000009.1:14185144-14199573 GCA_032353495.1 Ctenopoma kingsleyae
TATCTATCTAACTATAAATTTCTTCTGCTTTGTTGCCACTGATCTGTTGCAGATTATTGTTTTTTTTTGTTTGTTTTTTTGTCATTAATATAATCCAATAATTTACTTTAGAAAATAAAGCAGAAAGCAGGCAGGCAGTTATTTGTCTTTAATGGCGGGAAAGAAAGAAAAACATTATTTGTAGATGATCCTTCATGAAATATGAAGTTCTGCAGGCACTCTACAATAGATACATCTCTATATGCAGGCTAATGCATGATTGGCACAAACAAAATCACACAAAATGGTCCATTCCCTTATTTCCTTTGCTCAAAAGTTAAAAGCAAAACACAACTGCACACATGATTCAGTGTAAATCTGACAAATTATAAGACCATTGCTGCATCACCACTTTGCTAATCTTCATTTGAAATGCTTTGCCAAAACATTTATTGGTCCCTCTTTTCTATTGATCAAGGCTGAAGCTTAACTGAACAAACTGTTAAACAACCATCAGACATGTACAGTAACATAATCACAATGTGAGAACAAATGTAGGTACAAGATATAGATAAAGCAGAAACATATATATATGATTAATGACTTTGGTCTGATAAATGTACGGCACTTTGTTCAGTGTGGAGGAAGTGAAGCACAATTAGCATACATTAAAAATCAGTAATTAGTCATTAGCATTATATTTAGCACGTCTTAACAGCAGCACTGATAAAAATAAATGGCCTTGTAATGCTCTTTGTACAATGTCATGTATTAAATTCTGACTTTGCTGATGACACTGAATGACATTTCCTTTTATTGCCTGGCTTTTTCTAAAGTTATAATTAGATAGTTTAATTAGTTCCTGCTGAAACAGGATGCTAGATAACAGCTTTATTTGGGTTAAGGTGGCCGCAGCTGAAGAATTAACCACTTTTGCAACATGTATTCAAATGTTATTTCAGTTAATGACAACCCCTTTTGCACCTCTTTGTTACCTGTTTATGGCTAATTATAGCAGCCAAAAGCACTCAGGTTTTCCTTTCAAGACACTTTGATGTTCTTCAAATGGAGCTCTGATGACAGTAAGGCATACTGTATCTAAAAGTCAAATGAGAAATGCATTATCAGGTTTTTCATGGACCACTGATTCAATGTCTCTGTGGAGGACGGACATAAAAAGGATCTAGTAGACAGCTGTGCAGATTTATTAACAACAGGTTGTATTTTGATCAGCAGAGAGTTATATTTGACAGTTCACTGTCAAAACCGGGCACAGGCCATACGGGTCAACTCAGGCATCTGGAAATCAGGCCATCTGACAAGATCATAAAAAGGTGTTTCTCAAAGATGTTTCTTGGAGAAGATGTGACAGCTCATTCTGAGAAATAACACCAGGATATAGTGAAACTGCATGCGTGTGGATGTGTATGTGCATGCATGTTTCTACAGTTGTGAGTAACTTTGTGTGCACAGGTCTTAAGGAAGGTGTGAATGTTTGTTTTTTGAGACAAAAGAAAGGCAAACACTGTCTCTGCTTCACCGGTTGTAACCCTTGCTTCAGCCACCTCCCACTCATCACATTTGGCAGCAGAAAACTCCCATTCAGCTGGAGGCTGGCCTTCTTTCATCGGATTATTACCAAAGAGAAAAGCAAAACTTGTAATATAAGGATAATTATTCAATTCTGTGTTACCCTGAGCTCAGAAAAGTGTTTACAAAACTAAACAAAACTGTCAGGACTGTGGATGGAAAAATGTCTTTGACAACAACTTCAATGCTGTTATTTGCCGTGTTATGTTCAGGTGAGTGGGTGGGGGGTGAGCATGAAGGGAAGAGGGGCTCCACCTTGCAGATTCACCCCACAAAAATCAAGACACAGACATGTTTTTAAGTACCACTTTGACCTTTTGAGAAACATGTTTTTTTGCTGATAGCAGACAAAATGATCAATACAACTCCAAGTTGTCTGTATTTACATTTTAAGGGACTGATGGTGGATATTAGCAGGAAGATTAGCATGTTAATGACTAGAGAATTTACGTCATTGCATAACTCAAGACAGCTGAGTAAAATGTTTGCCAGCACCTCTGAAATCCACTAATTTTTTGTATCTCAGTTATCAATATACTGTATGAACAGAAACATGGCTGGTTTAATTGAGAGTCATATTCTGTAACAATATCTTGAGGAATAGCCAGATTAAACAACAAACTAGCAGGTTTTATTAAGCATATTTCTTAACTGAACACAGCTAGCAGTTTCTAGTCACACCCAGTCTTAATGATAAGTTAAAACTAACATATTGTAGTTGCCTCCTGGCTGTAATCCCCGCAAAAAAAGTAATTAAGTGCCTTTCCAAAATGTGATACTACACTTTTAATAAACATATTACTATAAGCATTGTCCCAGAAGGACAGATATTCAAAGTGTAACTGAATTATTTCCTTTCTCTCCAGTAACAGGAGCTAACATAAGCCACATCGATATGAATGTTTGTCTGTTCGAAAGATACATTCAGTGTTTATATAATATCTTTTGGTCAACAGCTGTCTAAATGTTGGATAGTTTATACCAAAGCTCCAGACCTTGTCAGATCATCCAGGGATTGGGGCTCCAGTCTGCAGCTTTCAGGCCAAAATGTTCCTCTTTCATTATCAGATCTTTATGACTGCGCTCTGTCATGTGGCCATGGCTGTTGGCAGCTCTATGGATGAGTGTTGTGCCAACACTGCCTGGCCTTGGCAGTAGAACAGGTAACATGTTGTACTGTTAGTGTTTGTGTATGAGTTTGTGTTTCCCTACATCAGTTTGTTAATTAGTTATATTCATTAACATAAATAAAATATATTTGCCAGACAAAGTCTGACCTTTTGAAATTAGCCATTTTCTCTATGAAGACTTTCACACAGTGAACCCATTGCTTCTACTTATCATGTCTGAATACAAACAATAATCGCATTCTTCATATTTTTAATATTAGATTTAATTCATTCCATTATTATTGTTGCCTTCCTCTGCAGCTACAAACTTTATTTCAGCATTGGCAGTCCTTGAAGCCATGCTGCTGTCTCTGACCTTGTGTTTGAAGAGGAATGGGAAAGTCTTTCTGAAGGACTTTTGGAAGTTGGCACCCATGAAACCATAAACGATGGGGTTGACTGAAGAGTTGGCATAAGACATGCAGTTGGCCCATGTTTTGATTTTATATGTGGCGTAGTTTGGCTGGTAGTCCGGATAGAATGACTGGAAGAGGACAAAGATCTGGATAGGACCCCAGCAGATGGCAAAGAGCAGGACAATCACCACCACCATCTTGGAGACTTTGCTCCTGATACTTAAAGTTCTCTCAGACAGGAGGTTGACCTGTGGAGCAGATGAGCAGAAAGGAACTTTTTGTGTTACACAACATATACAACTATCTAAGTCTGCCATGGAAAACATGGCTTTGTTTGGGAGCAATTGCAGAAACAAGCTGTGAATACAATACTGACTTATCACTTTTAAAGTTTAGATTATCACGTGGAGTTGAGTTCATGTCCAGTGAACACAGCGATCAACATTCAAAATCTTGACTGTTTTGTTGGTGTTTTGGGTTGTGTTTTCTTTTTTTTTTTTTTCACTGGACAAACATTTTATAAAATCAATTTTGAGTGTCTGGTGACCAATGAGACTGGACCACAAAGGTAAAGGTAACATAGAGGGCCAGGAAAATCTAAGATGTTGAAAAGCACCTTAGAGTTACCATTAGTCATATTTCTCTGTGGGTTTGTTACTTGAGCAAAACTCATTAAACATAATGCATTAAAACACATTTTAAGCTAAGTTAACAGATAAGACGGGCATGCAAGGGCAAGAGCAAAAATAAAATTAAGCACAAAAAAAACTTGTCAATACCTGATAGTTGTTGTCTACAGGTTCTACAGTGGGCTGGCCCACCCTTTTCACCATTAGAGTGTAGCAGAAGGAGATAGTGAGGACGGGCAGCAGGTAGGCAGCAATAAACTGATAGAGGATGAAAGCCCTCTCATGTGTTTTGGAGGGGAATCTCTCCATGCAGTATTGCCTTGGGCCGTACCAATATCCTTCCTCTATACGTTGGTACATTAAAATCGGAGTTGACAAGATAAAGGAGCCTGAACAGGACAAGGACTGTATTAGTTGAAATTGTACATGCCATTTATTTACCCAAATTTTATACAAAATTTTCTTTAACTCTATGGTTAAATAATTAAAGTCAATTAAACACAGTTATGTTTCTATCAAGCAGGACAGACCGATCCAAATGCAGATGCTGACAACCATGGCTACTCTCGGGGTACGATGACGAAGAGATTTCAGAGGGTAGACTGTGACATAACAGCGGTCCCCACTCATAGCAGTTAGAGTGATACAGGTGGCTTGGACTGTCACCTAGGAAAGACACAGAAACATAGTAATAGTAGTATTACTGTATTTTGTGTAAAATATCAGAGGCATTAGAATGCACTTTCTGTGTAATTTAGTGTTTCTACTACAAACATCCAGGCCAGAGCACAATTATTTGTTGTTTCTCAGTAGCAATGTATGATGTGACAACTTCAGATTTGATACTGTATTTTCTCATAACTCAGAAGATTTTATGTGTCATATATTGAGGAGGAATAAATGCCAAGTATTAAAGAAACATAACCAAAAGCACTGGAGGAGAAAAATAGCATTATCTAAGAATGGCAATGACATGGTAATTTTGATATTTCTCCCACTGATACGTACAGTATATGCTGGTTAGCACTGGTATTCACCATCCACTAATAATAATAATAATCAGAATAGTAATAATCATAATAGTGACATACTTTATTCATTCCCTTGGCAAAATTGTTGTTGGACAGCTGCCAGACAGTACATATTGGCACAGCTACAGGGTTTCAGTGCCTTTTCCAAGGGCACATCAACATGCAGCCAGGAGAAATCAAATCACTGACCCTGTGGTTTGTAGCCAAATAAATTGGCTTTATTTTTCAGTTTTTTAGTTATTTTTCAGTAGTTGTAAAAAAATGCATTACATTAACATCCTGATGCAGCTAGTTGTGTTCTCAGAGAGCCTATTACAAACTTTTGAGATCTAAAAATCTTGGGATGCAACAGAAGTCACGCAACATCTTGTTAGTGGCGTCCTGTGCATCCAGCCTTATGGTTAAGCAGCCCTCATTATGATGAAAAGGCAAAGTTCACACAGCTTTTTTGTTCTTAAGAAATCAGATTTATTCCAGACTAATTTCCCAACTTCACTGAGGCATTTTGCTAACGAGCTCTTTCTTTTAAACTCAAGTGCACTGGTGAAGAGCGAGGAACAGAGTGAGGGAGGAAACATACTGAGGAACAGGAAGACAGGAAGCAGAGAGGAGGCTGCATTTGCGATAAGTATTTTAATTAGCATATGAACAAATCATTCAATTTAATGTTTAATAGGGTTCAGTGATACTTGATTCAATTAAACTCTTGCTCATCAGAAGAATGCTAATTTAAGGCCAAATGGAGAATTCATCTCACAGTAGGAATGCTCATGTGTATTTAGAGAATGACTCACACGGACCTTGAAAAAAACACTTTTCAAAATAAAATCAAAATATTCTTGATATAAAATAAATGTTCTAAGTAAAAACCACAGTGACTAAAGAGTCCCTATTGATGCTTTCTCTTCATACACGTCTGTACATTCATTTTCAGTGGAGCAGGATGTGGCAGAAAACTAGCCTCATAGTTCTTTTCATCCTCTTCAAAAACATTTTATTTTGCTCACTTCAATTACACAAACCTCTAAGGGCCGAAGCGAGTTATATGTAAGTAAACTAATCCATATTGCTTTGAAATATGTGCAGCTGGATGAGAAATGAGGGGTCAGAAGTTATCTGTATGCTCTTCACCAAATACGATCTAATTTAGTCTCTCTTTTGTCTATGTATCTGTCAATTTCTCTCTTATCTGCGGCTGTGAAGCCAGCACCCATTACCCTCCAGAGGTTTGGAGCATCACATCAAGGTTTCAAAGAATATGAGGAGAGAGACATAAAAGAGTCACGGTGAGTTCAGTGTTAAGGCCACTGAAGAAGTGGGAATCACAGTCCTGCAACTTTTAAGATGCCTGATACAGTTAGACAACTCTACTGTATTATCTTTACTACATTATGTCTATTCAGAGAAATTGGATCTGCCATTGCAAAGAGAATATATTTAGATCATAAGGTGAGTAGTGTACTCAGTTGCAAAATGAGCTTCCGCTCCTCTTGAGCTCCTTTTTCCTTAAGTGATGTAAGACTTTCTCTAACTCTAAAAGTAATACGCTTTTTAGGTGCTAAATTCTCTACTCTATGTTGTTTATGCCTCTCTGGCTTGTTGCTAACATTTCCTGTTCAAAAAAACAAACAAAAACTGTAACACATGAGCAACACAACTATGACCGGAGAGATGCCAAAATATTTTAAACAGCTAAGGGTAACTGCAGAGTAGGGTGATAATTCTCTGAGTGTTCCCCTTTCACTTTATATATATTCATTTTATCATAGTTTAAAATAAAATATTAATTAGAGCAGCTTTAAAATAACACCATGTTGTGAGCCAGCTGCTGCTGGAAATGAGATTAATGACAGCACTGACAATAAACCAAAAACACTAAATTTGTAAAACAGTTACCTGGAAGATGCTAAAATGTTTCACAGACGTAGCATTTTCATTGGATTATACGCTATTGATTCAATAAACTATTGATTATTGCTGCTTTAATTGCAAATACAGTTCAGAGAATGTCCTGTTAACAGGACAAAACATGTCTAGTTTTGTCTTAATAATGGTTTTGGTTTGGAAGCATGTTCTTAACACCCACGGACATTATATATCACTGTGCAGGGAACAGTGATATATAATGTCAGTGGTCACTTAAGAGCAGTTTGAACCAATCATAAATTATGCATCATTTTTCATATGGCGTCAGATAATGAGGGAGCGTATTCCCCATCATCTTCCTTTGATCCATACTGACTTGATCAAACTGAAAGGTGATCACATAAATGTGATAATACTACACAATATGTATACGCAATTGACTTTGACTTTTTTCTGGCAGCTATTGAAGTAATAGTCACGTCATTAGCGTTGATCAAACATCAAGCCCTCAGTCGTTCTCTGCTGTGGTAGAATCAAGTTGTATGTTGAAGTAACAGTGATAATGCAATCTGTCATGTAATGACACTTCAACAGAGGCACACAACAGGCAGTGTTCAAGATTCACTTCACCTGCTGATTACTTATAAATTATACTTTTGTATTTCTGTGAAAAATGTTGGAGACTGAGGTGAAAAAGGAGCAGTGAGTTCTCCTGTCTCATTATGATCAATAAGAAAACCCTAATTACACTTCTCTTGTGTACATGCAATAATAAATGGTCACAGGTCTCCATTCATAGCAACTGATTAAAGGGATTTAAAGGGTTGGACGATAAAAGGCAGAAAACTGGTTGGGTGAAACAGACAAAGCTACATGGCAAGCAACTGTTTGTTTGCTTTTTCATTTTCCAAAAGAAAACGTCCAGACTCAAGAACTAGCTTCCATGTTTATATGAATAAACTGAATCTCTGCTCTGTGTTTTTAAATAAAATAAATGTAGCCTTTCTGCCTGCCTGCTTGTCAGACTGACATCTTACTCATTTATGCTCAAATTAGTCATGTACATCTCATCATTCAGCATTCATGTGTCTTTGTTTCAGACCTGACAGATTGTCTCCTCCTCCTCCCTTCAAGCTACATAATGAAAGAGCCAAAATTTTAAGCTGATCTCCAAACAAAATACAAAAATAATTTGCAGCAAATTTTAGTCAAGCTCAGTTTTCAAAGGAAAATCGTGCCTTTGGTTCTTTTGGGGATTGTGTTGGTTTAGATTTTGCATCACTTGAATCTGAGTGGTTGCTTACTAACTATACAGGAGCAGTGGAAATCCTCTTTTTCTTTTAGGCTCTCAGTGATAGTGTAGCTTTTCGAAGCTATCTGAGTCTGACTGCAGATTTTTTTAGAGTAGTCATCAGTTGGAGATCAGGCTAAGTGTAATTACGATGGCAGAGTATGATTACCTCTTAAGATCCGAGGTTCCCACCCATTTACTGTCCATTGTTGTGCACTTATGGCTATCTTAATTGACTTTCTTCTTGGAAAAAGCTTCATGAAGTTGAGGAAGAGGAACTGTATGGATATGTCATGTGTTTTTATATCACCCATATGTGCTGGTGGCAAGAAAATGTCTACTACCTGCCTTTTTTATAAACCTTTTAGCCTCATTTGACCGCTGACATTCTGCAATGCTGTTATCCCCCTACTCTGAAGTTCCCCTCAGCTCTAACTACTCTGATCAGCCCTGTTTCCAGGCACAGGGAGATGCTGAAAAAAGCTCTGATAAACCCTCTGTACACCCTGCACTAAACAGCGGGCAGATAAAGAGATCATAGTGGAGAATATAGCTGCTGCAGAGCCAGATATTCTGTATCAAGCTGTTCTGTGGTTACACCCTGATTCAGAATCAAGAAAAAGAAGCAAAATAGAGAAAGAGAAGAAAATCGCTCTCATCAAACAAGCTAAGATAAACCCACTGAACACAACCTTCTCAGTACCAAACAGCAAGTAGAAGAAGTTAGTTGGTGAACACAGCAGAGCATCTAGCAACTAAAAAGACAGATACTGTATACTCTTTAAGAGTTTGTGGGCCAAAACAGTACTAATGAACGAGTGAACATTGGACTCACATTTGCAAGAACACGATTTGACATGAATTCAATTTTGCTTACAGGTTGGTGTGCTGCCCCCAAGTGACCAAAACATTAAACAAACACAAAAGCAGATGATTTCTGTGCTTTAAGGTTGTGTTAGCTGTTTCTAGAAACTCTGAAATGGAAATGTAATGTGCCTTTTGTGATATTGTCACACACAACAGGGAGAGTGCAGTGAAAGGTACTCAACTGAAAATTCAACCATTAGAGTAGAGTGTATGCTCCCTTTAAGCTTGGTGCTACCATCTGTTGCTCTTGCAACAGATAGTATTATATGCAGGTATAAAATGTCTTTAAAATATATGTTTCTTTTAGAAACATAAAAGAAACATAGAAACATATTATTAGCAGGAAACAATTAATGCCATTTCCCCTTCTTTTCTTTTTCTTTCCTCTGGGTGGTACTTGGAAATACATTTCTTTTTTGTTCCTTAAAGTTATACTTGATGAATCAACTGTCATTAGTCTGACACATATTTTCAAGGGTTCTGCAGAAAGTCTTTTCAAGTTGTGAAGTTTTAATTCCTTTCATCTTAAACTCTTTCAAGAAATGGGATTAAAATAACAGCAATGAGACTTTTCCTTTTATTGTAATGTAATTTTGAAAAGACACACAACTCGGATATCATTGCACATTTGATTGCTCTTGTTGAAGGGCATTTGTACCAAAAACTCTAAATGTCATCACTGTGGGCAAATTTATTGAATCATGGGGTTTTGTTCAATTTAAGTTTCAGTAGCATTTGATGAAAATAGTTCTGTGTATGTGAAAGCACGTTTTTGAGCCATGGAAGAATTTAATTAGAATTGATAAGATTTATAAGATGAAAAAAAAAAAAAAAAACGTGAGTCATATTTTTACCTGCTGTAGAAAGGCAACAAATTTGCACATGAAATTGCCAAAGATCCATCCAGGGAGAGGATAGAGGGTGGCAGTGAAGGGGACGCAGCACACCAAAAAGATGATGTCAGTGGCAGCCAGGTTAGCTGTAAAGGGAGAAGACAACATACAGTATGTCAGGTGAATGGTCTATAGCACAGTTTTTTATAGATAATATAACTGAAGTTGTGTTAGGTAAATATCAAACTGATTCTTCTATGGTTCTAGACAAAAAAGAAATGACATCTAATCAATAGAAACACATTTAACTACTATCCTACTGTCTAATGATAACCAGGGAAGATGATTATCACTAGGTAGTATCCTGCATTACTGTTCTATGTTTACATTTATGTGCATGACACAACATTAAACCTAAAACAATTATAAAACAATATAACAGTCCACTAGTTAACTGACAAAAATGTATTTTAATAATCTGTTAATAATTTAAGTCTTTTTGGGTCGAGGTTCCTGCTTATTTAATGTTAATATATGCTGGTGCTTATGTTGCTTCAACAAGAAAAAGTAATTTCTGTATTTTATTTGATTAATCGATTAATTGAGAAAACTACTGACACATTCATTGCTAAACTGCTACTGGCAGTGTCACATGAATACACATGAAGAAGACTAAAATGAACCCAACATTAAGAACCCATGTTAAAACTAATCATTTCTGCACTGCATTAGGGATAATTTCTTGTTGAACTAAATACTAAATATACTAAATCTGTCTGCTTCTTGTGCACCACAAATGTGAAAATTAGTAAAACATTTAAAGTAGTTACAAATATGTGACTGTACTCTAGCCACAATACCATCTAGCTGGAGATGACATAAGAGCTAGCAATGTCTGTACTATCTACTGCAATCCAGTGCCATTTCTTTACTGCATTATTAAATATTACCTTCCTGAAGGTAATGATGTTCAGTTGTGTTGACACTGCATTTATTCATCTTGTTATTTTTGTGCACACCTCAGGAATTTATCGATGTGTGATTCTGACAACCTTATTCATAGGTAATGCAAATCTGGAGTCACTGACGTTAAGTATAAAGGGACAGAATCATTATGCATTTACTTGTTGAAAAGCTGTTGCAGCAAGAAACTGTTGATTGGCTGACAATACGTTGAACAGTACCTACATACACATTCTTAGAAAAAGTGCAAAATGTTTCACATTGCCTACCAAATATAATCATGTAAATGCACATAAAAAGCACAAAAGCAATTCCTGTTCAGATAGCACACCAGAGGTTGTTGTGATCATTCTGGCAGTCTGATCTGGTTTTTGATTTTCTCACATTATTCCGTCATTCTGACAGATCCGCCACACACTGTTTCCTATTTGTTTTATGAGCTGATCTAATCACATTACGGAAGATAGACCATTACGCTGAATGGGATGGGCATACGGTGCAGGCTCTAATCTAAGACTGCCGAATATTAAACTGTTTCAGTGCTGTGACCTTCAGTGTTTTTGTTATCCAAGATCAAATGTTTGCCACATATACAGAGGACTGTGTACACATATACACAAATGTTTTTCACAGTAAATCACTGAATTGCACAAATTCCTTTCATCATTGACAGATTAGCCATATGCATCTATGTGACATGTTTTTGTTTTCATTTGATGTGTTGTTTATTTCTGATATTCTGTTGACTTAACATCATTTGACCAATCATTTTGGCAAGTGACAGGTGACATCACATCTCTATCAGACATCAGATTGATTCCTGTGACAAAAATCATTTGCCCGGATTACAAGTGTGTGTGTGCAGAGACCGGAGGAGTCAGATACTATCTACAAAATGCAGATAAAATACACTAGTTTTAAGTCCTTGTCCTGTAGTAGAAACTAATTTGCGCTCAGTTAAATCCACTACTAACATGCAAACATTACACAATAGATGAAGGAGACACACTGTAGATCACATACATTATGTGATACATTATGTACACACTTTAAGCTGATGCTTTATGTATCATAGCTCACCCAGACTGCCCTGGAGACATAAATCAGAAATACAAATACGCATACAGTATGTTAGTTTTTACTCTTCTTTATATTCACCTATGTAGAAGTTGGTTGCCGTCCTCATCTGCCTGTGTTTAGAAATGACATAAATAACAAGGGAATTGCCCACCAGCCCAACGAGCATGATGAGAGAGAAGAAGAGCGGGACCAGCCAGGCATCTGTGAGAAAAGGATGCTGATCTCCTTCCTCCTCATCATTGTCTCCACGTCTTCCTAGAGAGAAGTTAGCTTCAGAGCCGTTTATCCATACCTGCTCAGTGGAGTTCCACAGCTCCTCAGAGGAGTACATTGTGAAAGAATGGGAGGTATAAAAGTGAGGCAAGAGAGTGAAGAGACTGGGCTGTGACTGACATAGAGGGAGAGATGGCAATTAGGAGAAGGGAATGTGCAGTAAGAGTCCTGTTTGCCTTTAGGCTAAGAAGAGGAGAGAAGACAGGAAAGACAGATGCATGAGAGAAAAGTAGAGGGAAGTGCAGAAGCAAACAGTGAAGAGAGGCACAAGTTAGGAAGTAGGGATGGAAAGAAATGGAGAGGGAAATTTTGGGTGTAAGAGGAATAGTTAACAATGTAAAGAAAAGGTGAAAGGATAATGGAGACAAGAAGAAATGGGGAAAAAAATCTCTGGAGTTGCAATATGGTGTTCACTTAATTGCAGCCCAAAGCAGGAACATAACAAGAAAAAAAAAGATTGCAGGCAGAGAAGAGAGGAGAAATGCTTCGTTTCTTCAGTTCAGGTTGGGTGAAAACTACTCCTTCTGATGCCACCACATCTGCTCTCAGACCTTTAAAGCACACTGTGTTTCTGACTTGTGAGATAAGAAAGCCTCCGGCCAGTGCTGGGGATTTGTTCACGAGGAGCAGAGTGTATGCTGAGCTGCAGACAGACGTCTTCTGAGCGCTCTGTCATCAAATGCCCAAAAGGTAAACAATCCATTGTAGTAGTAGCTTCCTTTCCTAGAGTTCCTTTTCATCCCTCTTTGTTCCACCATCGAACCGTTACTCTCCGTAGTGAGCTCCAAGCATTTCTTCTTAATCTTCCATTCAAGAATTTTGCTTTTGGGGGAAGTGGAGTAACTTGACTCAAAGAAGACACAAGCTTGTGTAGGAGTCAGTATTTGCTCTATAACCTTGACAAAAGTATGCCTGCCAAAATGCCTCCTTTAAAAAGAAAAACCCCAAGCATCATCCGTTGCTCATTGTCCAAGCAGAGCTGAGCTGATTTAATTTATCTTTGAGCGGAAACAGCCTTGGCTCCAGTCGAGCAGAGAGCACAGCGAAGGAGATGCTGCCGGCTTTATAGTACGAGCATGAGCAAGGACACACAGACGCAGTGGGGAGAGGTGGTGTATACACACACACACAGTGAGTCTGAATGCATGTGGGCTACTGCATGATTCTGGGATAAATAGCTGATGTCAGGGTCTCCTAGCAACGTTATCCCTCAGTCCATCTTTTTGTAACATTTTATAAAAAATGCTTGTCTCTGTTTCTCTTCTCAGTCTGGTCCACAGGGAATTACAATAACTTAACCCCTGTAGCTAATAAAAATACCTCCACACAGGAAGAGCGTAGATGGGAACAGTTGTCAGGTTAAATCTCAGGTTAAACATGGGCTTTTTGATACATTTAGTGAGATAAAAGTTATTTTCCAACACATATTTTCCTGCTATGTAGCATTAAAACATCCACTGATTGTCTTATATACACTGGTGTTTCTTGGTGATCTGTATTTTAGGGGGTTTAGGGTGAAAGGCTTCATTTTTAAATCTCTGGCTGCCTCAGAGTGTCAGTAGCAAGACACTGAACCCCACATGTATGCCGGGGCACGCTGCAAGGTGCATGTGTCAGATACCAACCGTCACGTCAACACACGTCTGTCTCAAAAAGTTACGTCATTCATATTTTTGTTAACCACATGAAGAATAAGGGATGTGAAGAAATATAATTATAAAATATTTTATTATAGCTCAGGGAACCAATCAGACTTTAAGATCAGATATTTATGGGAGTAAATATCACATATTGTGTTATATTTTATAAGAAATAGATTCTGGTTATATGGCAGGCACTATGATGTACAACTTATCTCAACCAAGACATATTTGCACCATCCCAGCAGGGCTTTTGCCCAGTGCAGATATCTATTAGTTAGAACTATTTACAAATGTATATTATATACACACTACCAGACCATGTTCTGCCAGCTGCAAGTACTGCTGCCTCAAGCCAAGACAACACCATGGGGTGGCCAGATTTGCAAAATACTAAACTCGCAACCCTGTATGGAGAGGCACACATACCAACTTGCCAGCTGCAAAGAGTGAAAAAACAGGAGTCATCACATACCTGTGTGTTCACCCAGTGAATTTTTTAATACACCTTCAGGCAGAAACCTGCACAACTTGTGATGCACATAGACAGTCAGCTTTCCCTCACTGTCTTGGTCAGTCAGTCTCATCATGAAAGTTAAAGGTTTGCTTGACATTAACTTCAGATTTTATATCTCCAGAGGCTCTCACATGAGTTTCCTCTAAACCATGAGAATCAAATGTAAGCTCGGAGTTGAACTGGGTGACTAATGACAGCTTTATACCTCTTTCATGCACCTCCATGCATTTGTTACTTCGTAATTCATTGTTAATAGGATGCACCAATCATTCTTTAAAAAGCCTCCAGTTAATCCAGAATGCTGCAGCCAGAGTTTTGACTGGAATTAGCAAGAGAGATCATATT
>JAUBNQ010000009.1:14209397-14232416 GCA_032353495.1 Ctenopoma kingsleyae
AGGCACATATTTTTTCCTTTTGTTTTTACTTGGTCTTGGCTCAGTCACAACTTTAACTTGTCTTGGGCAAGGTTTATGAATAGTAATTTTAAAAAATACGTGAATATATAATTTTTTCATGTGTTTACTTCAGTGCATCCATCCATCCATCTTCATCCGCTTATCCAAGGTCAGGTCGCGGGGGCAGCAGCTTCAGCAGGGATACCCAGACTTCCCTCTCACCATTCGCTTCTTCCAGCTCCTCTATGGGGGATCCCAAGTTGTTCCCAGGCTAGCTGAGAGACATAGTCCGTCCAGCGTGTCCTGGGTCTTCCCTGGGGTCTCCTTCCGGTGGGGCATGCAAGGAACACCTCACCAGGGAAGCATCCAGGAGGCATCCTAATTTTGATGCCCGAGTCACCTCATCTGACTCCTCTTGATGTGTAGGAGTAGCGGTTCTACTCTGAGCCCCTCCTGGATGACTGAGCGTGTTTACTTCAGTGGTACCAGGAATAAAAAAAAATAGCCTGAGTTGAACACAATTATTCTTTTTAATGCAATGATAAGCTTACGCGAGCACAGTTGAGCCAGTAACTAATAAAACAACATATTTTTTTTGGCCTATTATTGAAACTCAATGTACCTTCCTAGATAAGATAGTTTATTTGTGTTATTTGTTTTGCAAAGGAGAGCAGCATCTGTAGCATCCACAGGCAGAATTATAGACTCACTGATGTCAGTGATTGATGATTATATACACAGAAGTGAGCAGAACAGCTTGTATGAAAGCTTACATCCTGATTAGAGTCTAATTTTATGGCCAGTAGTGTTATGCATCTTGTATCTCAAATACAAATCTCTCACTACATGTAAAGAAGACAGAGAAGAAATAATGAAAACCTGTGACATTTATGTGTTTTTCTTTTCATCTCTGAGCTCATCAGTTGAATATTTCTTCTAACTGTGTTCCTGTTCACGTGAACACACTCGATGGGGCTTTGTTAATGGAGCTTAATGGCTTTGAATGGAACATTATGGTCTCCATCTTGCCTGTTTTATTAACCCTTGACATTTGTCAATATCTTAAAAAGGGACATTTGTATTTATAGAAAGTCTGCAGTGGAAACAAAGTGTGTGAAGATGGAGGAGACATCTAAAAAAAAAAAAGCCACTGTGGGAACATAATGTGCTTTCTCATAATCTAATGTGAAATTAATCACTCAGTGGATCCTGTACATGTAAATCAACTGAGCATTAATCACTGGGAGCATTTTGTGTTTTTCCATTTTTCCACTGAGCTTTCCACCTGTAAAGAATGGAAAGAAAGATAGAATGAGAAGAAAATATACTGTGCTCCATGATAGTTTGCTTCTTTTGAGGATGTGTTTCATACCAATTGATTTTTGACCCCGGTCATGCCCTGTTTCCATGGCAATGTTTACATTACTCTGTTGGAATAAGTGCATATGGATGCATGCACAACACAAATAAGATCTGGCTTTGCTTTGGGCTGTTTTACAAAATACTGTGTATGTAAACACATTCATAAAAACAAAAGCTTGGGATCCATTGATATGGGGAAATGTGCCTTGAATGAGTGCTGGTCATTTATGACAATAAAGAGATGTTTAAGCTGCAAGCATGAACATTAGTGCCGATAGTGTCGGTTATAAAATAAAACTAATGTCCTGTTTTATGTAATGCTCAATAAGGCATGCACAGTCATCGTTTTCTGTTTTTTTATGCCAAAGGGTCATTCAATAGTTTTGCATTATGGATAAGTCAGAGAAGATTAAGATCAGTGGGCAAAGTGGTCGATAGTCAGACGTATGTGGGCACCCAGCTATTACATCTCTGTGTGATTGTTCTCATAGATTGTCTTGGGCATGAGTCTGCTGCTGTAATAACCTCCATGTCTTTGATGATCTTCTATAAGCTCTATAAGAGTTTGCAAGTTGCTACTGAGATTTGTTCTGATTCAGCCAGAAGAGCACTGGCGACCTTGGTGATTAGGTCTGGCTTGCAATTTGTGAGGTTTGTATTACCCTGTTTATGGTTTCTCTTTTTGAAAAAAAATACTATGTCATAATATTTGTTGTCCAACAGTGATTTCAGGGCCTCAGTTGCTTCTGATAAAAGTTTTAAAGGTCAAGTCTCTGTCTTTAACCTTTGGTGGAGGCATGTTTTGCGCACTGTGTTTCTCACTGACCTACAAGATCTAGTACAAACAACCACACTTATAATGCACATAACTATGCGTGTGGTCAATATGATGTAGTCAGGGTTTCATATTGGTAAAATGTCTGAAACAGATTTGCCCTACTGCTTTGTACGTTTTAAGATATACAGTACAATGGAAGATTTTAAGTCTTGCATAGCAACAATCCTTTACCAACCACAACTTCATTGCTAATGAAAATCTGTCTTAAAATCTCACTGGTAATAGCAAGTCTTGACAAACAGGGAAATAGACAACACTTTCAGTAGGAATAAGGCTGAATTCAGATGGAAACTAAAAGCTCTGGATAATGAAGAAAGTTGGGGTTGTTTTGAGATTGCCATAGTGATAAAAATCAAGCTTCTAATATGAAAACAGCAACTTTTACCAAAGGTCATGTTATTTAACTTGAAACAAAGAAAGACAAAGAAACCTGAATGTTGCCCGAGGCTGCCAAACAGTTATACTGCTGGAGGTGAACAGTGCATGAAAGTTAATGAATGTAATGTGCAGTTAGAGAGAAAACAGGCTAAGCAGGCTGAAGGTAAAAACTGACCCTAGAGGGCTGATGTGATGAACAACAAGGTTAAAGAATCAGGTTTAATTAAGCAGACACACATGTTGGTAAGCAAATTGGAAAAACCACTTGCTGTCACCCTGACCATTGTGAAGACACCTGTGTCTGAAAGTAGATGAACTTTTGAGTGGTTTTAGTGGCTGCCTGTGGTGGCATAGCGGAGATGTTGTCATGATCATCCATCCACTTTTTGTTTTATTTTGAAAAACCTTTTCAATTTCCTGTTTCTAGATTTTTCCACAGTCATTTTCCACTATTCTCACTTGTCCTTAGACTTTATATACCCCTTCCAGAAGCCTTCCCAGTTTCCCAGATTGTTTGTTCTCATCTAGTAGATGACTCTCCAGCCAGCTCTCCTGTTTGACCTGAACTCCTGTTACCGATATCTGCCTGACCTGCATTTTCTTGACCTCTCCAAGGACCTGTAAGTTACATTATAATTGTTTTTGGATTCTTTGTCTGTCTGGCTTTTGTAAATTCTGACTCTGTTTGGACTCTGACCTCTGGATGAGTTTTTGGATTTGTGCTTTGGATCTGTAGACCGAATTATCTGTTTGATAAAGAGGATTTGGACATGTATTAGGATTTAATTTCCTTTTGTGAGAACATACAGTATGGTATAATCAGCATGTTAAGAACCTGTGATCAAAGACTGATGCAGTCCTTTTTGTGCACAAAAGCTTTACAGTTTTTAACAGGCATCTAAATATAGTATGGGGGACTGACCCAAAAGGAATTAAATGGATAGTGTCAAGATGACCTCAATAATAACAGAATGAGTCTTTACAGTCTTTTCAGCCAGTGACAGAAAATTGGTAGCCATGACTCAAATCTGTGATAATACCTAATTTCCTTCCTTGTATGGTCCCTTGCTTGGATTATTAATACACTGCACAGCGAAGAAACAGAACCTATAGGTATAAAGTGGAGTGCCACCAATATTAGTGTCACTCAGTGATTGTGATCTTGCTGATGTGTTTCCTGGATTTCTACTGAAATAAGACATGCAGGCTTAAGAGGACACAGAAACAATGATGATTCTGGAAAATAGAAAAAAAAAAAAGTGGTTGCCAAATGATAGGTAGATGTAGAAGAACTAAATCTATTGCTTTCCAGCTAGTGTGAATATGCTGTCTTTAGGGCCTGTGGTCCTCATTTAATCATTTCTGATCTGTGATGAAATAGTAGACAGAGCCAAACATTTACAGCTGAGTGACTTCTGTGCCCTCAGAGGTGAAACCTGCCACAGATTGCCAAGAATTATAAAATGAGGATGGGGACAGTATTCTCAAGGGTAAGAAGTCAGAGAGCCGGTGCTGAAATTAATGAAGAGGAAAAGTCAAACTTCTGGATTGTTTCTAACTCCGTGCTGTCAGTCTAATAGTGAAGACTGTTAGAGAAATGCATTTTGTGGTCTTGTCAATCTTTTACATTCCATTAAACTAAAAATTTTTTGTTAAACAAACATAACTATTTTTGTCATTAATAGGGACACGTGTCACCATGAAAACACAGACAGAGAATGCTTATCACAGAAGTTAAACTCATCCAGTGTCAGTTTAATGAAAATACAGGCTTTAGAGAGGAACAGGACATGACCCTCACCCTGGTGGATCATATCATTTGCCATTTACTGAATATATCAAGTGCAACTATATGTCAAACCACAGGCAAATTCCAGCAATTGTGTTTCTAAAAAGGCTTGCAAGAGATATTGTAGTATGAAATAAATACTTTTGTGTAGATCCTAATAAAAGATCACAACATATTTCACTAGATGTTGGTAAGTGGACCTGTCTTTCAATTAGGATTTCAATTAAAAATACTTTTAGATTATGTTTGTTAATGTGTTTAAACTATTTATATTCCAAGCCCAGGCTTAGGTATCGTTGAGGCTATATTTCAAATGTTCTACAGAACCAAAGTCGTCACAGACATTTTACATTTTTAAGGGGTTTGATTTAGCTTTTTTTTTATTAGATAAAGATTTTCTATTATAAAATTGTCTTTTGTGACCATGAAGTTTGATAGAACATCTTATAGTATAAAGCTGTGTTTCTGAACTGGATAAAAAACATGTTAACATAATATCCCTGTTCTTCTTGTAATGAACAATGAATAGAGATGTTATGTTAATATGTTATGCTAATATAGCTGTCAGAATCTTTACAAAAATAACAGTATAATGACCTGCTGTGCAATATAACTAATGCATTTACTCAAGTAAGCTACTGCAGGCTACTTAGGCTACTTGCATTTGAATATTTTCTTTTCATGCAAGTTAAGGCCATGTGTTTCACTACATTTAAAGGAAAAATTGTGACTACACACACAAGCAAGCTGATTCCTAGATTAGATTAGAGTGCAACAAGTGTAATGCTGCTGCAATACAACTGTACACACTGCACATGATCATATATCATAACATATACAGATGACCACAGTGACATCTAGCGCTCATTACCTTCACTGCATGTAACTCTACCGCATTTTAGGACACATTCGGTTACAGCGAAACACTAGCATAAAAGAGCTGCTTACGTCTCTGTTTTCAGAAATGTGTCAAGGAGCCAGAAGGAAATAAGTAAAGCAAAAAGCACATTATTTCTCTCTGGATTACAGTGGAACAAAAAATGAAAGTAGGGCTTATAAGATTGAAATATTCAAGCAAAGTAGGCTATAAGTAACTTGTAATTAAGTGCAGTACTTAACTGCGTTACACCACTGTAATACACGAGGAATTAGTAAACATTTTCGTGAACAGATTAGGATATTGTAGCCTGTCAGCGAGGTGAAGAAAAAACGAATCCGGACGCAGCCCTCCAGTCTCCGGTCACATGCTAGTCAAGCTGGATCAGCTGACACCACAGAGCTTCTTCTTTTGATGCTCTTCCTCCTCCGTCGATAGACAGCGATTCTTGAAATAGTACTACTTCATTATTTTAGTTTTAGGGGTGTTAAATTCTGTTTGAGGCAAGCGTATCTCGCTAATCCAGCAGGTTCAGCCGGCGTATAGATGCTGCTAGAGTGGATGATGAACGGACACGCCATTCTTTACACGGGGGTCACTTTGGCCTTCTGGAGTACCATACTAATCGTCGGTAAGATCATTTTTTCCCCGACAGTCGTCAGCAGTCGCAAATAATGAATGAAAGAGCATATGTCTTAGACATAGGTAGTAATCATAATGTAGTTAGTTGTTTTTTCTTTATAGAACATCGCTTTGGTTTGCGTTTGACAGCTGTTATTTGGGACGTGGCTAAATCATGGGACGAGAGTGGTTTCGGCTGTTTCCATTTTGTTTGCTACCTATTGCTGATAATTTACGAATTGAACATAATGTTATTCATGCAGACTAGTGCTAGAACGGCCAAACAGTTGGTTGTGAAGTGTTACCAAAGTGTCGTGTTAACGTTTAAACAAGCTGTATCTTACATCTACGTTAGCTCCGCGCTAGCATCATTTTAAGCTAACGTTAGCTAGCTCACCACCGGCTGCAGATAAATTCAGGGGTCCAGGTGTTAGACTGCAGTGCATGCTATTGACATTTCACACTTCTGGCTTTGGTGGAATAGTGTAGCACAGCGCTGAATGTAATTTTTTTTAGTATTTAAAGTCATGCAGCTATGTGGCAAAAAGCCTAACTAAGGTTAGCTGGTAATGACTGATCCCAAATAGGAACTGCAGCGGTTTTCACGTGAGAATGAGGTATCACACTGAAGCAACAACTTCTTTCCCTGTGAGCATATTTAGCACAGAAATGTGACCTTACTTTACATATGATGCAGGGAAAAAGTTTAATAATGAAGTGTCATACGCTAAATGTATGCAATGAAAGATTCACCCTTTGCTTTAGACCAAGCATAAGTGTAAATTCGCATCTGCATGATCTTTTTCTTCACTTTTACATACGAATTAACTCATTATTTTTGTTCCTTTAGGTCTCTGCTATACCATATTTGACCTAGGGTTCCGCTTTGACGTGGCATGGTAAGTAGTGTTGGCATAAATCTACTCCCTCATTCAGTAAAATATTATCAGCGCACTAAAAAACAATAATAGACCTGCAAAAAGTAGATTAATTTAGTTGCTGCTTTCGTTATCTATTTATGTCTCTTGAATTTGATGGTAACAGTAAAACTAATAACCTCATTCAGGGTCAGAGAATAGGTTTTTAAGATCCTGTGTTTCCCATAATACGATATCATAAGAGCATCTTTTACTTTATTGTTATTGTATCAGCAGTTTTTATATAACTACAAGTGTTGGGTGCTCTTGACATTGTACACTGGAGAGAACAGTACTGAATTCAAGACTGAAACACTGGCCCACACAAAATACTAAAGCTTTACATTTTATTGCGACTTAACCAAAATATTTTGCCCAATTTGATAGTGGATGATTTAAGCCTTCTAGACATTACTCTTTTATAGACAAACTCATATACAAGTTGAGGCAGCTTAGACGTTACAGTACTTGTAGTAACAGTACTAAAGATACTGTATTAGTAGCAAAAACTACACTGACTTTTCCCAGATTACACAATTTCAGGGCAGCAGTGACAAGCAGCAGTGCTAATAATACGTTTTTGTTTCAGTTTGTCCAAGTATTGCTCTGAGAGATTGACTAATCTTCAGTTCTACACATAGCAGTTCAAAAGTCAACTTCTTTATTATATTAGAAGTATAAAAGATAACTTTGATTTGTTAATGTATTTTGTATAATTGATGTTCATAACTAAATTTAGATAATAAATATGTATTCAATGAGCTCACACAGATACAGGATAATACATTTATGCTGTAAATGGGATTTTTAAGGTGAAGTAAACATTTTGCTTCAGTGAACCATAGAAGGATTAATTTTCTTTTCAGATGCGTCTGTAGCTTGCTGAAATATTAGTATAGTATTATTATTATAGAGTATGTGGTCTGGTTTAGCGGGCAGTTACTTGCTCTTGTTTCCACTACAGGAAAGTCATGAGTGTCTTGCTCACCAATGCAGTGTCTGCAGATCATCACTGTGGTTGTTCTTTGCTTGAAATGGAACATATTATAATTCTGTCTGGAGTTTGGCTTTTTTATGCTTGAGTTATTGTCATTGCTTTGAGTTTTAAAGAGTTACTTTTAATACTGACTGACATTTAAACTTCACGACTAAGAAGTTTAAATTGAAAATAAAATGTATATATGTACACAGTATGTTTTGCTTACACACATTAGTTTTTCAACATCCTGTAAACATTGGCAGTGATCCCTCCTAAAGTCATCCGCTCTCTTTCTTTGCAGGTTCCTGACAGAGACCTCACCTTTTATGTGGGCCAACCTGGGCATTGGCTTGAGCATCTCTTTGTCTGTGGTGGGAGCTGCCTGGTGGGTGCCTGGGAACACAGTTTTAAGTGTATAGTGCATACTTCTATCAAGTGGTGACAGTGGTCTGAAAACCTAATTGCAGCAGCCTTTTATTTAATAGTTTCCTCTTTCTTGCAACACCCAGGGAGAACATTGTATGTAAATGTGGAACCGGGAAAGTCTTAAAATTAGTAATACAGGAACACACCAGTATCATTTGGATGGAATTGTGTGTTAATTGTTGAATTATAAGCTACAATGTCAGTGACCCCACAAATACTGGTGGCTATTGTTGTTTGTCTCTTGAAGACGTCAAAGTGAAAACTGTAGAAACGATGCACTAAATGGGTGAAAGCATTAACCTCCGGACAGCCTGTCAAAGAACTCTTTCACAGATTTCTTCTCATGGATATTCAACAAGCAGAACTGGCTGAACAGCTACTGATCAGGGCCAGTTAGAACCAATGGTGCAGGACTCATACAGGCGGCTGTAAGCCAGACACAGGTCATGATATTATTATAGAACCAGAACATATTATAACTTTACAAGAGGTGAATCTGACCTAGCTCAATTGCAGATTTACACCTGACATTCATTTAGGTTCTCTGTTTTTCACATTTAGTCTTTTGTGTCTTTTTTTCGCCCACAGTATGTTTTTGCACTTTCTCCATTCATACATATTCAGAAAAGGTTTGGTTTTATATTAGTCTCTGAACTGGTTTCTTTTTTGCTTCATATTCAGATGTACATGCAGAAATGAATTTTCATGTAGATGCTAACATTTTACCTTGTTGTTGTTGCCTGCATCTGCATTGTTAGACTGTGTTAACAGGGCTCTTTTACAGTTAAGATTAATGTTAGAAGCCATGCTGAGATCCTCGTTCTTTTACATCACCTGGTAATTTAAATGTGTATTGTTTTTTGTTTTTCAGGGGGATCTACCTCACAGGCTCAAGTATCATTGGTGGTGGTGTCAAGGCTCCACGAATCAAAACCAAGAATTTGGTCAGGTAGGTTAACTGAAAACTAAAACGGTTTAGTCCAATTCTCCCCACTCCTCCTATTTTATGGTACTTTCTGTTTTTATATTTTATTAGTCATTGTTTATAATTAATTATTGTTTGAATCTGGTCTTTTACTTGTACATGTGTCTCATCTGCCTACATACTTAAATTATATACAAACTAAAGATGCACACATCGATCGTTGGGGATCGGGCTGGTTTTGAGCTTTATCGTGACTATCGAGTATAAATTCTAACGTTGAATAAACAGCATGTACTTCGCTTAGAGTTTCGCTTCTTTGCCCTCTCACAGCAGACAGCTCACTCCCCCACCCATCCAGAAAACTTTCCTAGCAAATGCTTGTTTTGTACCGGAATAACAGTGGAGGGAAGCGAACTCGCGGAAGTGAAACCTCTAGAAACCTCTATTTGGTACCGGGCCGCAGATAAAGAAAATAATTATTTTATTTCCATTTTCACACGACACAGTCTTTTATTTTAAAACAATCACAGGCATGTTTACAAATGGAGTGCAGACTGGAATCTTCCGTTTTTTCAAAATAAAAGAATCTTCTGGTTTTTCAAAATAAAAGACTGGCAGAGTCTGCCGTCTGCGCTCCATTTGTAAACATGAGTGATGCATTGAGCATGTCAGTGCAGCGAGAGGGTCAGTTGCTGGCGATTGCAAATTATGTTACCTTTAAAGTAGGTTTGAGACTGTATAACTGTATAACACACCAGCATTTGAATCGCCGCAATAGAGATTGGCTTTGCAATCGACTCAACACCACCCCCACCCCCCAGCAAAATATATCGTGTATTGCGATATAGCTTAAAAATATTGCAATATTCTTTTTAGGCCATATCACCCAGACCTAGTTCAGATGTCCTTGGACAAAGCACTGAAACCTCACAGTGAATCTTGCAACCAGTGCATCTCTAATACACACTAATATCATACATTATTTGTCAAATATAGTCATTGAGAAAGTTTGAAATAAAAAATAATTTAAATGTTAATTGTGTCCTTCAGGGTTTGCCTTACAAAGATTCTTCAACTGCAGCCTTGAAGACTTTGGGCATTCTAGTTGTCATTTTGCTGAGATAATCAAAAAAGAGATTTCACCCCATGGACTGGCTTGATGGACACTTCTTATATACCATAGCGTCAAGCGTTTGTGCATCATGTTGAATTTCCTTTTATTCACACCATGTTATGAGGATCTTGTTGCCTTTGGGATACAGTTTGCTGGCTTATGTATTAGCAGATCTCACACCCAACCACTGAAAAATTGTTCATGATTTAGAGATTTATAATCAATCTTGGTCTGCCATGTCGTACAAATCTATATTAATAGATTGTCTCAATATTGTTGTTTGGTTTTGCGATTTTAATTACTCCTGGTGTCAGCAAAGCTCTGTGTTATGTAGTACATGAATATTTCAGTTTTGTCTTTCATCTACCTCTAGTATCATCTTCTGTGAAGCTGTAGCAATCTATGGGATCATCATGGCCATTGTAATCAGCAACATGGCTGAGGTAAGTAATAAATGTTTTTGCTGAGAGAAAACTGCATTTGTCTGTTTATTATAATTGTTGTTATTTATTGTTATTGCATTATACAGAGAGATTGTCGCACATGAATATTGTTCAGGAAAGAGCTGGGTTAAACTTTAAGCATTTGTGGCATATAGAAGTTTAAGATTTTTTTAACACCTGGAAATAACGGTTGGTTCTAAAAATGATGTTTCATCGTATAGAGTTTCAGTGGAACTACCCCTGAGGAAATCGGAGCAAGGAACTACCAAGCAGGTAATAAAACATAAAGCTACAGAATGCTTGACATAAAAGAAAGTCTGTTCCAGAAAACACTGACAATTTGACGTTTAACACATTGTGTAAACAATACTATTTCTAACTGAACAAAATATGACAATCTGGTACTAAGTTGATCGTGTGAAATTGTTAAATCATGTCCTGGATAGCCTCTAAATATGTCATGATGTGTGAAGTGTGATTAAGATTGCTCAGTATACTTTACTAAAATCTATTTAATTTTGTCAAGTCTACCAAGATGTATAGACTCCTAGACTCCCAAACTAATGTCTTCCCAATTTGCCATACACCTTGTGCCCTCTGGGGCCAAAATGACCCTGACTAGGACCCTATAGTATTACATTTTCAATACATTCTGTGTTACACCTTTAGTTTTACTAATTACTTCAAATTTATTTTAATCATGAAAGCATAGTATTGCACAACCCTCATTATTTTCAGACCATTTAATGACCTTGTGTTGTCCTGGGGTCATTTTTACTATGCACGTCATAAACTCTTATTAAGAACATTTAAAATCTGACCGGGAGCTGGGTTTTGGGGTTTAGTTTCACTCTGTATTAGTCATAAATATCTCTGACTTATTGATTGCTGTCTTTCTAGGTTACTCCATGTTTGGAGCTGGTCTGACTGTAGGCTTTTCTAACCTCTTCTGTGGCATCTGTGTCGGCATCGTGGGCAGCGGAGCAGCTTTGGCAGATGCCCAGAATGCCAGTCTCTTTGTGAAGATCCTCATTGTGGAAATCTTTGGCAGTGCTATTGGCCTGTTTGGTATCATTGTAGCCATTCTGCAGGTGAATGAGACAGTCGTAGTCCTTTTTTCCTTTAGAGGAAGAATCTGTTTGTTTGTTGTCTGTGTTTGTGGCTTGTATTTGCTGACTGTTGTTGCAGATCTCATGTTAGTGTAATTATTTCACCAAATGTCTAGATCATTCTATGTTTTGCATACACAATGATTGTAACTGTTTTCACATTTCTTTTTTTTTCAATTCTCTAATAACTAGTTTCTATTTTTTCCCTCAGACGTCGAAAGTAAAGATGGGTAACTAGGAGACATGCGGAGAAGATAAAAAGACACTGCTGGAAACATAAGATGGATTATTGTGTAAATACATCGTAAATTATTTAAATGTCTCTATTTGCCTGGTATTGTTTTTAACTATAGTTCATACAAGAGTGGTATGTGCACATGACACACATTTGTCTCATCATGTGGCAGAAGACGATCTCCAGAAGCCAATTCATTTCACATGTTGGTTTTCGAAATAACTGAGTGAGTTTTGTATGTCTCCCAACAGTTTGATGAGCTGTACAAGTACAAATGTAAATGTTTGAAGATTTTTAAGTGAAGATCTGTTTCCTAAAAGCAGCCAGTTTATAGTCAACATCCAGCCGTATCACTCAAAATCAATAGGTTCGTATGGATTGGGGTATTTTCTCACCACTCTTGGATGAAACGATGAGTTAAAAATTACACTGGAGTATTTGAAAATATTTGTGTGTGTGTGTGTGTGTGAGTTGGACAAGTGATTTTTTTTTCTTTATTCCTGTGAAGCATGAGGGTGTTTACCATTGTGTCTGTATCCAGGTCTGTCCATTTATTTTTTCTGTACTTTGCTAAATAAGCAAGATATCCTTCATCCATACAGCGGCCAAAATACAGTGTTTGTCAGGCCCCTTACTGTAGAAGTGATAGAGAATCTATGGCATTTTGAATTAGAGTACTGATCTTGAATCATTAGAAAAGTCACATACAGACAGACATACAGTTTTTTGGGAAGTCATATAGTCAGATAACAGCAGCAGATGTCTGGTAACTAGGTCATCCTTACATCCAAAAAAACATTACTGCACTGAGATGCCTGCATTTAAAACCCTCAGAAATCCTGATCACAGCTGCCAGCTAGAACTCTCACAATCTTTGCAACCTTTTGACACCACTGCTTAGGTAAAATCAGAAGCAGTAAAAATTTGTATTCAGAGTACTCACAGACACCATTAACAGGCTTACTTGGAATGGATGACTCCAAATGAAGCTGGATCTGAGGAAACCTAACATATGTCAGGTCACAAATTAACATGGTTAAAACTTATTCTCCTTCTAAAGTCACTGTTCAGTCTTCTTCCTTCTTAGAAACAGGCTATTGTTAGTAATGTTATACAGAATGGTACTGCAACTGTTAATATTACTGTAGCATCACCACTGTTGAACTTGAGGTCTTTAGGGAAAAGACTTTTGTATAGACTGGTCCTCTGACTTGGATTTTAAGCTCTCTCAGGTGGTCTGGCACCTGAAACTCTGGGTTTTATTACCTATTCAAATAGCGTTCTGGTTACAGATTTGTAAACCTCTTTTTACACAAATGTTTCATCCACCTCTTTGTTTTTTATTTTAATTAAAGCCTTCTTTTGCTTTGAATGTACAGGTTATTGTACTAAATGTAAACCATTCGTATTGTTGTTCCCACATTATTTTCTAACATTCCTTACGGTTTCCATCATGTCTGGAGTGTGGGTAGTTGTCAATTTGAATGGCAGACAAAAATTAGGACTCTTGCAACATCACAATAGAACCATTATTAAACCTTTATAATCTTAGTTTGAATGGATGTATAGCTGCAACAAGTGTTTCTGAGTTTATTTGAACTCTTAGCTGCCAATTGCCAGTAGAATAAATCAGATGTGTGCAGAGGGTGTAAACTGGTACAATACTTATGTCTTATGTTTTACGGCGACATGTATGGAAACACATTTGTCCTTACTGCATCATTCCAGACAGCTGACAGACCGTGGCTGATTGTGTATTGTCTCAAATCTTTCCTTGTACATTTTCCTCAACCCCTCTTGTGAAATTTTGAAAGAGTGTGACCATTGAATCTAACATGGGGAAACTGAATAATCTAGGCCTGGCCTCCCAGATGTGTTTAAGCAGCAAGATCTTCTTTGCCCTTACAATGGTATTACAATAGAACGTACATCAAACTCTAAGATGCCTTTGGTGAACCAGGCTCTGAGTCTGTACCACACCCCAGGCTTTCAGTGACTGTAATTGGTGCAGTGTATGTTGATGTGATGGTGATCAGAAAGTAACTCGTTGTTTTTGACATTGTGTATAATAAGAAATTGAAATTATCTTCAGTCTGGCTTCATAAATGTCCTTGAGAAAATAAAATGGTCCAATCAAGATGTTTTCTTATCAGTTTTTATTATTTCTTTAGTGCTTCTACTTCACGTAATGGTTTTTTGCTTCCACTAGATGGAGCAAAAAACCATAATATCTGTTTAACCGATTAAATGAGTACTGTACGTGCTGAAGACAGAAGATTGTTAAAAGCTTAAATGTTACTAGTCGTCATAAATTGCAAAAATAGACAAAAAAAGACCTTAGACAATTGACTTATTTTGATGTATGATGCCAAATGTAAAAAAAAAACAACAACCCTGAAGTACATACGTGACATGTAATGATTACAATAGAAAAAAATGTCTATGACCTATTAGTTGTTTAAGTAAATGGTGCCTTCCTACAAAACGTTGCAACAAGCCTAAAGCACCTGGGGAAAAAAAGAAAAAAAGGTGGATCTGAGGTTAAACACTAAAATGTCTGACAACATTTTAATCAAGATCCAAAATGTGTCAACACAATATTAATGCCAGAAACATTTTATACTGACCTAACCCATAATGACCTAATAGTCGACTATTTGAAGAACCAACCATAATAACTGTTAAAGCAAACCTTTAAAATAGGCCATCAAAACTAAAAACAAAGAAAAGAAAAGAAAACATAACCCATCCAACAAAAGCAAAATTTGCCTAGTGCAACACTTTTGTAGAATTTTATGAATTGTAACGTAAAAAAAATACTATTATTATTATTATTATTGTTCCTTTGCGTGTTCGTGTGCGTGTTTCTGACATTACCAGCTGCAATCATATGAGCAGAGTAAAAAAGGCATTTCTAGACCATGCAGGCTTCCGTAGGCAGCAGGAGCGAAGGGACCTGCTTGCTGCCACAGTCTGAGAGCATCCTTTCTTTGCTTTCTTATCGTCCTCAACCAAAACACAGCGGGATGACGGAAAATCATAAGGATAGCATCTGTCTTCTCGCCGGTTTGCCGTAGTTTATCGTTGCTTTTGACGTTAGCCGCCTGGCTAGCGTAACGCTACACAACATGAGGCTTTATTTCTGAGGAGCAGACATAATAGCCTGTCTGTGGAAACGCAAAGAACATAGTTGTCCCAAAGAACCAGAGAGCTGGACTAAGCCTCTAGCATGTAGTATATTTAATTTGCAACACATGCACAGTTCCTGCAATGAAATGATCGTGGACAGTTGTTATTGAAATGTGCTCCTCCGGCTGATGTGACTAAAACGAGAGGAGAGGAGCTCCAGTAAAGAAGATGCTCAGACAGAAGTGCTCGTGTGACAACATCAAGGTAGGTGCTCTGTCTTTCTGTCTGGGATGCATTGTTTTATTCAGCGTTGCATCCACGCTTTTCTTTGTTTCCATGCTGCCTCCGCACAATTATCCACCCTGAAATGTTCTGCTTTAATATAAGCTCGGGATGTTTTAAAAATGTGGTCGCATGCACTGCCCCTAGCCCTCTTTTGTTATCATGCACATTTTCACGAACTAGCAGCATCTCTACACCCGCCATACTAGGCTCCACTCAGCCTCCCTGTACTGTTCTACAGTAAATGAAGCATTTCAACATTCAGACTGCTGAGAAGACTGCTCAGCCATGCATTGGGGTTTAATTTAAAGCTCTTAAAAATCCACTTTTTACTACAGCTAGTTGCTGGCACAGTGTGTCCCATTTTAAAGCAAAGATGCGGAGTCTAAGGTCTACAGCTTCTCATGTGTAATGATCCAGTAACAGTACACTAAGAGCAAAGAGTGCTTGTGTGCACAGCCAGCATTTTACACCAGGGAAGTAAGAGAGAACAGGAGGAGGAGGAGGGGACTTCTTCATCATGAAGCTTAACATAACCAGGCATTTACACAGAAGCTCTGTACCTAGACCATAATCCAATCTGACATCTCTCTCATTTATGACACAGTATATCTGTGGGGCTGCAGTTATAGAGGCTATAGTAGCAAGTGGACTGGATCTGCCTTATTCTGGGCACTAACTAAATTGTTCTCTTGCAGAATGGAGGTCGGTGCATTTCATTTTGATGCCGTGTCGTTCAAAGCATTTTATCATGTTAGTGATTTTACCTATTTCTTCATGTAACAGAGCTCCGGGGCTAGTAGTTAAGCCCCAAACATACAACAATAGGGCCACAGCAACAGTTATTTTCAATATTAGTTATTCAGATTATTATTTTCTTGATTAATCGTTCTCTTACATTTCAGGATATAATGACACATTTTTCTAACACATTCAAAGTCTAACCCAGGGTAGTCACGCAAAACATACAAATATTAATTTTACTGTTACATAAGTTAAATTCTGTTAAAAGACAATAAAATAGGTACATTGTGGTTACTAAAACTGGCAGTTTGAATATTTCACCTTATGTATTGGGATAATGTGATGATTTTTGCATTTTTCACTGTTATGCTGACATTATGGTCCAAACAATTGATAATTTAATAAAATAATGACCAATAATGAAAATAATAGTTTGCTGCAATAAATTATTATTTATTCAACTTACAATATTAATTCTTATTGGCATATTTTACATGTAGTCTGTGTTGTATGTACTCTGAGTTTCATGTGTGCAACATAAATAAAAAGTTTTCTCGTTGGCAGAGCAACTCAAGGTATAGTTACTTGTTCAGGAGCTTTTAATTGTGGCACATGGTAGTCATCACTAAATTATCTCACACAGGCACCATGGAGTCATGGGGCTTTTTTATTGAAGATCTTTTTTTCATTGTACAGCAGGAAAGCAGGTGTTAATAATAAAATATATGACACCTAAATTCCATTTGACAGATTCAGTTTTAGGGTCCTGAAATGGTTTATGTTGGCTCACCGGCACACTTGCATGTCTGACTGGGACACTGTAATAGAACTGAGCCATCGTTCTTACAGAGTGGAAATTGAGTTGAGATTCATCAACTGCAGTTTTAAGCTCTGGTTTCTCACTGTGTGGGTAAATCAGTTCAGTATCTCAAAGCCCACACACCAGTCCAGTTAGGTCCAATGATACTGCAGAGGCATCTTTGACCATCTGCTGTGAAAACCTGTGTTATCTATGACTTGACTCGAGGCCGATCAGATAGCAGAGAGGTGGTTATGGCATCACACTGTGTAATTACAGGTGGCCGGGTGGTCTATGTGTGTAATCAGCCTGATATGGAACCAGAAGGTCACGGTTTGAGTCAGTGAAAACTGGACTGGATTGCACCAACTAGCCTACTAGCCCGTAGATTCCTTACTAAATTTGTGTGTATGGTCCTTCATAAGTTCATGGTTACTGCTAGGTAGTTTTAAAATAGTGTTTTTCTGAATTGCAGGTGCACTGTTAAAGTAAAGAAATATCTAATAAAGACATGTAAATTTCTGTCATTAGGAAGCTGCTGTAGCTGCTTTCAGTTAACTGTGGAGAAGGATGAGCATCACAAACTGAAATATTTGCTTGCTAAAAATAAGTTAAGGGGACTAGCAATATATTTAACTCAACTTAAATTTGTAAATGTAAGAGTTTTATTTATAAGTGTATACTTGGAGAAATATGTGCTTTAGCGATAACAGTTTTTACATTTTTTGGTATGAGTGGGAAATATCCCATAACGCTAACATAATGGATGCTAGTCATACAGTTTGTTTTATATATGTATGTATATTACTTTTATTAATTTGGTTAAATTTTACCTTACAAAGATCTGAATCATTTAACTCCTTTAGAAATTTTCTCATCACTCTGATTTGACAGTGACATACTTTATTGATCTCCTTGGGGAAATTGTTGTTGGACAAGATCCAGACAGTACATGCTGTAGCCCAGCGGGACTGGGAATTGAACCGCTCACTCTCTGAGTTAGAGACGACTGCTTCACCCAATAAGCTCTTGTGGCTCTGTTTCAAGGTCACACAGTGAATGCACGTTTCTTAGCTGCGACAGTGGTATATCTTTATAAGAAGAAATAACTGTGGACAGTCCATAAAATGTTATTTTTACATTTTTCAGCCTCCTGTGGCTGTGGCTGTAGCCTGGTTGACTAGAGCATGTTATGTCACAGATACCCCAGAGTGTTTGAATCAGCTTTGTGTAAATAGTCCACAATGATCAGGTCCTCCACGATTGTTTTTGATCAGTTCACAGAGGAAGGTATCCCTGCCGATTAACTTGCTTCCTTCTTTCATGAAGCCCAGTGAAGTTAGGATAGGATGAGCAAATAGGATGTTTCATATCGGTTTCCTCATGTTCACTCATTCTCCCCACCGTGCTGGTCCTGACAGAGGCAGCTACAGATTCATCTGATCACACTTTCATGCTGGGATTTGTTGTCATGGGAACTAACCAGGCCATCCCCAAGTAACAGAGGGAGAGAGATCAGAGAAGGACAGCTGTCTGTGTGTGTGTATGAGTGTCTTTTGTTTTCTCCAGTGCATTTGTTCATTTTCCTTAATTTTCTTTCATCTGGGTTTTGAGGTGAAGGCTCAGCTTCAGTTATTAAATGCATTTTATTCTATTGTTGTTTCAAACAAAACATTGTAGCTAATGTAGAGCTGCAATGATTAGTTAATGGATTAGTCAATCAACACAATTAGTTGGCAAGTATTTGGATAATTGATTAATCACTGAAGTAATTTCAAGTTTCAAAATTTAAAATCTTTAGCTTCTGCAGTGTTAAGATTTGCAGTTTTTCTCAGTATCACATTATGTTAAACTTTATATCTTCAGTCTTTGACTTTTGATAAAACAAAAGACTATTTGAAGAGCTGGAAATTCTGATGTTAATCAGCAGATCAATCAATAATAAAAATCAATAACCCTAAACCTAGAGTGTACTAGCTAGCTTTTACCTCCTGAAGCCTTGAATTATATCTCTCTGTCTTCCTTAGTGCTTGGAACCTGCAAGATGAAAGATTTAACCCACTTTTGAGCAGGAGGAACTCTTTGCTTTCATAATAAAAATACACAGACTGTCCTCATTTTGCATTCTTTACAGAGATAACACACAGACCTCAGAACAGAGGAGACTTAGGTGAGAAGGTTTACTCACCATCTGTAGGTGAAGTAAAACTGGCCTCTTGCCATTGTTAAGATATTTTATGTCTTTTGCCCTCTGTCTTAATTGAACCACAAAGCATCTATCTTCACTATTTATTTTATGTTGTGTGATTCACCTTCCTCTGACAGTCGTCTTGCCATGCACACCCTTTGCTTGAGTGACAGCTCCTTCACACTCCTGTTAGTTTTGTTGCACCCGTATGAATCTGTCTGTTTACACTGTTACCATTCTTATTTGTTTGTAGGGTTTTGTGACATTGTGTCACAAGTGTTGACAATTGAATATATAGTTTTCAAAAAATTAGATGTACCCGGTTGTAATTACATCTTGGATATTGACGTGAACTGTAAGCGTGAAACTGGTAATTACTGTAATGTGGCTCTGGGGAGGAGTTCAGATGCTCCTGGTTTTTAATCGAGCTGCGAACCATTGTTACATCTTTTTTTCTCCTCCTGTCTATTCCTACCACAGCTCCACTATCACCAGGTTAACCTAACCATTCTTATACTCCATTTCAGCCAGTTACCTATGCCTGCTCCCTTATCTGCATGTCGTAGTAGTCCTCGAGAGTCTCATTGATTCTCCTCCGAGGTCTTATATCATGAACATGTCGCTTGCAGATACACTGTGACCATAATCATTTACAGTTCTGTGTGTGCATATTTGTCACACCTAAATGATTCAGATCATCATAAAAATAACCAGAGTAAATAGAAAATGCAGTTTTTAAATGATGATTTCATTTATTAAGGGAAAAAAGGTGTCCAGACCTGCCTGACCCTATGTGAAAAAGTAATTGCCCCCCTTGCTAAATCATGAATGAACTGTGATTTTGCACCTTTTTTGGGAAACTGAGTTCAATTTTACCACCCCCAGGCCAGACTTGTTGAATCAAGAAATCACTTAAATAGAAGCTGTCTGATAAAGTGAACAAGCAACACATCATGCTGTTATAAAGAAAGTAGGTAATGGGCAAAAATAGCATCCATGGGAGAGTTCCAAGCTGAAAGCCAATGCTGACCAAAAAGCAAAGTACACAAAGGCTTGTCTCACATTTGCCAAAAAACATCTTTATCAAGACTTTTGGAAGGTGCGCGTCACATTATATCTGGTGTAAAACTAACACAGCACTTCATAAAAAGAACATCATACCAGCAGTCAAACATGGTTGTGGTAGTGTGATGGTCTGGGTCTGCTTTGCTGCTTAGGAACTCATTTTGTCATTCACGCTTTGGAAGAAAGTAAATGAGCCCCAAATGCCAAATTGTTACCTTATGGTATTCAACTTGTCTTATTGCAGAAAGTTGATGAAGATCACTTCTTTTTACGAAAAGTAACAATAACTAAAACCCATTCAACAGCCTGTGATTAGACAGTTTATCAAGTACAGACTGAATGTTAATACAGATGTAAATGGGAGTGAAACAGACCAGCTCGTTGGTAACAAGGGATTTCCTTCCTCTGTTTTCGTTATAGCCCAGTGAAAATCCTCAGGGAGCTGCCCTAGTGTCTCATTGTTTTAGGTTTATCTTCAGGTTACTCCACCTTTCTATAGATACTGGGAAACATGCTGTTTTCTTTTACATTTAAAAGAGAAAAAAAAATAGATACAATGAAAATAGTATCCAAGAGCCCACGCTGATTAAACAAACAGCCATTAAAAGCATAATTGGACAGTAGTGGCCTTAAGCCTAATGTCCCACAAGCCAAAAAAGAAGACGCTCATTTAAATAAACTGTCTTTAAAGCCCCTCACCAAATCCTCATCTCACTCCCTCTACCCACAATCCCTCTCCCAGTGAAGCCTTCCTTCCGCAGAAGCATTTCATTTGTTTCTTTGCTTTTTTGCCAAATGAGCAGCTGGATCAGAGAGAAAGGGAGAGAGACAGAGAGAAAGAGGAGGGAGAGAAGGAGAGAGAGAGAGATGATGATGTTTCCACTGTAGTCTATGGACTGTAGCTACAGACTTTGTTGTATTTGCATAAGTCGGGCGCAGGCTTCCTGCTGAGAAACAGCAGATGTAACAGTGGAGAATAATTCCTTGAACGGCTTTTGGCATATGACGTAACGTTGTAACATGTTTTCAGTGCTGAGAGTGCCAACAAATACCTTTCTGGCTGGCGATGCCTTATTGATTTAACTGTCTTGTCAATTTCATCTGGAAAAACAAACTTTAAAAAAAATAGGAGGAGTGGACCTTAGAAGCAAAGCAGGGCACTTGTTCTTTGATGAGAGAAGAGCAGAGAGGCAATGTGATATCCGGCTTTTAAACAATCCAACCTCCCTCAGATCAGAGACAGCTGAGAGGCAATTTAATATCCGCATGGGCAGAGCTGAGTAGAGAAGGGTTGACGACAAGGAACACTAGAGTTTTGGCCTGATTTGGTTGGTTTTTATTCTTTTCTCTTCTGTCTTTGTTTACTCAGTTGTCATCATCTGTGCTCTTTTCTTTTCTACTCAGTTGTGTTTTTTAAAGTTGCTGCCTTTGTAGTTACAGTAAAACACCATGAGTTTGTGTAAATGTATCTATCACAGTAATCAGATAGATAGTTTTTGTGTTTGTGAGCAGAAGCAAAGGGGGGGCAAAGGTTAGACTCACTCAGATTTACCTTCCCTCTCTGTTCGCTTCTCTAACTGTTGACTGTTTATTTGCTCTTTACACCTTTTCCACTCGGCTAACAGACTGCTCTTTACTTTTCTCTGCCTGTTTTATATTCATGTAGAATTGTATGCCCATATATCACATTTGCAACAATAAATATCTATCGAAATGGCGTGCCCAGTGCAGATCATGAAGAAATGTCAATGTAAGCCTGGCTCAGTGTAGATACGGTGTCATCTCAATCCTGCCTTCAGGTCCCTGGTTGAAGGTTTTCTCTGTGGCATTTCTGAAGCAGGTAAGTATACAGCCAGGGAATTTTTTTTATCCTACTTTCATTTGTTTGGAGAAACTGAGATCTGTATTTGTGTTGTGCTACATATTCTCCACACTATGTGTCATAAAGCAACACATTCACTCAGATGTTGGCTGGCTGTTTCTTAGGTATACCTAATTCAGGTTAATACAACAGTCTAACAACACTAAATCCTCGTTCTTGAAGGTGATAATGTTCAGGTTTTGTTAAAATGGTTTTAAAGAGGAGTTTATTCAATTCTATGACCCTTTTGGAAGATGCAGTTTGTGCTGCATTCTCAAAAAGCATCTTCATTAGGCCATTAGTTTTAACAGTGTATGTACCATTTACATCACACAATTAATTGGTCAGCTAGTAATTATTATGCATTGATTATCTATCTGAAATGATTGATTCATTGATTGATTGATTGATTGATTGATTAGTTATGTCAAAAATAGTGAAAAATGCCCACAGAGCACAGTGCGTATCAATTCACAAAATCAGAAAATGTTCACATGTGAGAAGCTGGAACCAGTAAATATTTTGTATTGGTGGTTTAGGAAGATTTTCTTCTTCATTTGCTCTGAATCCTTTATTTTGTTTTATTACAGCATTTTATTTTATTTTTTTTTATTTTGATTTATATATTGTAGGTCTAGTTTTGTAGTCATTGATGAAAAAGTAGCAACAAAACATGGCCAAACAATGGTAACAAGTGTGCATGATATTGATCGAGCTACAGGTTTTTCTAGATCAGCTTAGCTTTTGACTGAAAAGGACAGACATGACAGATTATGTTCATCAGTCAGATAAAGCAAGTTATTGAACAATATGTCAGATGATGAAAAGGAAAAACATGTGAAAATTCAGATCTTCTTGTTAATCATACATTGGCAATTGTTATCTCTAGGTAAAACAACTTGTTTTCAGGGATGTCGTCTTATCTGATCAAAAGGAAT
>JAUBNQ010000009.1:14235468-14249036 GCA_032353495.1 Ctenopoma kingsleyae
GTGTGTGTGTGTGTGTGTGTGTGTGTGTGTGTGTGTGTGTGTGTGTGTGTGTGTGTGTGTGTGTGTGTGTTTCTGAATGGACGGCCTTCTGCTCTGTTGCATTAAAGCTTATTATACATGATCAATGACTATATGAGTCACAGGAAAATCAAGGCCTGTGTACAGTCTTATATTTGCTGTGTTCAGCTCTTCGAAGCCAAATGGACAGAAATACAGTACGTGGAGGAGTGGGCCCCAGGCAACTGTATTACTTTATGTTCAAACAACCAATCTGTATTGCGTCACTCTGTAGTTATAGATTGATGTTTTTAGTTTTTGTATCTGCATCTTATTCACTGTAGAATATTCTATCGATGCTTCAATCTCCACTTTTATCTCTGTTTGATCTCCTTACCATGTGCTCCAGCTGAAAGCCTTGTATGTCCTTGAGTGTTTGCTCCAGTGTGTTACTGGGTAACAGCCCTGCTGTTGCCAGTAGTTTTAGTTTTAGAAAACTTCCTTTTAGAAATTGTCGCACAAAAACATTTAGTTTGCATTTTTAGTTACATTTTTCCACATATCCCAACAGCGATTCCGTGTAGAAATGGAGTAGTGCTGGTTTCGGTAACGTGTTGTGGTACCTAGCTGGGTGGGAAGGAAGCCTGAGGCAATTAAAGGTGTGAGAACATCTGAGAGAACATGTGGAAATTGTTGCAAAGGAAGCAGCAATGAAATTAGTGTAAAGCCAAAACCACAGTGGTGTGTTCACTATGCAGCCATCCGAATGAAACCTATCAGGAAATCAACCAAATACCAGTTACCAAACTTTAAGAGCAGTAAAAAGCTGTCATGGTGGCACTAATGGCTTTTGAATGTTTCCCTCAAAGCAGTGATGCTTTTATGTGTTAAAGAAAATGAAACTAACAAAATACAAGTCACAGGTTGTTGCTGACAACTTAACAGCCTTATAGACCAAAAGCACTGGTGCATTTCATTTTATATAATTAATCGGATGCTTCTTTGCACAGAGCTGTGACATTGCCAACAATAAAAGATGCAGTAATATTACTATAGTTCTGCCATGTTTTTCCGCGTATCCTTTGTAGAAAATTGTAGATGATTGTCTGGTCCAACTTCTCAATTGTAAACATGATGATTTTGTTATTCTTGTGTGACAATGAACAGTACAGTATAGATTTTTGGTTTTCCAAAACAAGCAATGTGAATATGTCAGCTTTAGTTATTGTAAATAGTACATTTTGATATGCAATATTCACTAAATTAAAGAACAAAAACATTTGATTTATTCTGTTAGAAAAGGTTTTGTTAAATTTTGATATTGAGAACATCTTGATTAAAGTCATATAGTACATGTTTCTCCTAGTCTCACATATTAATCATGCGCTGAAATATCTGGTGTTATAAAATGTGTTTTTGATGATTCCTTTTGTGTTCCTGTCTCTGGGGAGAATCTGAAGCATGGCTGCGTTTTTGAATATCTGGTCACATTGCTTGGCTGAAATGGTGCTGCACAGTGAAAACTGTTTGTGGAGAGGAAGAGACTACCTACCGTACAATACAGTGTAGAAGGATGAATTTAGAAATCTTTTCATTTGCACTTAGACATTTCTGGACCTCATATACTGACACTGACTGAATCTCAGCCACACCACAGACAGATTGGATGGAATTTGTGTCTATATGGTTACCAGTTAAAATTCCCAGGGCTCGGTTTTGACTCTTTGGCCCTGCTGTGTACTATAGCTGAAGCATAGTTCAACCCACGAATGTTCCAGTGAAGCTTACCAGTGTTTTACACTGATGAAAGGTTTCCAAAACCGTTCTGCACTTAATGCACTAAAATAAAATCAGAGAGAAATTGTGGATATTGTGACTGTAACATAAAGCCCCACTTTTCTCATTTTTTAAATAAAATCTTTGACAACATGAGAGACAATGTTCTTGATGTGCTCGAGAGCATGTGTTGTCTTGAGTTGTCCCTTCACATTAAAAGCCCCCAGTTCATAGACCAGCTTTCCTTCTAACATATGCTTGGCCTCAACTCAATGAATTATGTACCCTCACAAATTACCAGTCTGGCCATCCGTCTGGCGACCAATTAAAATTTTAAGATACAGATGTTTTAGACATTCTGCTATCTTTAGTTAGCACTTTATCTAAATGTACTTTTTGATGTACAGTATGTGTGTTTGTGTGTCTTACATTTATAGGAGTGGCATCTTTCATGCTAATGTAATAAGAACAGACATTAAACAAGAGTTCATTTAAAACCTGCAAATGTTTATATGTTTACTGTTTCTGTGACTTGACAATATAATGTGCATACAGTGATGTGTTTTATATCCTATTATCTTTTATCCATGTGCTTGTGTATTCTTGACAGTGTAGTATTGTTATTCAGGTCTGTGAGAGTCCATCTGTAATTGTTCTCCTACAAAGGCAGAGACCACAGTGCTACGACTAAGCTCTGCGGTGTTATTAAAATGTAAATTTCAGAGCTGCAGCTTAAAGGTTGTGTAAAAGAAATAAAAGTTCAAAACTCAACAGAGCATCCTTATTCTTATAAATTGACACATATCACTAATATAAAATATGACAAGAGTGGCGTTTGCTTATCAGGACCCCCACCCTACCTGTCATTACATAGGCTACATACTGTACATGCTATTATGTTGAAAGACACAGGAAATATGTTCCAGTGCCTCAAGTGTCATTTTGCGATAACAATGATGTAGCGACGCGGTGATGTATGACGCATTTACATTCCCTAGTGGACACTATGACACAATCCCAAAATAAGTCCCAGATGGCATATAGTGACATAGATGGCTTGGATGTTTGGTACATGAAAAACATACTGGGGCAGGGACCACAGTGTTAAGATTTATGTTTTAATGTAATGTGATCATTATTTAAAGTGACGCTGTACTGTAAACTACTACGTCATTTAGCTTAGCCTCATAAATAGGGTGGATTAAACAATAGCTCAGCAAAACACAAACTCCATCTTCCGAAATGACTATACAGCTGAATAAATATCTCTCCTATCACCTTCATGAATGCAGGTCTCATTACAGAAGGGTGGTGTTAGACTCAGTGGTACTCGGTGTACCAGCTGAATGTACAGTACAATGCGAGGAGAATGTTTTTGGAAATGTACAATAACTGTGCCTCCTTTCACAGTTGAGGGCAACAAACCAGAAACAGTATTAACAGTTTCCACAGACAACACATTTCAAAATATAGATCCAAAATTGCACAAGAAAGTGTCAGTACCCAAGAGAAACAAGAAATAAAATTTTGAAAATGCTTGCTATGTCTCTCTCTTACATCTGCCAGTGTATTTCCCCTCTGACAGAAAGTGTGTATCTTTTTCATAGATAGATGCAGCACTTTACTAATAGAAAGGCAAAAAGCTGCATTTGTCTGTGTGCATGCAGTCTAGTTTTTTTTTTGTTTTTACATGCACTGAAAATTTAAAAAATATATGTTATTAAAGGTTACACTACATTGGTAGAACAATAAAATTTTGTTTAGTCTCATGTTTTTCCCCCCATCAGTCTTCTTTCTCTTTCCTTGTTACACTTAATTTAATATATTTTAATAATCTCTTAATAGCCTTAGTTTTAGCAAGTCAACATCTCAGATTCTGGTTGAAGTAATGCTTAAAACAGTTTATTTTTTCTTTTTCTCTTTTATTTTGTAAGCATCTCTTATCTTAAAACTTGTCAAAATATACAAACATCAATATGTGAGATGCACAATTTCCACCTTTTCACTCATGTCCCAGAACCAGTTAAAAGCAACCATATTAATAAAGTGAGGCAAAAATGACTTCTCATTAATATATATTTTTTTTATTGTAGAAAATTACATCTTAAGTATTTGTGTGTGGCAGAAGTATGTGAACACGTACCTTCAGTGACTGGTGTTACCCCCTTTTGCAGCAATTGCTTTAACTAAACGCACCAGGTTGGAGGGCTTCTAGCTTGTTATTCTTTACAGGACAGCTTCAACTCAGGGATGCTGGTTGTGCTCCTTGCATGAACTGCCTTCCTTCACAGTATTTCTATGAGATTAAGATCAGGACTTTGATTGAGCCGTTGTAAACAATACATTTCATCTGCTTTAACCATTCTTTGGTAGTATTTGTGTGTTAAGGGTTGCTCTCTTTGTGCTCTGCATGATCCACTTTCTGTTGTGCTTCAGTTCACAGATGGTAACCTTGACGTTTTCCTTATAATTGGCATGTACAGCTCCATCAGTGATGGCAAGTTGTCCTGGTCCAGAGGCAGCAAAACTGGCCCAAATCAGGATACTGCCACCCTCATGTTTCACAGATTGGATAAAATTCTTATGCTGGAATGTGGAGTGTGGTCGTTGCCAGACATAGCACTTCTTGTTCAAGCCAAAAAGTTCTACTCTACAGAGAATATTCTTCCGATCTTCCTTCTGACTTGGCTTTCAGTAAACTGTAGATGGGCAGTCTTCTTTTTGGAGAGTAGGGACTTCCTACCTGCATTTGTGCATTTGTCCAATTTACAGGACATATTGTTCAATGTTCTTAGGTTCACAAAACCTTCAAACACATAAGTCTAATATGTCGGGCAAAATGTTATCTAATCTAATATCTAAGTTATATTTTTTTGCTTAAAAAAATCCATTAATAATCTCAGCTCTAATTAGATTTTCTTGCCATAATACATGTTTTTTTTTCTACTTATTTAGCTTATTAATTTTTAGTAGCTTTGTACATTTGGTTATATTATTTATAAATTATTGTGTAAACAAATCTATAATTATTTACTTAAACTCCAGCTTATCTAGTGATTCGTTTTACATTAAAAGAGCATGAAAATGCATTGGGCTTCTGGGGTAATTGTCTATATGTTTTCCATGCACAGGCCTGATAGTTTTATAAACAACATGCAGTATTTGGTACTGTAAATGCTATTGTAAAAATAGGTTTTACTATAGCTCACTGTGGTTACATCCTCCTTCACAATTTTCCCTGTGGCATTGTAATTAATCTACCACCCATTGAACAATGAGTTAGCATGGTTGTTAACCTCTGTGACTAAAGCTGCACTTTCTGTATTAGCTTCACTGAGAGATTAGTAAGCCCACTAATCTCTGTGGTAGGGAGACACAGTGGAATCTGTTACACAAATACTAACTACAAAGAGCGGCCATGTTAGACCACACCGCTGTCTAATTCTGACAAAAGAAGAAGGCATGATGTCCTGGATTGTCTAGGTTTTACCTTCATGTGTCCTCAGCATTCTTTCAAAGCTTTTTTTTTTCATTCACCACTCCATTATTTGGTTGTTTTTAACACACAACTGCTTGATAATAATAGTTGTATCTTTCTCTGGACCCTTTGAGTGTCCATTGTTTGTTACAATTGGCCTTGAAACTTAATCGAGATTGAAACAGGCAGTTATATTCCACTTCACATATTTTCATAGTGTTTCTCTGTGGGTTACTTGGCAGACGTGATATGATTGGGGACTGTTATGAAATTTATTGCTGTTGTTAAAAAGGGAGTTACAGGGATCCTTGAATAAACTGGTTACATAAAGAGTCTTTTTGCTGTTGTGGCTGTTCTGTCTTTTCTTTTCTCGCTCCTTGGCCTTTCTCTGACTTCTAATTTTCAAAGTTTTCATAGATTAATTGTTTGTTTTGTTGTCTGTCACCATGTAACATTTGCATATTAAGTTGAAAGTGGACATTATGGACATATGGACACATATATGCAATTCATGTGAGAGGCACCAGAGAGAAGAAAAAAAAAGAAAAACATGGGCAAGAAATCAAGTCAATTGGAGATTTTCTCTGCATCAATGTGTTGTCTGTGGTCTTGACGTTTTTTTAAAAACACACAAAAAGTAAGATAGTGCTTGGGAAAATTCAGTTGTGCAAAATGTCAGCAAATAAAGAGGCCGAAGTGCAGATGGATTCATCCCTTATAGGGTTTGTTTTTGTAGTCCACATGAGTGTGGATTTATTTCTTCTGTGTTCTTGCTACTAATTTTCAGCCATGCCACATGGGTCAACACCTGTTGGACACCATGGGCTGCCCGTTTGCCCCCAAGCCCTGTAGTTGAAGCAGAAAATAGGGCAAGACGCTTACGTGTGTCTGTCTGACTGCATGTTAAAAATTTAGGCCCGATATATTACATGCCAGCCTGTTTAGTCACTGAAGTGCTGTACTTGTGGGAAATAAATCCTGACCCGCGCAAGCGTTACGGTGTGACTGGCATGCAGTGTCTGGGTTCTTCGGTCAGCAGAAATCTATCTCATTAACCAGCAAGTTGCACAGACATTCACAACAACATCATTCACACACACCCCTTGAGGCTGAGTCTTGGCAGTCTCCACTTTGCTGCCCACAGACAAAAGACAGACGCAGCAAGAGGCAGCCAACTATCTGGACAAGCAGCAGCCATCAGCTAAGTCACTCAGCATATGTTTCAAATTGCTGCATTTTGCCTCTACCTGCCTCAAGAAACAGAATAAACAGCATAGAAACTTATATAGCCAATTTGTATTTCCACTAAATTAGTTCTGCTGTTTTTGGACAGTCTAGCTTTTGGACTTGACATTAGTAACTTTTAATAACAGTTAAAAAACAATAATGGCATTTAATGGTCAATTATTTTAGTCATGTTCTAAGGATAAATACCAAACATTTGGTAAATATGAGTGATTGATGCCTTTCCTATACAGTATTTATCTATTTAAACCTAATGTCTCTGTGTTATGTGTTGTTGTCAGACAAAACAAGACATTTGAATATATCTCTGAGTGATTAATGAGAATACAACAATTAATTCATCAAAGAACAATGGATACAAATATCACCAGGTATGTTATTCCAGCTTTTGGTTCTTGGTTCTACAGATTAATGTTGGAACTTATACTCAGCTCTATTTAACAGTGTAAAATTTTAGTTTCTGAATTGTATTATGAAGCTACACTATATAAACTTAAAAACTGTACAAAACATCTACTTTATATAGGCCAGGTCAAGCAATTGGATTAGCATACACAAAACTGACCAGACACTGACTAACATATATCAGCTCAACAGATAAATATGCTAAATATTGTCAAATGCAAAAGTCTGGTCATCAAACCAATTTCTAAGATAAAATTAAGATAACACAAGTAAATACAAAATGCAGTTTTTAAATGGTGATTTCACAGGGAAAATAGCTGTCCAAACTTGCCTGGCCATATGTGGAAAAATAAATTGCCCCCCGTGTGCTAAATCATGAATGAACTATGATTAACCACATTTTTGGAAAGCTGAGCTCAACTTTACTTGCCACACCCAGGCCTAATTACTGCCAGACCTGTTGAATCAAGAAGTTAAGGGAAAAGGGCTGTTAGTCAATTAGTCAAAACTTGTCTGGCCCTATGTTTTAAAGTAATTGCCCCCTAAACCTAATCACTGGTTGTGCAACCTTTGGCAGCAACATCTGCAGTCAAGCGTTTGCAATAACTGGCAATGAGTTATTCACATCGCTGTGGAGGAATTATGTCCCACTCTTCTTTGCAGAATTGTTTTAATTCAGCCACATTGGAGGATTTTCAAGCATGAACAGCCTATTTAAGGTCATGTCACAGCATCTCAATTGGATTCAGGTCAGGACTTTAACTAGGCCACTCCAAAACCTTAATTTTGTTTTTTTTTTAGCCATTCAGAGGTGGACTTGCTGGTGTGTTTCAGATCATTGTCCTGCTGTATAACTCAAGTGTGCTTGAGCTTGAGGTCATAAATTGATGTCCAGACATTCTCTCTCAGGATTTTCTGGTAGAGTGCAGAATTCATGGTTCCATCAATCATGGCAAGTTGTCCATATCCTGAAGCTGCAAAGCAGCCACAGACCAATCACACTACCACCGCCATGTTTGACTGTTGGTATGATGTTCTTTTTGTGAAATGCTGGGTTAGTTTAATTGCAGTTGCAACAGAACGCGCACCATCCAAAAAGTTAAACTTTTGTCTGATCAGTTGAGATGTTTTTTAGGAAAATGTGATACAAGCCTTTGTGTTTTTTTTGGTCAGCAGTGGCTTTTGTCGTGGAACTCTCCCATGGATGCCATTTCTGTCCTGTTGAATCATGAACACTGATCTTAACTGAGGCAAATGAGGCTTGCAGTTCTTTAGATGTTGTACTGGGTTTTTTTATGACCTCCAAGATTAGTCATTGTTGTGCTCTTAGAGTAATTTTGGTAGACCGGCCATTCCTGGGAAGGTTGACCACTGTCCAAGTTTTCTCCATTTGTAGATGATTGCTCAATCACCGTGGTTTGCGATTACTTTTTCACATAGGGGTAGGTTTGGACAGCTTTTACTTACTAAATGAAATCATCATTCAAACTGCATTTTGTATTTACTTGGGTTATCTTTCTGTAATATTAAAATTAGTTTGATGGTCTGAATCATTTAGGTGTGACAAAGAAATAAAAACTCAGGAAGGGAGGGTTTTCACTGCACTATATGCATCTGACCTGACGCATTTATTAGATACCCATACTTTTACAATTAACATCAATACTATTTCATCCTCTATCACCTGTTCTGTTTTTTTCTGATTTTGTTGGTTTTTCTTCCAAAAACCTGATGTCATTCAGGGTTTTTATTGTCTACTTCAACCTCGTCTTCTTTTCTCTCACTGATTGGAAAAACCATAAACCTGCAGTAAGTATCGCCTGTGGGAAAGCTCTAAGTGTCCCCTTTTTCTCCCCTTTTCTCATATGTTCACTGCATTGTGTATTCCCACTTGCCATCTCATTCCACCATAAATGCTTTTTAAACCACTTGACTGGAAAATTGACTGGCTGTGTCAATTCAGCTGAACAGCTCCAGTCAATGTTCCTTGTTTGCTTGTGTCTGTAGATGGTTTTGTTGTTGATTTTGTTTTAGTCAAATGGTCATTTACACTTTTTCTATCCAGTTTTGCATTTATTTCACTGCTATTCAACCAGGCACATCGAATAAGAAGAAGGTCACTGCATACTTTTAAAATGCCGGAGGAAGATTGAAAGTGTTTGGTTTGATTTTCTACAGTGACTAATGTAGCAAGGCACTGCATTGATGAAAATGCACAGCTCCAAACATTAACACTATTTAACAGCCCAGAGCCCCTCTTTTAGTTAAACATTTGATACATTTGTGTAATTAAATAGCATTTAACATTGATTTGGTTCATCCTAATTTATTTTCCCTTTTCTTGTCTTTTCCCTCAGGTACCACAGACTTTCCTGGTTTAAGGCTGTCATCACAGACCAGCATTCACCAACCATATCACCAACCAACAAACTGCCAATCTGACCGATCGCATGCTGTAAGATGAGCTTGGAAGTTTTGGGTGCTAGCTCAGTGACTGATAGGACTGGCTTTTAACGCTGGGATAGTGACTCAGCATATGTTTCTATATCCAAATGAGCAAAATGAGCACTTGGGGCCTTATGTCTTAGACTTTCCTGAACTCATTATTTGTACATATTTGCTATAATTACCATAAAGGCTACCTGGGATCAAGGCTGAACTCCATTTTAGTAACTTTGTCATGTAGGGAAACTTGGCATGCATGAAACAAGCTAGCAACGCAGACTTCAGGTGGAGCTGATATTGTAGCCTCACTATCTTCATTAATGACCCCTGTGAAAGTCAGATAGTCAGGTATCATCTAAGCACATAAATCATGTTTAGATCTAATAGCAGCTAATATTGCCCACAAAGCCGTTGGTATGAGTGCGTCCCCTTAGCTTCACCACGCCGGCTTTGTCGTGGCTGGCCGTCACAAGACGGTCACTTTCCTCGGCCATGACCCGGCTGATGTTGGGCCGGACTCTGGAGCGCATCTGTAAAGGTGTCTTGCTCCTCTGCCTGCTCCACTTCCTCATCATGATGATCTTGTACTTCGATGTATACACGCAGCGCTTCGACCTCTTCAGTCGCTTCAACAACGGGCGCAATGGATCCAGGAATAACATTAGCGGAGGAGCTGGGAGCGGCCATCATTATTACTATTACAACATTTCCAGGCCCAATGCAACAGTAGCTAGCTACCTCGCCACGGGTGAACAGCTGGTGCTGAGCATGCAACCAGAGACCAATCAGACGCCTTCCCCCAAGCCACTGCTGCCCTGCCCTGAGAACCCGCCCGGCCTTGGTGAGTAATAATCTTATAAAGTATTCAGTGGGAGTTGGTAAAGCAGTATGGCAATTGTGCTTTATTCAGTCAGTCCCTGCCATGTTGCAGCAAACTAATGCTACCTAACCCGTCTGTAAATATCAGCCTAGTGTTTTCTCAAAATGCAAATGGCAGGAACAGATGTGTAACAGATGTGAAAATGAAGTTTGCATTCTTTGCTCTGTGTGTTTAAACTGTTCGATAAGTGGGTATCGGATTTTATTTGCTTGGTGATTTGGGTTAATTATTATTCTTGGACAGTTTTGCTCATGAAATAATGAAAATACAGTATGATGTTCCAATCAAGTTTTAGTTGTTCTGCATTTTGCAGAAAAAAAAATTAACAAATAAGATTTTTTGGCCATGTGTTTCAGCCCTAGTTAAGCTGTGATGGAAAGAAGTTGGATTTGACCTTGTGTCTTGTGCTTTCAGTACTATATGCTTATGTCTACATGTATCTTGCACTGTAAACTAAAATATTGTATTTCATTTTTTGTTTTAAGATTCTAATCTACATAAGTGCGATTTTTTTATTTTATTTGATTATCCAGTTGGCTTATTGGACTACTTGTTACGGTCAGTACGTGCTCTATGCCTGATAATGTGAACCAGGATTTGCACATCGGTGATTGGTGTAATGAGTAGGTGAGATGAGACCTTGATTGAAACTAGAGGGTACTTTTTTATATTCAGTAAATAAATGCAACTCCAGTTTTATTACAATTAGTGGGAGAGCAAGTGTAGCCGTAATTTTGTTTCTCCAGGTCCATAATATAATGACTTTAGTGTCATTGATTTGCACTGTGGTATTTCCATCTTATAGACTCATGGCAGAGCTATTAGCACAGATTCATGCAGTTGGACACGTAAACACTTTCCTATTTCCTAAAACACAGAAGTTGGAAATGAATGAAGATACTTAGAGCAAAAGGTTGCAAGCATCTTAGTTTTTTAACTGTGTATTTAAAATTGGAGTGACACCATGGGTGGTTACTTTTCTTCCAGCGTTTTCAGTGTTTAAAAATCTGCATTATTTATGTACTGCATTACTGATACAAGCATATTTTAATCAAATCTTACGTAGTTAAAGAAAAGTGGAGAAAGAAGAAGTGTTCTGCAGTTGTGAAAATTTTATTCTAATAATAGGTCCTTTACACCTGCTGCAAGTTTTCAAACAAATCCTTTAATCCTCTTTGTGTATTCATAAAAAAATCATCACTATAATGCACCGTGGGACTGTACAGTGTTTGGACTTGATATAAATTACCTACATCAATGAACAGCTTTTTAAATAACTACCATAGCAGTGACTCTACACACACACACTGAGAGATGCACAAACATATATACAAGTAAATATAATCACAGTAACTCACCTACATTGGTCATTTAGCAAAAAAGGTGGAACAATATTAATATGTACAGCTTCCCCTATAGCTTGCAGCATATGCTTATGTACTCTCATGGACACGCACACACCATTTTATCACTATCCACTCAAAAAAATCTGATGTTGATTGAGTCACATCAAGCCTGAGGTTAACTGAATATATAATAATGTAGTGGAGACACATACTCTCCACCAATAATGTGATACAAACGTCCACAATCCTGTATTGCGAGATTACCACCTGTGGCTCTTATTGTATCCCCACTAACCATGAATTTCTTGGGTTCCTGCATTATTGGGGGGATCTTCTCAGAGATTGTGGGCTGAATGTGTAACTGCTGATATGTTGTACCTAAAATTTGATTTAAAAATTGGTATGTGACATCTGGCTAGGAAGTGATAAATAGATTGATAGATTAATAGATTAATAGAGAGACCACTAGGAATAATTTATATATAATTATCAATTTATTTTGTATCTTAATTGTTGTAACATATTTATGTTTCTTTTGTCAAATAACACTTAGCAGCACTTTGCTGATAAATGAAAACATGTTTCTTATTTTCTCCCTGTTCCATCTGTAAATGAGCTTTGTGTACTTAATCCCTCACGAGAGGCATTTTAGCCGTGTCAACATTTTTCTCTTTTTTTACTGATTGCTTTTCTCATTTGATAATGAGGTTTGTAACACGCTTTGAAATTGGGAGTGGGAGATAAAACTGTCAGGTTGATTTGTCTGAAGCTGAGGTTCGCTGATTCCATTATTTGGCCTGGAATTGGCTGTCACTGACTCTGGATTTGGCATTCATACCAGACACAGGTGTACCTCTTCTAGCTTATCTCTGCCTTTTCTCTGTGATGGAGTGGCTGCCTGGGGGCTGTAATGAGAACGAAGGCAGAGAAAGACTGAGAAAGTCTGTTTTTCAGTCACAGGTGCAGAGAAAGAGAGAGATCTAATCGATGGTGGTATGATGGTATGAAGTGAGACAGACAGAGAGGCAGGATGGAGTGAAGGAAGGAACAGCAGGTGGAGAGGTGAGGGGGTGTAGAGGGAAAAAGAGAGAGACCTTAGATGGAAGTACACACACGCACATAGAAAGAGAGAGAGAGAGAGAGAGAGAGAGAGAGAGAGAGAGAGATAAACAAACCAACAAGCCGTTGGCTGTCCCAGAACACCAGCTGACAGGTGCTGTCTGTATGAGTGGCTACCATCCGCAGTTTATATCCTGCTTCGTGTGTGTGTGTGTGTGTGAACCGGCATGTGGGATATGCAAATCAGCTGTTCATTAGAAAATGTAACCAAACCATCAACAAATGCTGTTGAAATTATGTTTATCAGTGAAAACTTCTTTTTATTCTTATTTAGTTGAAGTTTCCTTCTGTTTCCTGGAATTTCCTTCAAACTTTACTTTACTTTACTTTACTTTACTTTACTTTACTTGGCAGACGCTTTTATCCAAAGTGCCTTACAAGGAGAAGACACAAGCAATTACCATTCGGGTTCTGTAAGTTATGAGTTACTACAAACCCAACTCGTCAAGATAAAGAACATGCTAGGAATTGTTAAGTGCTAGACAATTTTTGTGAATGGGGGTGTGTCATTTTAAATACTTTTTAAACAAGTGAGTTTTCAAATATTTTTTAAAGGTGGTTATAGTCTCAGCTAGTCAAATGGAGCAGGGCAAGTCGTTCCATCAGCCAGGGACAACAAAGGAGAATAGACTCGATTGGGATCGGAGACCACATGAAGAAGGAATTTTTAGTCTCTTCTCATTTGCAGATCTAAGCGGGCGTGCAGGAGTGTAGCTTACTAATAGCATGTTAATATAAGAGGGTGCACTTCCATTTACAGCCCTGTAGGTGAGCATCAAGGATTTAAACTCGATGCGATTAGCTACTGGGAGCCAGTGGAGAGAGGTGAGAAGAGGTGTGACATGGGTGTATTTCGGCTGGTTGAAAATGAGGCGGG
>JAUBNQ010000009.1:14249136-14282387 GCA_032353495.1 Ctenopoma kingsleyae
AGTCCAGGTTACTGTGTCCTGTTGTTATAATACTGTGAAGTTTGGTTTTGGAGGCGCGTTAATAAAAGTAAAAGTCTTTGTCACACAGCATCAGTCACTTCTCATGTTTCCTTATTATTATTTTTATGAATACGCGTAGTGATAAATACATTATGGTTTCTACGTGTGACCACAACAAAGTAGAAAATAAAGTCAGCTCCCCTGAGAGCGATGTTATAGCTGCACACTGATCAACAAAAGCAGAGAAAACTGTCATGCGTTCTGCACATAACAGATCAGGTGGATGAAGAAGTGAGAATACGCTGTTCCGACTGAACAAGTAGATCCACACCGTGTACCTGTGTATACGCAGGACTACACCACTGGGTGTGACACACTTAGCGTGTTTTGTTTTATTCGGCTTGTAAGTTGTTATTTTTTTAGCTACCAGTTCACCGTTGCCCAACACGACATCACTGCCCACCATGTGCTCACCTGGGCTGCTGTTGTTATGCTCTGTGCTGCTGTGGTCAAACAGGATGACTGGACCATACATTAGTTTAACTGTGAAATATGTTGATGAGGAGTCTGAACTGAGAAGCTGCTGCTTGAAACGTCATATTTGACCGGAGAGCAAACAGGTGTGGCATAAAAGTCACCTCTGCCGATATCCTCAGGGTCTATCGTCAGGTCTGACAGTGGCACCAACATTATCAAAACAGTCGAGCTAAAGAAGTGGACACAGGCGTCACCTGGCCATCGGTAGGGTAAATAGGTTACAGAAAATATGTTATGCAACTGTTTTTAAGCTAACAAACTGAGCAGCCAGTCTCACGTTAGTCAGCTGGTAAACTTTGAGTGAATGAGAGATAATAGATGCTTCAATCCATGTACTCATCATTTAAATCGCAGCATTTTGCGTTCATGTAATCGCACAGACTGACATCGCGATTGCGATTAGATTAATCGTGCAGCCCTACTAGAGCTTGAACCTTATTATTTATTATTGCTATTAATCACTTCCTCCTGCACACACAACATGTGGATGCTTGAGTGTGCACACACACAGACAAATGTACAACTCAGTGGGAGGTTTAAAGCCATTTTCCATGCCTTTCTTTAATTGGATGCTCAACAGGGTTTCTCGAATGCAATCTAACCTCCAAGAATGAACTGTCTTCTTATGTTGCATATAACTGAGGCTGCTATATGCAGAACAGGATGCACCTCAGCCGCCTTATCAAGACAGACGTGAACATAATGATTGAACAGAGAAAATCTCCATCCATACAATCAGCATACTTCCAGGATGTTCCTGTGGATGTCTGCATGTTAATTATTTTTTCTACCTGCATTATTTATATGGTGTGATATGCCATACATCACCTAGCATATTTAATGGTCAGTGCAGTACAAATTTTCGATGCAGGAATAAATACTTTTTTAATAACAGTTGCTACTGAAGTGTTCAGTGCACATGGGGCTTTTATACCTCTGCAGGATTAATGGTTTTCCTTTTTTTGTCCTTGGCTTTCTTCTCTCCCTTATGCTCCCTCTTGATGTCTTTCTCCCTGCTTGTCTTTACTATTTATGATAAAATGGTTTTAATGTGAAAGGATGGAATCCAAAGGCCGCATATTGTCATCATTTTTTAATTGCTTTCTTTTTCTTGACAATGTAATTTTCTTTCCCTTCTCTTCCACATGCTGTACCTCAGCCTCTGCCACCTCCCTGTCTCTGCTGGGTTTGATTTCATAACCTGCTGTCACCCAATCTATTCACTTCAGATAACTGATGAAAAAAAGATCACATTTTGAGTTGCTTATCCTTGTCATAGTGCCTACAAACATACTTCTACACTAAACCAGCTGGAAACTTTTTCTTCACAATGATCCTGTGAAATTTACCTATCTCATATATTGAGTTACTGCAAGAAAGCAGTGGTTAGATACTGAAGTCCTGACACATCGCTGAGATGAGACCAATGAGCTTTATATCTCACTTTATAATTCTTGACCCAGTTGCTCATATCTCATTCAATTACATCCCTGAGGGTTGCAACAAATACTAATTACTTAATTGAGAGGTTTGCTTTATTCTGTAGCTATTGCTGTATGCACACATACCTTTGCTATATTGTAATGCATTACTGATTATAGCATTGTGATGTATGTGTAAATGATGTAAAGTTCAATTAAATTAATTAAATTCATATTTTGAGGAGGCATGCTGCCTATATTACAATAAGTTGGATTGGAGCGAATTAGTTTGATCTCTACAAATTTAGTTGAGAGACTGGACTGAGATGTGTCAACTTAATACCAAGGATAGTGATGGGAGGACGTGGTTAATTTCTATTAGAGGTGGAGTAATATTCTCTATGGTATCTCCAAAGTTTTAACCCTTTGCAGTTAGGTTTACTGTATTATTTCCATAAAGTGTGATCATATAGTATATTAATCTATGCCAGAAGTGTCAAGTGACACACTGTGCTGAAGCTAATAACACAAACAATTCTAATCTTTCATGCCTTTGTTCAACACACCTATTCAATATTCACTGTGCTCGGTGTAAAGTAAGTAAACCCTTAGATTTAATAACTGCTGAACCTCCTTTGACAGAAATAACTTGAACAAGAGTATTTGACTCTGTATTAGACCTGCACAAGGTTCAGAATTGTACACGATTCTTCCTCACATAACTCATTCAGCTCATTCATATTCTGAAGATGTCTCGTATGAACGTCTCTCATCGTTTATACACAATTTTCTTTTCAAGCCATGCATACTGCTGCATGTTCTTCCCAAACAGTTCGATCTTTGTTTCATGTGTCCACAAGACATTTTCCCAGTAGTGTGGTGGAGAGTCAAGCCTTCAGGCATACTGCATTGTTTTGTTTGGAAAGTAATGGCTTCTTTATTGTCCTGCCATGGATACTATGCCTGTTCAATGGTTTGTGTATGATTGACTCATGAATAACAAGTCTTTAGCTGTCATTCTACGGTGCTTTTTTACCTCACTGAACATTCTGCATTGGGTCTTTGGAGTGTCTTTTTTTTTTTTTAAAGACATGGCTCACATCAGGTGATGCTGCTTGTGAATAAGCACACTCACACTGTTTGGGTGTTTTTCAAGAGAGTCAAAGGAGCTCTAAACTAGGTCGATTGAAAAGCCGATCTCTACTGTGGCAATTCAAATGCTGGTGTGTTATACAGTTATACAGTCTCAAACTTACTTTAAAGGCCACTATCACTGGTGGAAGATTCCTGTCTGCGCTCCATTTGTAAACATGCCTGTGATTGTTTTAAAATGGAAAATGGAAATAAAATAATTATTTTCTTTATCTGCGGCCCGGTACCAAATAGAAGTTTCTAGAGGTTTTGCTTGGGCTTTCACGCCTCTCTCCATGAGTTTGCTTCCCTCCGCTGTTATTCCGGTACAAAACGAGCATTTGCTGTGAAAGTTTTCTGGATGGGCGGGGGAGTGAGCTGTCTGCTGTGAGAGGGCAAAGAAGTGAAACTCAAAGCGAAGTGCATGCTGTTTATTTAACGTTAGAATCTATACTCGATAGTCACGATATAGTTATTTACTATATCGCACGTGGAACAAGTCGAGATACATCAAGTATATTTGATATACTGTATCGCCCACCCCTACTCTAAACCACACCTCTGTTCTTGTTTCATAGATTCGACTCCAGGTTTGGTAATGATTTGATCAATCAAACGATTTGAGTCCAAGCTTTGTTTCACTTATTTTGTATGTTTAATGGTTAAGTTGCCAAGTAAAGTAAAGTAAAGTAAAGTAAGTTCAGATCACATTTCATGACTAATTTATGCAGAAAGCCAGGAAATTGCAACTGTACAGTCTGTACTGTAGGTGCAAACTAATTTGCAAACCAGTTTTCTACTTCTGGACCAGAGAGTTGTGGTCTTGTTTTATTCATAGCTAGATAGTCATTAAAATGGGGTGATATGTCCCTTGCAACCCTGAACTTTTCATGTGTGTCTCCTATGGCGTAAAACCATCAGTAGAGCCTGAACCATTACACCCTCTCCCTGGACAGGTGTGAAAATACTGTAAAAGCCTCTTTTAAAGCCAGGTTGGATCCAGGGAGGAACTGGACCTCCTCAAACTCTCATCTTTCCAATGCTCAATGAGCAGTGAGTTTGTGGCACAGCATGGTTTATGACCTTTCTCATAGATTTTAATGTAGAGTTTAAGTAAGGTTTAGAGTAATGCATTGTGTGTCCTTTGTCACCTTCATTTGTGCTTTTTTTGTCAGCAGTTTGTTGGGCCATCTCTGAAAGTATCAAGTGAAAATAGTTCATTAGTAGATGAACAACCTCAAAACAAAAACATCTGCAAAAACAACAGGTTTTTCTTTTCTTTGCATTTTACTTTAAGTGTAGTATACTCACATATTACTGTTCATGCTCTACAAGCATTCAGAGTTCAAAATAAACATGCCAGAACTTAATTTATACCACCAACATTATTCACATAATTTCCTGTCACCCTGATGTTAAATTTTGTAAAATGTAAAAACAAGATTCAATCCCAAGGTCAACTGAAGTAAAACAGGATTCATGTCTGGTGCTGTTTTTATTAGGCAAGGACATAACATCAGTTTGGTGAACCAGCTTATTTTCCTCATGGCTTTCAATCAAGCCAATAAACAAGGTCGTTCACTTCAGAAACACATTGCTATGCACTCCCACACAGCAAGGAAGCCAACGCAGCCGTGACCACAGAGACAAAAGGCTCTTGATAACATAATGGCTGCCATAACTTATGTGAGCTTCCATCTACTTGTGCATACATATTTAATGTTTTTCTAGTCTACTAAATTGTAGATTTTTTTATCAGTCTATCTGGAAAATTGGTTCTATCTGGATGTTTGTTCCATTTTTCCATCCTTTGCAAATTATTAGTTTGTCTTGTTCAGAAACTGAATACAAACAAGCCGGTGTGGAGCACAAGCGATCTGCTTTGCTGCAGCTCACCAGCTAAAGGTGAAACAGCACATCCTGGGCCATCTCAGTGTGTCTCATCTCGGCTTCTGTGTAGTTCCACAATGATACCGTATCGGGTGTCCCAGCAGCTTCATCAGCCCCACTGATCTCTTTGGCAGAAGGCAGAAAGTCCTTCACAAACAGTGTGGATTCAGGAATAGTGATATCACACTAGAAGGACACCTTCAGGGCTCTCTCAGAAATGGCATCTTGGTGTTTGAATGGAGGTGATTGAATATCTAGCATCAAAGGGACATTTTCATTATTTTTATTATTTATTTATTATTATTATATTAGTTTTATAATATTTTATCCAGTTTTGATGAATAAAACACAGAATCTGAAACAAGCTAATGCTTTGGCAGAAATTGTCAAAAAATAGTTGCAGATTAACTTTCTGCTCATCAAGTAATCAATTAATTGAATAATAATTTCAGCTATGAAGTGATTAATCAGCACAGCTAAATCATTCATGAAAATAATTGTCAGCTGCAGCTTTAATTTGCTTTTCAGTTAAGGAAACCGTAACTGTGTATGGCTGCATTTCACCAGCCATATGCTGATTTATTTTTCAGTACAACATGTCTGCTAGCTAAAATACACACATTTGTGCATATTCACCCATATTGTTTGTCCACTGGAGGATGTTTACATCTGTTTTGTGTGTCTGAGCGTATCCTCAATGTGTTGCAGGCTCTGTATGTCTGTCACATCATACTGTATGCTGCATGTGTTTGGAGTCTTGACGGGGTAATAAAATGCCTCCTCTCATCTTGGTTCTCCTGGTTCAGAGTGACTATTACGATGTGTATGCTCTAACAAGGAAACACTCCAAATGATAAATGACAACACACTGCCTCCACACTACTGTCATCTGGCATAACACTGTCTGTTTCCCTCGCTCTCTCTCTCTCTCTCACACCTACACACACACACACACACACACAGTGCTCACGATCACTATCCCACTCACTTACTTCTTCATCACCTGCCACAGTTTCCTTTTTTTTCTCTCAGATGTTGCATTGTTTCTGTTTCTTACGTAGATCGGATACAGGCAAGAAAAAATTGGAAGATGAGATGGAGAAGAGAGTCTGATGTAGCACTGTAGCACTACAGTTTAAAACACAACACTGGAAGAAACAAATAAATAAACATAACAGCATTTCACAAAACCAACAAACAGAACAGAAGACACAGCTGCAGTAAATACAGGCTGGGAATGTATTTGCATAGATATTTGTCTGAAAACAGATTCATACTGTTGTTGATCAGGAGAGCTATGGAAGTTTCCTGTTTGCCTCTATACTGTCAAACTGTCCAATAAAGGCTAAAATGCCCAAAATGTAATCTAAAAACGAATTTGGCATATCAGAAAAAAATGCAAAGAAAAGATTATGCTTTTTATAATTTGAAATGGGCATGCCTGCAAAGTGTGCCCATGATGGGTGCACACAAGAAAAACACAGTAGCTATCTAAAAGTCATATGAGAGGTATCTTATAATCATTTCAGTTTTATTAACTAGTTTTGTGTTAGTTTCTAACACCCAAGGGCCACGTTGAAACAAAAACTGCTGATTTTCTATCCATAAAAACCACAAAAACTACAGTCATTGTTTTAGATGGAAATGTCTGTGATCCTTTGAGCACATTGAACTCTTTCCTTTGGCCATAATGTGAGACTCAGTCTTGCTCTCTTTTGTTTTTGAGTTTGTTTTCCTATAAGAAAAGTATGTGTGTAATACAGTGTTGAATGTTTGCATGTATGTTCAGCTAAGTTTGAAAAGATCAAAGATTTGCTGAGATCCATATGGGATAATCCCTCAACCTGTTAATACATTAAGCTCATCCGATTGGTCATGGACAGAGGAGAATGACATCAGTATTTGTTGATTTGATAATGAGCTACTATGACAGGTTTGACTGTCTTGAAATGTACAAATGGGAGACCGGACCTGGTGAAACAATTATACACAGCTCAGTTCAAAGCTCAGCTGACTGTGTTTGAACAGTCTTCAAGTGCACATGCTGAGATGATTCTGGTTTCCTCTCTGCTATGTACTTTTGATATCGATTGATTTCGCCATCATGTCTTGATTTCTGGCCTGCCTACGCAATGTGTACCAAGAGCGGCATGTAGCTCAGTTGGTAGAGAAGTCTATGAACTCAGTGGTTAGTGGTTCAACTCTCTGTTCCTCCTGCTATCGAGGTGTCCTTGGACAAGACATCATTATTAACACATCAGTATTACATTTAACAAATTAGAGGTATTTTTTTGCAAACATTTGTTAATTGTTTGTTTTTTGTAGAAATGGTATGTTGTTTTCCCTTCTTAATCAGTTACATAACACACAGTGACTCCAAAAACTATAGATTCTGCATGTTGTGATATTGTCATGATTCTGCTCCTGACTTCCTGTCCAGAGACTTTTATTTTGAAATCCTCAGTCACTTCCTGATTGGTCCTTCCCTTACTCCCATCCACTTCCTAATCAGCTTGATTGGTTTTACCTGTGCCTCCCCTGTTTAAGCAGTGCTTCTTATACACCCAGTTTGAGGAAAGACGCTCCAGCCTGAAACCTGTTTGTTTAATTCTAATCGTTCTTGACCTGCCTCTGTCTGAACCCACTCATCAGCTCTGTAAGTCAAATTCTGCTTTGGTTTTGGACCTCTGCTGCCTCTGGATAGTAGTGATGGCAAGGTGAAGCTTCTTGAAGCCTCGAAGTCTTGAAGCCTCGCACAAAATGGTTCATTTCTCGAGGCTTCATCTCTGGCTTCATGTGCACACAAACCCCCCTGCTGGTCAAAGACTGTAAGACAGGCAGATAATGCTCCTAAAGCTGTCTTGCCACATTTTGGGGAAATATGAGTGCCAGGAACTAAATATTTTGTCTGTCGTTGGTGTGTCAAGATATTACAACATTAGTTGTTTGTGTATACGTTCTCAACTGAACTGAATAAATCTACATAATATTAACATGTGTATTTCTCTGAGATTTAAACTATACATTTTTGAAATTACAATGGTGGCAAGGGAAAGTGCAAATAAAAAAAAAAAAACGGGGTGAGGAGAGTGAACGTGGTTTTGTAATTTGGGAAAACATGTTCATTCATTTTATTGCGTTTCACTGTCCTATATATTTTGAACGGCACGCCAAATTGCGAACCACTTTCTGAAGCACTCACGCGGTGTGTCCCACTAGCGAGGCTTCATACGTCATCACATACGTCCTTGAAGCAAGCTTTGATACACGCTTGATTCCCATGATTACTCGACACGCGCTCCGAAGCCTCGGTACGGCAAGTCCCATCACTACCTCTGGAACGTCTGATATCTGCTTCTGATTTCTCTGATCTGATTTTTGGAGGTGGGGGTGCAAATATTCACTCGTTTTTCTTAGTTTTTAAGTTTTAGTTGAAGAGAGGACTGGTAAAACTGCACTGCACTGTAATTTGTTTACACTGTGTTGTCACCAACACTAAGCTTCTGTTGTATTCATGGCTACACATAGTGTAGTTTTTGTTTTTTGCATTCTGATTATAAAACTAAATTAGCTGACCTTTAGCTGCCTTGATTAGTCTACAAAGTTGCTGTTGATGTAGAAGAGATTTTTGAGTTGATGTTGAAGCTGGTTGTTGTCGACTTCATTAATTAGGCCACTAATCAGGGAGGAGAGTAATCACTGGCACCAGGCAACAAACTCTCTGGAAGTTATGTGTTGGAGGCAATTAACTATATAGCTCTGAAAGTTTTAGCTACTGATTTTCTCTTTAACACTTAAATGTGTAAACAGTGTGTTTATAATTAACCCTATAACTCAATTTCTTTTTTGAACAATGCTGTGTGTTTGTGTGTGTGTGTCTGCTGTAAATAGAAATACACCTGTCAGAAAAATAAAACCATGTAAATATCTATTGTCAGTCTTCCTATTGTCTGATGGAGGATGGAGGGTTTCTCAAATCTCTGACAACACTCCTTTGATACACTAAGTGGGTGGTTGCAGTGGATTTGTATGTTGGCTGAATTATTAACAGCACATAAAAAAGAGGACTTATTGGTCAGCTGCATTAGACCATGAAACGTCAGCATGCTGTGTATGTAGATATTGTCATAATCACTACTTTTTAGGTAAATATTTGTTTTATTTGGCAACACTTGGATTATCCTCGCAACTCATAATGGATTGGAAGTAAAAATATATTAATTCTTTTTAGCAAGGCATGGCTCTCTAGATGTCAGTGCGCCTGTTTACATGTACACAAAAAATCCGCTAATTATCTGATTTCTGGAGTTTGTCAGTTGTCAGTTCTGGAGATTATTAAGTGATCGTGTAAGATGTATAATCTGAAAGGCTGGTTAGCATCATTTTAAAAAGCTGAGACTTTCCCAGAGCACCAACAGGTGAGACGCAACAATTTAAAAAGTTGTGCTCAGATCACTCACATCACTTCATGTTGCTGAACCCCCTGTGCTCTCCTGCAGTTACTGTCGTTTAGAGTGATGATGAACACACGAGTGGGCTGACGTTTTGTCATATTCACCACTCTGCGAGGTTAGCATTTAATGTGTGTAAGTAGGTGGATCTCATTGTTTTCAACGAGGGAATCGCTGTGCCTTGAAACAAGTGTTCATTCACAGTGCTTTGTGCATTAATTCATTAGCTGTGCAGAGGTTTGCTGCTGCATTATGCAGCTGCTCCCACTGTAACAACTGAGGACCAAGTGGATGTTTTATCCAGAAAATGGCTGTTTATGAAAACTGCAGCATACAAGTTATATAATCCACACACAGGATTTATCAATAATTTATCAATCTATAGGTTCATAATGTGATACAATATAAGCATAAGCTTGTGAGGCGGTTACGCCAGAAATTAGATCAGATCAGACAGCACTATTCTGAGATTATGCTCACCAGCGAGCAGAGCAATACTGGTTGTTTATTCAGCAACTTAAAATGACCTACAATGCCTATAAAAAGAATGCAGAAGATCCCAGACAACTCTCAACCCAGGTCTCTCCCACCTCAGCACATTTTACCATAATATTCAAAATCTGGACTAGAATTTTAGTCATTTACAAGTTATTAACATAGTCATAGACATTTAAGTTATCAACACCATCAAATTCTGCATTGTTTAAAATACACTTTTTAGTGGAGTACTTCTACTTTTGTAACTTGATCACATAAATCTGTCTAATTAACAATTTGGATCCTTTTTATTTACAAATGTTAAGTTGCCACTTTACGAGAGGTTATGTGCTGGACTATTTTTTGACTGACCATTATCAGGTACTTTGTTTTTGTTCAGGACGGCTTGCACTAATACACATCTACCAGTTTTTTGTAGTATGAAACATAAGACTGTTTATGTTATCTCCATTACTGAAACAGTCGGTAATGGCAATTATACTTGCGTTCTAATCATATCTCATCCATCTTAGAAGTATCGTATTTGTGTCTTTGTTATTGTTTTGCACACTGAAACATACTGTACGTATTTAATTTGACACGCTGTAATTTTCTATTTTCTTCATCCTCAGTTACATCACGCTTGTCTTGTACATAAAACACCACTACACCGTGTCGCACCTCATTATAGCATTTGTAAGTATAACCCTCAGCAGTCGAATAGTAAGCTGTTGCCAAATCCAGCAATACAACAATTACCATCACAATTTAATTATGCATGCTGGAGCCCCGTTAGACGTGTTTACAGACGAAAGACTGCCCGTGGACCATCATGCAATGGATTAGAATTGTGAGAGATTTGATGTGGATTAGTTAAAAGGATTATTACTAGTTGTGGTTCACCAGTGGACTACAAATAAGGGGTTTGGGTATATTTTGAATTTGAATGAATGGGGTGAGCACAACTGTATCAGAGAAAAAGGATAGATTAAAGAAATGAGATTCAAATAGAAATGTCACCTCATCCTACTTACTCTATTTCTGTAATACTGTATGCGGTGTTGCATTTCAGTGTGTTATTACCACCTACTGCAAACACTGTGGCTCTCTTATATTCCCTCCACACCTTTATTTCTTTATCAACTTTCTTTTGAAGTGTCAAAGTTTTGACATTAATAAAATGTTTAAATGCTTAAAAGAAGAAAAATATCTGTACAAGTAGTTGATGGCTTGCTATGGAGCTTTTTAAAGGCATCCATGATTCCCAGAGGATTCAAAAGACTTTGATCTCCTGAAAATTATATTGAAATTATCAATAATTTCAATTAGAAAAATAAATTCTGAAATATGCTGAGTTAAACTGTAAAAGTAGATTTTTTTTTTATTACTGCAGTGTGTAGAATAACAGTCAAACAGATGTGATAAAGGAGTGGCCACAAATTTTTGAGCTTTCTGTGCCATAGTTTTACTATATAGCATATAATTTGTCAAGTCATGTTGCATGTTAGGTGTAGGGAAGAGTAAAGACTGTTCAGGTTAATAATTAAACATAGGGGAATGGGTGATAGAGGAGGAAGAGACAGAACAAATGAGAGCTGAGGAGCACAAAATGAGCAAATAAATGAAAAGATAAGGAGAAGGGGGGCTGGAGGAGAGGGAGAGATGAGCTGATAATGAACTGATTAAAGATAGAGATGAGGAGGTGGTGGAGCAGAAGGTGGGGGTGTGAGAAGAAGGTGGAAAAAGGAAGAGAAGGCTGGATTGAAGAAGAGTTTAGTATGCCACAGGCAGCAGTGGTGAGGTCTGCGGAGAAACCACATCCTCTATGAGATGAATAGATCCATTTAGTCTCCCACACACACACACACACACACACACACACACACACACACACACACACACACACACACACACACAAAGAGAACATGAGAAAAGTTGATTTGACAACTAGTGTTCCTCAATATTTACCAGTAGCAACTTTCCCTATGTAATGTGGAGCTGTATTACAGTGAAAATAAGCAGAGTGTACTTCAGCCCTTCTGTGTCAGGAAATGTTTTAATTGGACCTTTGTCACAGTTAATTCAATACAATTTAAAAGTACAGTACACATTTTTGTGTATAGAATTTTTGGCAGCAGCGTATTCTTTATTTTAATCTATTTTCATTTATAAACGTCTGGTTACTTTCTCAGTTTAAAATATGAGTAGTTTACCTTCCTTTCTGGTGATTTGGGCTATCGGGTGATTCACACTGACACACAGGTCAGTGAAAAGAGGATAAAAGATTATTTATATAGCAGTGCTTTGCAGACATTTAGACAGGGAGGCCATTGCTTGCAGTGTCAACCTCACGTGAAGGTCTGAGATTTACTCAACAGGTCGTCTGGCAAATTAGTTGGGCAGCAGGCAAGGTTGTCGTATGAGTCAAAGATGATGCAGTAGGAAGAACATGCTGATTGGACGCTACAGCCACTGTGTGAATGAGAAATTTATTCTGGTTAAGTTTAGTTCTCATTGAGGGTTCAGCCTGATTCTTCTTGTCAGTTGCAGATTTTTCACTGCAAGCTGAATGAATGTGCTGCTGTTTCTAAAAAAATGTCAACAACTTACTGATTTTGATATGCATTTTTTCAGAGTGAAAACTCTCCAGAGGCTCTTCCTTTTTATATATTTTGTAGACAAGGCGTTATGTGATTTTTTTGTCTTGTAAAACAGGTAAAACAAAAACACATACAGAATATATTTTCTTAATCTTTTTATGTATAACTCAGGTCAGGTTTTATTGCAGTGGACCAGAACACCTGAGTGGATGCGAGCAGACCTGTTAACAGCTCTGATCATGTGGCGCATCATAAACATGACAGGAGAAACTTGTCCATTTTAATGCGACGCGGAGAGAGCGAACAGTAAAGTGGAGGAAAATTACATGTATTGCTGATGTTTTTGACAGTTGTTCATGTTGAGCACGTTTTAGATTGGAACTAATTATACTTTGGTCATTTTTATGCATCCACACTGGTGACAGCTGTGTCCCGAGGCATTGTTTTCTGATTGTCAGTCCATCCTATTCTCAGGCACACAATGTCTCAGGAACACCTAAAGGGAATTTCTTCAAAATGAGCACAAACATCTACTCGGACTCAATAATGAGCTGATTAGATGACTGTGGTTACGGCAAAGGTCAAGGTTGCTGTGACGCAGTAATTCTAGTTAGATGAGGATATTGTCTTAAAAATTATTTATTGATGTCAGGTTCAGATAGATCCATCTGACCAATGGGTAGTTTTTAAATTTGGTTCATTTGTTTTTACTAAGCGTTTTTCATTTAAATTGGTTTGTTTAGAAGTAGTAGTACTGATAAAATCCTAACAGGTTAGATAAAATCATCATTCCCATTTTTCGAAATACTTAGTACCTGTCAAGCTAGGCAGAATTTGGTATTTTGAGTGAATACCCACTACTTGTGAATTTGGAAATTATTCTAATAGAACCTATTCTCACTTAATAGAGGAATCATTTTTTATGACATAAAATGACACAAAAATACTGAAAAGGGCATTTTATAATTTATGTGAATGCTTAGTACAACGGACCAACAATCCTGACTGAAGTTCAGTAAAGCTTTACATCCCCACATTTCAGATGCTGCAACAAGCTAAACATTTTTGCTTAATTAAGGTCAGAAGTCGGCAGTCATTCAGTCTTCCAGATTAGAGGGGTGTAAGAAAATACTGAAAATATCAGATATCGCAATATTATGTCTGTGATACTGTATGGATTTTCAAAAATACTGGATACCTGAACAAAAATAATTTTTAGTGACTTCCAAGCTGAATGGCTTTTAGTTTTAGCATTTTGACTTTGCTAAAAGTAAGTGCACTTTTATGCAGTATGAATTAATGTGTTACTGTGAGTAATACAACATGACACAGAGGCAGTAAGGAGGTAATACCACAGAATAAGTGGTTATGATGATTAAGCTGACAAACAGTGACTTACATAGAGTTAATGACACATTTTATTCCTCATTTGAAATGATGCAGTGCTGTTGAAGGACATGCTTCTAGTTAAAGGATGATATTTTTTATCCTGTATAATCCTTTTTATTCATAGTCCTACATTCAAAGACAGGCAAAATTATTTAGATGAGACTGAAGTTCCACTCGGATACAAATGATTAAAATGCAGTAAAAATTATTTCTCTGCAGTTACTTGTACACAACTGGTAAACACCATATTCCTCTTGATACGGCTGCTTATCTGCCAGTTTTTTCTGAGCCTTTTTCTGTTAGAGTATATCTTTATGAGGATTTAGCTGTGACTCCCCAGGGTTCTAAATTACTGTTAGGCCGCACGTAGAACATGATAAGCTGAAGAAATGTAAGTACGTTGGGGTGTGATTCATCAAACCTGTTTCTAGTCTCTTCGCTGCTGCCCGAGAGCCTAAAGGAAGACATGTAACGGTTCATCTGCTGTGGATGAAATTACCATCCATTTAAGAAACAGCAGACTTTAACACTGTAGGCATTTTATTATTTCACATGCACAATGACGAGAACTGTGCTGAGATGATCCACACGTTAGTCTGTCAACAGAACAGTTAACATTTTAATTACTGATTAAAGTAAATTGTAAAAACCTCTCAGACTTGCAACTTTTTCTGCTCATATCATAATGAACTGATTCTAAGAAGAGGAATTGGAAAAAGACTTAAAACTTTTGACAAGTATTCATTCTTAATCCTTGGCGTTTTATAGACTAAACAAATTTCCCAAATATTGATAGATGATACGATGATAATAAATATTAGTTGTAGCCATACAAAATAATAAATAGTATCTTGACAATGAGCAGAAATGACTATTTTATTATTATTGTTTTGTGTTTATTATTTTAGCCATTTTTTAGTGACTACATTGATGACAAGGGAGATTCGTCAGGATTTGTCTAATTGAGGTCAGCAAAGTTATTGATCACATTGTACAGCACGTTAGCTGCATTTACAAAGATCCATGCCAATTTTTTTCTGCATGGAATTTGATAAAAAATCAATGTGGTTGTCCAAAACTGGTCTTTCTAAATATCTCACTGCATTTCTGTGCCTTGAGTACACACCGTGCCCTTTTCCTGCTCACTTGATATGCACTGTAATTACATACCTGCTTTTTGCAACGAACAACATCCCCACACTGAATGAAGTGTCACACTGGTGTGTACAGCACTGCCTGACATGTTTATATTGCAGCAAACATGCAGTTGTATCATAACGTCACCGCAATTAGACAGTTAACACAATTAAGTGTCCTGGTGATATGCACTGAACATTCAGGCTTCATGTGTATCATGAGTACATACGTACATCGTGACGCCATCTAACAGGAGCTGTACTGTAAAAAAAAAAAAAATGCTGCTCATTGTGATGTTTGATTTTACTCAACAGATGTGTACTAACCTGATCTTTACTGTATTGCGAGCATTTCACAGTCAACAGTAATCATTGTCAGTGAAAGATTACTTCACAAGTGCCTTTACTACACAGCTTCCACAGAGAAACACTTCATATAGGAGCACAGTCACTGTTTCCTCTAGAGACAGACTCATTGACCGCGCTGTCAGTCACGCAAGTATGTACTGTAGCTGCAAACAGCTGACCTACTGTATTTTGTAGCACAAAAACACACCAACATAACACGTACACAGTATTTAAACAGTAATCTAACTGACGTATGCACATTCAGTCATGGTAACGTCAATTCATAATAAACTGCTCAAAAAAATACAAGGAACACATCAGATCTCAATTGGAAAAAAATCATGCTGGATCTCCATACTGATACTGATACTGACAAAAGGATGCCACATCATTTGATGAAAATGGAAATTATCAACCTACAGAGGGATTAATTCAAAGTCACCAAGAAATTTAACTGAAAAACTGATGCCGCGGACAAGTCCAATTTGCTGAAATGTCATTGCAGCAACTCAGTAGTTTGTATGACCCCCACGTGCTTGTATGTATGCCTGACAACGTCGGGGCGTGCTCCGTATGAGATGACGGATGGTGTCCTGGGGTATCCCCTCCCAGATCCTGACCAAGGCATCATTGAGCTTCTGGAAAGTCTGAGGTACAACGTGGTGGACGTAACCATGATGTCCCAGAGATGTTCTGTTGAATTTAGGTCAGATGAGCATCGAGGCCAGTCAGTGGTATCAATTCCTTCATCCTCCAGGAACAGCCTGCATACTCTTACCACATGAGACCGAGCATTATCATGCACCAGGAGGAACCCAGGACCCACTGCACCATCGAATGGTCTAACAATGGGTCTAGTGATTTCATACCGATACCTAATGGAAGTCAGGGTGCCATCGCCTATCCTGTACAAGTCTACCCAGACCAACACTGACCCACCACCAAACCGATCATGCTGAACAATGTTACAGGCAGCATAACATTCACCACGCCTTCTCCAGCCCTCAGGCCACCCTCATGAAGTCATTTTCTAGTGGTCTGGTCAGAGATGTTCACGCCAGTGGTGCGCTGGAGGTCACTTTGTAGGGCTCTGGCAGAACTCATTCTGTTCCTCCTTGCACAAAGGAGCAGATCCTGGTCCTGCTGATAGGTTAAGGACCTTCAACGGCCCTGTCCAGCTCTCCTAGAGTAACTGTCTGTCTCCTGGAATCTCCTCAGTGCTCTTGAGACTGTGCTGGGAGACACAGAAAACCTTCCGGTAATGGCACATATTGATGCGCCATCCTGGTGGAGTTGGACTGCCTGTACAACCTCTGTAGGGTCCAGGTATCGCCTCATGCTACTAGTAATGACACTGACCTGAGTCAAATGCAAAACTACTGAAAAACAGTCAAAAAAGATGAGGAGGGAAAAAATGTCTGTGGCCTCCACCTGCAAAACCATTCCTGTTTTTGGGGTCGTCTCATTGTTGCCCCTTTAGTGCACCTGTTGAAAACAGCTGACACTGATTAAGAACCCCTTTTGCTACTTAACTCACCAGATCAATATCCCAGAAGTTTTACTGACTTGATACTATACTCTGAAGTGTTCCTTTAATGTTTTTGTGCAGTGTAAATTACTTTTACTTACATTCATTTCAGTGAGTATGTTTTTAAACCTTAAATATAGTCACTGTTTGCCTATCCCTAACTCTAATATCTAATATGTATGTGTAAAGCTGCATGTCCTCACAACACGAGTAATACAAGTGTACACTCAAACACGCTCACGGATGTCTGTCAGTTCACCTAAATTTAGAGAACAGTTATTTTGAAATGGTTGAATTTCCACATAAAAGCAAAATGCTGAGCATAGACCCACCTGAGACTGTTACCCTCTCACCTCGCCTCTCGCAGTGTGTGTGTGTGTGTGTGTGTTGTAGAGCTTGAGACTAAATGAGTAAGAGTTCCAATTACAACTCCTCAATCTCTCTACAGTTACCTATGAGGAGTACATGTAGCAAGACACACACACACACACACACACACACACACACACACTAGCCTATTCTACACTGCCCATTCAAGACAGGTTTGCTACACCAATACGCCACCTCGTTGTTCTGTGTAAAAGTTACCACGCTGGTGTGGGAGGTCCGTGTTGACCCTCCTTTAAGCCACCTTGAGAGGTTGTGTCAGAGGTGTTTGTGTAAAAGACCCAATTGGGTTTTATTGTGACACCAGTTTTTCTCCTGGGTGACTATTCTATGTACACTTGAGGAGAAGAAGCATTTACGAGATGCTTTGGTTGTGTTTAGTATGTTAATGATTATGGTTATATTCAGCTTTGTTCGAGTAACGTGTTTAAGTAATCAGACATATCACTACATTGAGTTGAGGAGGCTCACAAAGGACCGCTACAACATGCAGATGGTTAGAGGAGGGCAGAAGAAGAGGGTGGTCAGTATTTTTTGATATAGCATCACCAATTATGTATTTTTATGCTCAACCAGCCCCCAGTTCTACTCCAACTCTAACTTAATCCAGTAATTTCTCCTAGAGTCTCCACTTCTCCTCCAACTGTAGCATCACCCAGACTGAAACTTGATGCACATCATTTATCTTTGAGTCCAAATCATGTCTTAAATGTGCAAAACTGGCATTCACCAGTAATGTTTTGAAAGTGACATATATCCCATGTGCATGTTATATTTTGTGTCGGACTTAACGTTATACATCAAGCTGCTAATGTCGGGATGCCAGTACCTCTGTAACATGAGCACTTGAGTGCCTTTAGGGTGGCTTTTACAGTACAGTGTAAGTAGGCAAAGACATCTTAAAAAGAGGGCACCTTCTCACCAGTACAGCTGGGTTTATGTATAAAAGAGCTATTGACTCACTCACAGAAAATCAATACAGTCAACAATCCAGCTTGTTCCCCTGAGTTACAGCTGCAGGTTCAGGTGTTTATTTAAAAATTTGGTCTCTTGATCTTTCAACTTAACATGTTTTGCTTGTTGTTTATTTAATTATTTATTTATTCAGTTTCCATCAGCTGCAGTTACATTACAGGTCAAGGTACAATATACTGCACAGATTATTTTGCCACAAAACCATCACTGTGCTCTTCTGTGCCGGGAAAAATACATTATGGAACACATTAGCACAGCAAACACAGATTTATCTGAAAATCTGACTCTTTTGCCAGTATCTCTGCATATGCTACTGCGGCACTGTCTCTTAATGAAGAAAAACATATACAAATTGGAAAGAATCAATCAATACAGCAGCAGTGTAAGAGCAACAACATACTGTATGCTTTCATCCCTTCTCGTCTTATCCCATCTGATCTAACAGGGGAAATTAAAACTGCCTTTGTCCTTCATGCTCCAGTTCGTAAAGATGATCTGCACTGGATGCATTTCATCATAACAACATCATCTGATCGTGCTTCGTATCGATGTGTCAGAGTCAATTAAAGCTCACATAAACAAACTGTAATCTCAGAGATAAAATCAGGAGTAAAAGTTTATTTGGCACAAACTAGTCCTGAAAATCTTTCATCAGTAGCCTGGTTGCAGCTGTTATGTGGATACAGTATGTTTAATGTCATGTCTTTACATTACTCTGCATATAAATCACATATCACACCATATGAAATTTCTAATGTGCAGCAACTATGCCACCACCTTTCAGTCTTCTGTCAGCTGTCAAAATATGGCTAGCTAGAGAGATTTTACCCCGACATTCTCCTAAACCTCTTATGCCTTCTGTCCTCCTGCTGGTAAAATTCAGTTTCCCTCCCACTGTGCCTCATGCCTTGTTTTTTTTTTGTAAAGCCTTCATGTTCCCTGTGGATGATCAGTCACTGTTGCTTGACAGTTGCTCTGACATGTGCAACATAGTTTAATCTGAAATTAGCCCATAACAGGCTTGTCAGCTGTGGGTTGTTGTTATTTTTTTTTAAATTTCAGCATCAGGAGAGGAACCAGCTGGTGTATGAGGCAGCGGGTCTTGTCAGCCTTTTGATTTGATTAGAACTGATGAAGCTTAAAGTCTGCAACATAGAGATAGCTTTTTAAAGCAGTGGATGACAGGTAAAACTTAGAGATAGGATTCATTAAACATGTAATGTGTTAGAAATGGACAAATGTTTGTTGATTGTTGAGAAGCACTGTGCACAGAGAACAGAGGACCCACATTCTGCTCCCCTGATTTTGGAAGAATCTTTTTATCTTTATTTTATTCAAGTTCAGAGAAACAAAATAATAATTTGCTCAATTCTTACTCAGTTCTTTAGTATCTCTCTGATGTTCCTCAAAGGCTGGCAAGACAATTTCTCCCAGGGCTGCAAATATATTCATTTTCTTGCTTAATCAGTTGGTTAGAAAATGGCAGGGAAACGGTGACAAATTCACGACTCACCTTTGTGGAGCTTAATGTGATTTTTCATTACTGGTCTGTGCTGTAGAAGAAGGGAAACAAACAAGTAAAAATATATGTTTTATCTATTAAAACCGATTTAACAGAGGAGGATAGGCAAGCCAACGTAGCTCATATTGTACTTTAGTGGTGTAAATACCTCTTAGACATATAATTGCATAAATCTGGGGGTTTTGGATGACCATAAGGCTCTGAGATCCCTGTGCAATTTGACCAGCCGGTAATCCAGTCTTGTTTACCTTACTTTGTGATTTAATCATTGCTGAGATCATTGCAAGGATGAAAAATTTCTCCCCTGTTACCTGGACAATGAGGGGGGTGGGATGTTTGTTCGATGTGGCTCTACACATCATTCTTTCCACAGACAGCAGAGCTTATTGATTAAGACCCGATTCAAGTGTAGATGCGCTGGGTGTCTTCTAAACTAAGCACATACTGTAAACAAAGGATTTGTTGGCACCTCTGGACTCCTAGTTAGGGTTGTCTCTTTTGATGATCCCTTTAAAATTCAGCTGACTTGTGGGTGAGATGAGTTCATGTATAACAGCTTTCCAAGCAACCCATCAGAGATTTGATGGATGGGCAGAAAAACCATTACATCTTTTGTTTTTTATTCTGTATATTATATTTTGTATTTTGGTTAAGTTCAACCTAACAACCTGTTCCTGTTTGCACAACCTCCTCAATGATAACACAACATCTGAAAACTGTGGACTAGCTGCGTTATCTGAGGAAGCAGTATTATAAAAGCTATATGAATTCACAAAATAATGAATAATTGACAGAAAATCTAAAAACTCAGACACCGTGTTGTTGTTTTTTTCAGTCCTTGTATTTGGTCAGAAGTGTCGTTGTGTTGTTATCATATTTGTTTGTGAGCTGAATGCTGCAAAACACTATTTTGGGTAAACAGTCCTCTTCCCATTACTTTCATTTAAATAAACAAGAAGATTTAAAAAGACACGTACACAGATAGATGATGTCCTGTGTTTGGAAGCAGTGTTGCAAGAGCCTGTTAATTTCATCTACAGCTTTCCAGTCATGAGGTAATTATATTTAAATGGCTATGCTTGTGAGATTTAGTTTCTGTGCTGCCCTTAGTTCTTACTTTCCTAACATTATGTATTCTGTTACTTCTACAGTACATGAAAGTTAAAGTTAGTCAATTACTCCTCCGCTTGTGACTCGTGGATTGCACTGAGTTGCAGATGTTAATGGAGCGGATGTGACGTAATGAATACAGCTCTCTACAGTTGTTTATCACAACACAATTCTGTGCAGGTTTTTACGGGGATTATTCTCTGTTAAGAATACAAACTGTAAACCCGTTATAGAGACTATTTTCCTTTAATATATTGCAGAATAAGAAAGGAAAAATCTGAATGAAAGGGTCAATGCTACAGGATTAAATTCATTGACACTGAGATAGTTGTCATTTGTATTACATAAGCTTGGTGACAATTTAAACAGCACCATATTTTTACATTGTTGTCATGGTGTTCAGTGTTTTTCACATATGGCCAGGTCTGAATTGTTCTGCAGTGTGGGCAGGCAGCAGAAGCTTAAGTGCTGATTTGTCACCTCGTCCTACGTCTCTCATTGTGCTCTATATCTCTGTGTATTGACAGAGGTGCTGGCAGATTTAGCTTCACACATAATTCAGACCTGACAAGCAACATGTAATTCTTGATTTCTTATTTTTGGGTTTAGTTTTTGACTACAGACCTACAGCTTTTTTTTTTTTTTTTTACTATTTCAGCTCACAGTTTGACAGAGTTGACATATCTATAATGCAGCTTCTGCAGGGAAATATTGTATTATATCTATTTTATATTATCTGTATCTAAATAACAAAGTTTGGGCATAAAACCTGTTGTAAACAAGTGTGTTATGAGAACATGCTGCCACTCCAGAATGCAAGAGTTCTGGATCCAAAGGAAAAGACTCCAAATTTGATTTATTTCAAAGCTGTTTTTCAGGCTATTGAGAAGATCAAGTATGGTACATTACCATGGTACCTGTATTTAGGTCACCACTTTGAACTGTAGAAAGCCTTTCCTCTTTTTTCCCCTCTTTCATACACACGTATGCACACATCTGCTGCACAAGTGCAAAGCATGCATACACTTTCACGTGTATTAGGTACATGCCACAGGGGAAAAAAACTCCTTGAAATGCTTCTGAACAATCAGTAATTGTAGCAATCGGTAAGGGCAGAGGAAGGCACTATGAAACTGTGGAATCGTGTTGATCACAGTTCAAAACCTGAAAACCCTGTTACCCATCCAAGCTGATTTTAAAAGATTAGTTTGGTGATAGTCTATATATGTAGAAATCTCATCCAACAAATTGATTCTAGTGCAATGTATTGCTACACAGTATTACTGTAATACTGTATAGTCAAAGCCCGATATACTCTGGTCTATTCCTCTCTCCTACAGAGCTCCATTATTGTATGAAAATATTAAAAACAGAGTAATGAGCAACATTTTTGTTTGTTCATTTATTATGACAAATATGGGCACTTTAGTATATTTTGAATGAGTCTCCCATACATCATCCTGTACTGCTGTAAATGCTAGCTGAAGAACAAAATGTGTCCACAGTGGAAGATCATTTCCAGCAAATAAATGATTTACCCCAGCTGCTTTAAGAAATTAATTATAAGAAATCATTTATGTTTTAATCCTTTAATTCCAACTTTGTTCTAGTGGCCTCTCTTTATTTTCTTCAACTCTGCATCAACAGAACATTGACATAGGCAAAATACTCTTTAGATTATTTAAACATAACAAATAGAATAGGAGTAATTAAGTTACTCAGTGAATTCAACTGATGATATTTAATTGAGGATCTAAAGAGACTAAGGGCCCAGACTTTTTCAGTTTAGGACTTGTCAACACCCGGGCCAAAACCATCTGGTTTGGAAATTATCCTTCTTTCCTCTGCCCCAATTAGGCAGAGATACTGGATCAGCCTCGCAGCAGTTGGACTGGGACTGAGCCATCTGTGTGTTCAGCTCTGTTGTTCCTGTGCCACGACTCTTCTGTCAGAGGCTGCATATTGTCTGTGTGTGTTGTGTTCTCATGTTCTGTGTTTCCGTGTGTGTTCTCTTACAATCGTACATACAGAACTTGAATTCTTAAATGTTAATAAACTACTAATAAATGATGGAAAGATGGAAAAAAAAACTGTTAAAACTAAATTTCCTCTGATATGAAATCCTTTTCACATACTTAATTTAAGAGAAATAAAATTGAAGCTGATATATAAGTATTTTTGCTGTTTGTTATTTTTCAAGCAAAAGTAGACATGATGAGGTGTCCTTGGACAAGTCACTGAAACCCCACAGTACCCCACAAACAACACTTTCCCTAACGGGATCAATAAAGTATGTCATTATTATGAATTCTGTGTTTCAATTTGGAAACTTTATAGGTAGGTATTTTCCTGACATTTTTGTAATCCATCAAAGGCAATGAAGTAGTGGTGGTCTGTTTAAAGCAGGGCCTATTAATAACCTACTTATTAATTATTAAATAGGGTTGTCCTCTAGCTTCCAAACTTGAGCAGCCTTGAAATGCCTTGTTAGAAAGGAAGGAAGAATGGAAAAACAGAAAAGGACGAAGCAATAATGATGGAAGGAGGGAAAGAGAGATTGAAAGGTGAGAAAGGGAGGGTGAGGAAAATTTTGAGAAAATCAGAAAAGGGTGCATTAATTAAAGAAGATACAAATGACAAATCTGAAGTAAGAGAGAATCTGTACTGTGCTGTGACTTTAGGATCCTGTGTCTTTACTATACTTAATTTATATGGTCTGATATTTTTTCCTTGAATGCAATAAAACTAAAATCTGTGATTTGTTCATATGCGTAAATCCTTATTTATCTGACACAAAATATTTTTAGTACTTTCAATGTAAATGTGAGTTAAATGTAAAGTGTTTAATGCCTACAACCTCTGGTGTAGTGCAGGGCGAATGCAAGTATAAGCTGTATACCTCAAGAGTTTAATTCAAATAACTGTAACTGACGTGTCAGTCTGGAAAAGGGTTACAAAGCCATTTCTAGGATTTTGGGAGGACACTGAACTACGGTGAGAGCCATTTTCCAAAAATGGAGAAAACTTGAAACACTGGTGAACCTTCCCAGTCTACAAAAATTACCCCAAGAGTGCAACGCCGACTCAGCCAAGAGGTCATAAAAGAACCCGGAACATCTAAAGAACTACAGGCCTCACTTGCCTCAGTTAAGGTCAGTGTTCATGATTCAACAATAAGAAAGAGACTGGGCAAAATTGGCATCCACAGGAGAGTTTCACAGCGAAAGCCACTGCTGACCAGAAAGAACACAAAGGCTTGTATCACATTTTCCAAAAAAATATCTAAAAAAAGTCTTCTGGGCAAATATTGTGTTGACTGATGAGACAAAAGTTGAACTTTTTGGAGTGTGTGTGTCTGGTTTTATCAGACATCATACCAACAGTCAAACATGGTGATGGTAATGTAATGGTCTGGGTCGGCTTTGCAGCTTCAGAACTTGGACAACTTGCTGTGATTGATGAAATGAATTCTGCGCTCTACCAGAAAATCCTGAAGGAAAATGTCCCACCATCAGTTTGTGACCTCAAGCTCAAGGGCACTTGGGTTATGCAGAAGGACAATGATCCGAAACATACCAGCAAGTCCACCTCTGAATGGCTCAGAGAAAACAAAATTAAGGTTTTGGAGTGACCTAGTCAATGTCTGGACTTAAATCCAAATGAAATACTGTGGGATGATCATAAACAGGCCAGTCATGCTCAAAACTCTCTAATGTGGCTGAATTAAAAACATTTCTTCAAAGAACAGTGGGCCAAACTTCCTCCACAGTGATGTGAAAGACTCATTACCAGTTATCACAAACGCTTGATTGCAGTTGCCGCCAAGGGTGGCACAACTAGTTCATAGGTTTAGGGGGCAATTCCTTTTTTACATGGGGCCAGGCACGTTTGGGCAGCTGTATTCCCTAAATACATGAAGTTGTCATTGGAAAAACTGCATTTTGTATTTCTAATATTAAAATGTGTTTGTTGATCTGAACAATTTATGTGTGACATATCTGCAAAAAATAGAAAAATCAGGAGCGGGGCAAATACTTTTTCATCACCGTGCTTCTGCATCTACCCTGGTGTACTGGTATATAGTCAGGTGCTGCATGCATACAGATTTTGTTTCTGCCTTTTGTTGGTTGCTTTGGTCACATTTAGGGGGGAGTGATACTTGGAATAGAAAAGACCATTGAGACTGTTAGAATAATGTGCAAAAGCCAGTATCTGTGATGGTATGGGGATTCACCAGTGCCCACGGCATGGGTGATTTGTGTACAGTATGTGGCATATACTGGGATTTTAGAGCAAAATATGCTGCCATCGAGATACCATCTTTTTCCACGAAGCCAGCACATAATGCAGGAAGATGCCAGTTTATAGTTTCACCTATATAGCTGAAAAATTTACTTTGGAAATTACACGACAAATGACCACGATATCGCGGCGACAAAGCTCAAGCTCGGTTCATGAAGAATTTTAGTAAATATCCCCCAGTGGAGCCTAAATACTGGTGGTATATAGAGATTGATGTAGAAGTGGGTCGAGCAGAAGACTAGAGAATCAAATGGAGGACTAAAGAAATGACAAAGGAAATGTGAGGCTGAGAAGGAGTTGGAGCCAAAGTCTGATGAGTATAGTGGAGGATCGAATGATGGAGAGCTTTGATGAAGATGAGGATGGAGCAGGAGATTGATGAGTATAGAGGCCGCATGGAGCACTGATCAATGGGTATTGGTGGAAATGGGTGGAGGAGGGTTGAACATACAGTGCTGAAATGACAGCTGACAGAAGCAGAGAGAGGCAGTTTCAAAAATTGACATCTATGAGATGATTGGATCATGGAGACTGAGTTGGAGACTGATTGGAAGAGAGACAAAAACATCTCCAACTCCAACAGCTGATGGAGTTAGGTGCAGTGGGACAAGTGGAGAAGGCAGACAGGGAGAAGGTTTGGATAAAATGTCCCCCTTTTGCTTAGATTCATTTGTGACAAAGTGAGAGCTCACAGAGTTAGCTATCCACAGCTGCTACTGCTACAGAGCTAATATAAATAATTAAAAGAGCATTAACAGTTGCTAAACTTGTTGATAAATATTTATATGTGCAACTCTCCTTTAGATACATTACACACAACTGTGCAATTTTGTGGACAGTTTCGCTAATGCTCCTGAAGTCAAACCAAAGAGTGTTTGTTAAATGTCTATCAAGGTATCATGTCTTTAATTAAAATCCTAATTTAAATTATGCATAATGTATAATGACTAAGAGTTTTCCAAAAAAAATAGTAAAATACAATTATTATTCATTCAGATTTGTTGAATTAAGATTTTCTTTTTAATGTGTAAAATCTACTCACATGTTTTATAAATTATTGCTTAACCCCAATCTCTGTTTTTACAGCATAAATAAATATTGATTATAGCCACTCTAAGTATATCTATAATGGCTGATCAAGGCTGCCAGTCTCACCAAATTTTGCAGTGGGCACGTAGAACTATGTATTTACCTGCCCACTGTACTTTTATGTAAAACTACCATGGGCAGGCAAATAAATGAACCAAAAAGACAATGCTGGAACCATCTTCAAAACTTCTTTTGCCCATTGAAGTTTTGTCTGCAATCTGGTAAAGATAGTTTGTTCAGCTGCATTGACCATATGGAAGCTTGAGTAGCATTTGGCATGAATTTGAGGTCACATTTAACCGGTGCAGTTAATGGAGCTTAATGGGTTATTAAATATGTTAAGGATTAAATATTGAGGTATACTCAAAGCTCTTTATTTGTTTTTAATACTGTAGGTTACTGAAATGAATCAGTCTCTAAAAGGTTTTTAAGTTTTTCTGTGTTTATTATTAACTTTCATTATATCTTGATCAAGGCTACCAGTTTCAATGCAGTAGCACTAATGCTGATGAAGAATTATGCATTAATTAATTAATTATAGTGACAGAGCTGCAGCACTGTGGTTTTTTCAAATAAGCTGAAATACTGAATATGTTAAAGATACCAATGTGCATTTCTGTTCATTACACTGAGAGGTTGAAAAAAGTAGCCGTTCTCACTGTGAACAGTCCCCGCTGTATGTAGACATCCTGCTGTTAAACAGGAATGAGTATCTGTCATATTAAGTGATTGTGACTTCATGCTAAATCATTATTTTCTCAAAAGCAATAGGGAAACACTACAGCATGTAACATTACTGAGAGGGGACGTGGTGTGTCAACTCAAGCATGGAAGACTGAGAATAAAAGCTGTGACCAGTAAGTTCAACTGTGTTTATTCTTGAAACTGCAGGAAGTTTATTTAATTTGATTTGAAAACCTAGAGACACAGGCAAAGCTTTTATTCTCAGCAATTTTTGTCTAACGGTCACAAACTCATATTTTCACCAGAACACTAAAAAAATGTATTTCCTATTGGACTGGATTTGATATTGTAATAAATTCTGACCTCCAGAGACAAACTTTACTGTCACCCACCTGCAGAGAAAAGAGAAAAATTAAAGCAGCAAAGCAATTAATTTTTTGCTTTTGACAGAAGTTGCATAACAGATGCAAACACCAGAGTATGTGACATGGATGATATCCTTGCAGTTGAGGGCAGTGAAATCCCACAGCCAGATTTTCACTGTGATCAAACTTTAAGCCAACATCTTTGGCAGAAAAGTAGCCAGTTGGATGGAGTTCTCAAATGTAATTTAGCCAGAGTCAAGAAGCCATGATGGCTTGTGGTGGCAAAACATTAGTAGCACAGCTACTATAGTTGTTCAAATTTGATTATTAACACATGACAATGCATGATAATAATGCATTTGCAGTATTATTATGCCAACTGTATGACACTGCAGAATGTGTTGAAAACCCCACTCTGTTTTGATTGGCCAGCTTCTGGAAGTTTTCCACTGGGCCAAACTATGCCCAAAACAGCATTTGTCAGCAACCCCCTATCTTTCGCCAATTTCAGATACTCTTTCAATAAGCTATAGAGAAAGATGCCCAACGCATGCTTTTGGCAAGCCTACTGCCAAAACATAACATGCAGTCGGCTCACAGTATTGGTTTTAATGTTCAATACCTAAAAAATCTGTAAAAACTCAATGGTGGTCCAACTACTTTATTATGCTGTAAAATGGCAATAGAAATAAAGTTTCTTCTCTGATTGTTTGAAGCATGCATGGCTGTAGGTCTACTGGAATATTGTTGTAGCTTTAGCTTCATAATTTACGTGTGCTGCATCGTAGAGTAACACACAGGCCAATGTAGTCTTCCCATAAAATAATTAATACCAAAAAAAAGCATCTCAGGTACGTATTTTAACTTACCAGTCCTGCTCCCAAATCCTCCACTCACCCAGGTACAGTTGAAAAAAGCACAGTAGCCAAAACTCCTGCTCATACTGGGGCACTTTGTGAAAACTCTTGTCTATGAAGTGGGGTAAATGGATAAAAACATTGCCCGAAGTCTGTTGCTGGCCTGTAATTGTATCCTTTTGCCTTCTGAAAGTTAATTTTCCTTCAGAACCAAAAAACACTTAATGTAAAAAATATTGATCTGTTCAAGGAAAAATAACAACAACCCTAACATAAGCTAAACTAATGAGCCCTTCAATTCTGTCTTTTATTAATTGTTCTGTATTGACATTTTTCTATCATTGTGTTTTTGTTTTCTTTTTCTTTCTGTGTTTGTGCATGTTTCATTCAAACCCTTTTTGCTTTTATGTTCCTGTTTGCCAGTGTCATTTTCCATCCATGTATCCATCCTTTATCTGTGATGCAGTCAGCGTCTGCCACGTAGCTTATCAAGTCTCACAGAGCTCAGACTATGCTAACGTGGTGCTTGTGCTGACATAAACAGTCTGTGTTCCCAGTGTGCATGGGATAGTAGACAAAGAGTGATGCCCCTGCACATGTCTGGCATCTCTTTTCCTCAAACCTCCAGCTCTGTTTTCTTTTCTTTTCACGTCAGTGGTTACACTTCAACCCCATATGCAGATGTTTCACTGCTGATTCTTTATGACATAGTGAAATCCTCTTGCTGGCTTTTTATGCTTTTCATGCAGTTACAGAAATGTGTATGTGTCTAAATCTGTTGACTTGTACTACAATCTCCTAAATTCAGGTTCAGAGAAAATTCAGAGGTTCAGAGCTGACATTGATCTGCATTTAAGATGAAGCCACACTGCCAAAAAATGCTTTGTGACAAACCGAAATCTATCACTACAGGATTTTGCATTATGGTGTATTCTAGCAGCAGTGGCATGCTGGCATTTGAATATCTGCCCCATAACACCTGCGTCAGCAAATGTCTTGCAATACATCATGTTCTGATTTTCCTTCTTACTCATATTACTTTCTTGCAGCTGCCTGGCATATTTCATACAACAGTAGAAACTTTTCTTTTTCTTTTTTTTACTCTCAAACCCCAGCTGACCAGTCTTCAGAATAGGCATAATGAGCAAAATATGCTGCAATACAAAAATTCTAATGCTCACTAAGTTAGACTTCCTTATGGTTTTTGTTTTCATATTCTGCAGTTTATGAAGTGCTGCTGGCTGTCTATAAATTTATGACTTTCCTTGACATTAGGCATGAATTTATTCAGAAAATTTCACATGAAATCTTGCATATATCCTATCTTGCAAATTCAATCTTTTCAGCTGTCTTTTCGAAGCATTGTATTGCTTCAGAATGCTGTATGGATATACAGAGAATATATTAGAAGAAGAGCAGGAGTACAAGAAACAAAATTAATAATTCATTAGAATCATTAGAGGGAAAAAGAATAAACAAGAGGAGTGAAGTTCCAGATAAACAAACCTCCACATTGTGTGTCTGAATGCAGTTTTTGTTCAAATATGTGAGACCCGAGACTTGCAGGCTTTGTAGTTGAAGAGAGGAGCAACTGTGGCAGGCAGCACCGGGGGGAAAAAGATTGGTTCCCTGCAAGAAGTACTGGTCGGTGGATCACTCTCTGCTCTTCTCCTCTCAATATTTAACTGTTTCTCACCTTCTCTTCACTCTTTTTTCATTCACTCTGGTTGTAGCTGCAGCACAATGATGATAAATCTTTCAGATGTGGCTTCCTAATATATTCACAGTGATTTCTTGCTTAAGATACATTTGGTCATGTTAATACATCACTGAATCCATGTGAGGTAAGAAATAATCTGTATTAGCATGAATCATAAAGTGGGGATGTAGTGTAGAAGAGACAAATTAAGACCTCACAGATTTTACATGGACTTGATGGGGACAAAAAACAGACAAAAGGAGAGTGAACATTAGGTTACTGTTAATGTTGCTTCACTACCATGATAGCTCTGTAAGCTGACTTTGTGACTATAACAACACCAAATTGAAGCAAGAGATGAGATTGAGACTGTCAATATTTAACCCGAACCATGATCCTTCCCTGCACTTTTGTGCAGTGTTAGAACAATTCACACATTACAACCAATGCTGCCAGTAAACATAACATTCAGGCAGCAATTAAATTTCCTCCAAAATGCATTTGGCAAAGCAACTTACTAGTATGTAAACAGACTTTGTGGGATGCAGAGATGATAAGTGCGTGTGGTGCTATTAGAGAATCTCAAGAGGGAGTGACAAGATTAAAATATTACTTTGCATTAAGGGATTGACAGTAGCTCTTCTGTGATTGCTGCTTTCTTCTTAGATACTTTATTTTTTCCATCCACAATTTTCACCTTCCTCTGTCCATCTGCATGTCTAACCATGATACGTTCCAATATGGTGTGGTATGTGTGAATGCATGAAAACAAGAAAACACGGGAGAGAATTTGCTTTATTCATACATTAGCCGTGTTTGACAGATTCATTGGATGAATGACGTTCTATGATTACGGGCTGCAGCAAAAGGACGGAGAGAAAGCAGGAGAAAGAAGAAAGATCAGATTACTTTAATAGATGTTAGTGATGAGAGCTTTGTCCTCCTGTCCTCTCTGTTTCTCTGTCTCTTTATCTCTTCATGGCTGTAGATGAAAGAACATGTTCAACAGAGAGAAGATGACAGCTCCTGATGGAGAGAAGCCTTCTGTCCTCCCTCTCTACTCCTTCTCCTACACGCTCTCTGCCTCTCTGTATCCCCCATCCTCCCCTTTTCCTGTCCATTTATTCTTTCTCTTACTCATTCCCTTGATACATTTCCTTTGGTTCATTATTCTCTTCCACTTTCCTCAGCTCGCCATTTCTCCTCTTTTCACCTCCTCCTCCTCCCTCTCCCTCCAGCCTTATTGTCCTCCCTCTCTCTTCTTCCAGGTCTTTCAGAGCACTCTGTTGAAATCGGATCTGTCACTGTGTCTTTGGAGACAGATGCAGTTGGGTTGCCAGGGGTTTCGACTCAGTAGAAAAGCAAAACTGCAGTTATGTCAGTTAAATCAGCTCCTGTTTGAGCCACAGCCCAAGTATGAACATGGTGTGCGTGTGCGCGTGTCCATGGGTTTGTAGGGTTAGTGTGGATCTAGGCTGACGTGAAAGAGACACCTAAATATTCACAAGAAAACAATATCATATTTAAGCTTATTGGAGTGTGATTTTAGTGCAGTATAAAACACATTAACGAGAACATTTTTGAGCTGGAAGTACTGTATGTACTATTATTTGCATTAGCTAGCACAATCCAACAGTCTGGTCTCTAATAAGCTGTATCCTAATTAATTAGTTCTTGAAAGACTTTATATTTGCATGAATTAAAGAAACAAATGTATTCATTGAATTGGCTTTGATGAAAATGATTGCCTTCACATTTTACCTTTGTGCTTTTTTTGTTTTCTGTGGCTTCGAGATGATATACAGCCATTTCTTTTTTTACTGATGCCATTTAAAATAGCCTTTCACGTATTGTTTGTGATGTGTGTATAATTTCTTCCTCTTCTAGTTCTTTTGGATTGCTCGACATGCTACAACATCAATGTATTTTCTTCTGCCGTTGTTTAAGACACAACATACAAGAACAAGAGGTGAAAAGAGCTGATTTGTTACGGAGGCTCTGATATATTGTTATTGAGCAGTTTGCTGTGTGCGTGTATGTGTGAGTCATATCTGTAATTGAATTGGCTATGGTGTGTATTTTGTCAAAAGTGAAAGAAATCACAGCTCGCTGTCTGTTCTCATTCCTACAGATAGATATCATCATCACTGTGGGCATGTACACACACCCAGTGGTGATACAGTGTGTGTGTGTGTGTGAGTGTGTGTGTACTGTATATGGTTGTTAATCCTGTGCTTAAATATTATTTTGCTGTGAATATTATAGATTTGTTTTTGGGAATGAAGTGTTTGTGTTTGCGCTGTAATGCTTTTATATGCAGGTTAGAGTAATTTTTCATAGTTTACGTGAAGACAAACAAGCAGCGGCTGAAGCAATAATGATTGTGATTTCTGGGCTGGAAAAAATTGGAAGAGGAAATGTTTTCGAAATGTTCTCTTTTTTGCTTTATCTTTCTTCTACATACAGACAAACTTACAGTAACATTTGAATATAAATGCAGAACTGCTGCAACAAACAAAGCCTCTAAATGTGCTGTCAACTAAACAGCTTTTAACAGCTTCTGCTGAGTGCTGATTTAAGCCACTGCTCAAAGCATAAATCATTAACGTGTGCAGGTATGCTGCTGCTGTTACTGAATGAGAGAAATGTGCCTTTTATATTTTTCTGGACTGCACACCATATTTTATCTTAGCAGCCAGGTTTATAAATGGAGAGAGTAGGAAATGGGAGAGACTCTATGTGTGGGGAAAGTCTTTACCAGCATTTCATGGCTTCCGGTTGGGCAAACACCACCAGGTGGAGAGACTGAAAGAATTACCTGTCTCTGTTTCTCTAATTGTTTGCCTTTGCTTTCATATCACAGGATGTTTTCAGCCTGTGGATCTGTATCTTCCTGTTGTAAACAACATTTCCTGTTGTGAGTAGCTGGATCCATATAGTTTTCTAAATGACTCATTTAAGCTTGTTAGCCTCTTTAGTCCATCCCCATTATGAAAGGCACTTAATACCTCTTATACTCATGTTGTTATGTTATTCAGTCGATGTTCTTATTGGGCCAACAAATGCAGCTGACCTGCTGAAATACTCTCTAACATCAGGTAGCAATTATTAGTGGTGGGCGGATCAATCCAAAGTACCATAGTATCGATACCAAGTTGGTATCGTAATCGGATCGATACTAGCAAGATGGTATGGATATTTTCTGTCTTCAACTTTCAATGTAGTAAACTTCCCAGTACAAACTCCACTCCTCTCACATCAACGTGACTCAGCGGCGCTGAGCAGACGCCTGCAGGCTGTAGTGAATGATGACACAGAGAAAGAGGAGCGTCGTGTCATCTACCGTATTTTAC
>JAUBNQ010000009.1:14287316-14327937 GCA_032353495.1 Ctenopoma kingsleyae
GCTATGTCGCCTCATGGTTCCTGAGGCGAAAAAGCGGTACTAGGGCATACCTCTCTATTCCAGCAGGTGGCAGCAGTCTTTATATTACAAAATGAAAAACAAAGTCCTGCAGATATGAAGCCATAGACAAATGAGCAGCTTTTGCTATTACTTTTACTGCTTTCACTATTTCACACCACTCTCTCTTTCACCACAACCGGTTTATAGCTACTTCTTATCGGCGATACATCTGATAAAAAGTTGTAAATAGCACTGGAGTTCATTTTTCTGCTTGTGCATTGCCGGCCGGCTGCGCCTTTTTTTCTGTTCTCCCAGTAACTGTGTGTGTTTTCTGCCACAATCCAAAGATGTATATGTGCCAACTCCCACATCAGTGAGCCAGTTGGACAGCGGCAGTGATACCTGTAGCTGTACCACCAAACACACACACGTACATGCTTACACACACGGACACATGCTGGCATGCTTGTGTCGTTTAATCTGCCAGTCATAGAGATTTGATATCATGTAATATGTACAACAGGCCAAATCAAGCCAAAAATAGCATCTAGGGAAATACACGCAAAAACACAACAAAACTGGGAATAGGTTAATTCCAGGATGATGATAGGATGATGATAACCAAGGATTTGATGTCCATCAGTGTAGCTTTTTTAAGCAGAAACAATACAGTTTTTCTGCTTTTCTTGGGATACAGCATTTCCATTAAAGTAAGTTTTTTTTTACCAGTCTGTAATAAGAGGACATGATTAAAGCTAGGCCTGTATCTAGCATCTAGGGAAATACACACAAAAACACAACAAAAAGTTTGTGTGGTCGTTTGATCCAGTGCAAAACAGAGCTTCACTGCGACTGCTGTCCTTAGAATATGAGTTTACTATGGAACAAAGGATCATATTTAAGAAGGTGGAAACAACTCAAATGTGACATTTTTCTTCATAATATATTTTTATTGTAATTAGGCAACGACTTCTAGTGAAGCACTTGAGATGTGATTCCAAGGTTGTGAGTTTGAGTCTCACCACAGTTGGGCTTTTAAGGGTCAGCTGTGGTTTAGTTGGTTAAGCAGCTGTCCATTTTAAATTGACTGTTTCTTCTTGAATGTAGCAGACTGTCCATAAAAAATATTTTTGGGATTAATGAAGTATATCAAAAATAAAGAAAAATCGGTACTTGCTTGTGTCTTCTCCTTGTAAGTCACTTTGGATAAAAGCGTCTGCCAAGTAAAGTAAAGTAAAGTAAAGTAAAAGCAAATGTAATAGACAAAGAAACTAATCATAATAATTTGTACAAGGCTTAAAAAGTCTTGAATCCAGGCTCCATAAAATACAGCCTTAGGTAATAAAATGTCTTAAATTAGATGTTTTTTTCTCCTGTCCACAGTAGCCCTTAATGTTAGTTTTTATATGTGATTGTAGCCTGTCAGACAAAGTTACACACTAAAAGGATTATTTTGACAGCAGATGTGCTCACAGGAAGCAGTTAAAATTTTATCTGTGGACTAATGGCAGGGCGTCAACGCCTACCACAAACCAGAGAACATCTTGAGGGCCCTGCCGGTCCATCCGAAGGATAAGACATGTTCAGTGAAAAAGACAGGAGTGGCATATGACATCAGTTGCAACAGCTGTGGAGAACACTATGCATGGGAGATGGCTGGTAATCTGTGGAAGAGAGCTGGGAAACACCAGAAGCACATTACGTTAAATGTTGCATGCCTGAACCAGTCACAATAGCTGGATGAAGACCTGTGAGAAATCAGTTTTACATCAGTTATTGAAAACTAACATTTAGTTTGATGATACAGTAAATTACATTCATTTAGGAAATTTCTCTTAATATTTTGGAACCATGCAAAGAATATAAAACTAATCAGAATTACATAACGTTACTGCAATGTAAAGAGACAACACCTTAATTTAACTGGTATTATATTATAATGGCATTTAGCTCTCAACCCCACACAATCTGTCACCTCCTTCATTTTGTATTTCTGTTTTTGTCCTCTTCCTCTTCTTCTGTTTCCAGCTGGGTCATTCACTCTGTTTCTGTTTTTATCTGCTGACTATCTATATCTCAAATCTAGTAGAGTATATATCACTGTCATTCCTTTACTTCATGCTCTTTTCTTCTTCTTCTATTTTTTTCTCTGATGTTGTTTTTGTCTGTCTTTCTATGTTTCTTTCACACACCCTGTTTCTTGTGCCAGGATACTTTGTTGTGTTACATGAATTCTCCATCTGTTTCATGCCCCCTACTTCCAACCTCTTCCGTCTCAGAACAAAAACAAATCAGTGACCATACTGTGTATATGGATTCATGCCATTAAGTGCTTTTTGCTTAGCTTGTTTGAGTAATGATCTGCAACACTGATACTGAATAAAGCATTAAGTGCTACTTCAATGAATGCTGGTAAAAGTACCGTTACTGGATGAAAAAAACCAGCACTGCCAAAGACTTTTTCCAGAATATCTGAATTTCTTTTTCTCAATGTAATTACTGTACTTTAATCAGCCTGCTTGAATTTCCCACTCATTGATAACATTTCTTGTTAATGCTCGTTTGTGTAGTCACACATTTTTTGTCATACATTACACCATAAAATAAAATATTTTTCCTCCTAATTAAAGATTGGTATTTGCTCAATTCATAGCAGTTAATATGTGTAGCTGTAGTTTATGATTTAACATTATGATAATTTCAGTGAACCTTTGATTTAAGACAAATTTTACTTCACAATTTTGGTTATACATATATTCATATACATATATATACATAAAGTACATATGTAGTAAGTCCATGTGAATAATTTGTTATTTTATTAGTAGCATTGCAAAAATCTAAAGTTGTGAACAAAGTCAACTAGTTATCACCTCATTCAAACAATATATTAATTCTGCACATAATAATTCTGCTGCTTGCTGTGCTTTGGTTCTTTGTGTTTAATGTTGTTGTTACTGCCTGCATTATTTATAACCCCTTAAAAATCAGTCATCATAACTAATTAGAAAAATTGGACTGGACTGGTTTGAAAGGTGACAGGTGTATTCAGTGCAGTCATCACCATCACCATCAAGAATGAACAGGTCACATTATCTATTTCCTAAGATTTCTCTTTTTGCTGTCTAGATTTTGCAGTTACAGAAGTTTCCGTTTGCAGCACACTGTGAAACTTGTTGTGCTTCTTGTTTGAAAACTGCAGCTATATCACTGTTAACCCAGTATCTCTTATTTTCTGACACACACACACACACACACCTAGTGAGTGTCGTGCATAATACCTGCATGAACAAATGAGTTTATGTTTTGCGTGGCTTTGCGATTCTTAGAAACCAATAATCCTCTGGTTCAGTAAATGCACGCAAACACACACAAAGACAGAAACACAAACAGGATTTCATAGTTGAGCACAGTATTTACCACTAATGAACGATACATTCACACTGAGGACTCTTGAAAGCAGGTGACAAGAGAGACAAAAATGAGAATACAAACAGAAATATTATAGTATTATAAAATAATAGTTGGGTTTTTTTTCCCTTTCTCATAGTCTCTCTCACAATTCCCTATCTCTCACTCCCTCCTTCCATCACATCTCTTTTTGTCCTCATTCCTCCCTGTCTTTTTCTCTTTTTCTGTCTTTTGGCAATTACGGCCCACAGTTGGTAGAGGCACTTGTAAATGATTGAAAGGGAAAGAAAGAGAAGAGAAGGACTGAGTGGCCAGGCTAATAAGATTCAGAGAGCTGAAAGTCTCTATTGTCGCTGAGTCTGTGTCAGTGGGAGGCAGGAGAAAAGGAACAATCTCTCCCTCCCTCTTTCTCTCTCCTTTCACTTTCCCTGTTCCACTTTTTTCTCTCCATTTATTCACTTTCTCAGACTTATTTCTTCCCTCATCCTGAGGCCAAAGAACCAAACTCAATTATAAACTCTTCTTCCTAAAATCTGACCCTCACACTGGCTCAGTTGTCACTTTAAGTAACAGGAAGCCAGAGAAAGTCTCAGAACAGGACAGCTGATTAACAACCAGCCTGTCATGTACTGTAGATTGCCTGGTCAGATGGCCGGACCAGTAACTCTGTAAGGACCAATCAAGTCATGGTGTTATGTGCACTCAGACTCAGACTTTTCAGAGGAAGAAGAAAGTTGTTAGGCTGTTATCTCACAGAAAAGAAAGAAAAAAAGAACTAATCACAGATTTTTATTTTTCTTGTTATTCAAATTGTTTCCCTAGAATAATATTTATATATATATATTAATATATTATTGTATACGTTGCTAGAAGTTAGGTTACCTGTATATTTGTAGACACTATATAACTCTGTAATCAATATAAATGTTTTCTTACTTACTCTAACACTGTCAGGCTCGAAATGGACAGTTAAAATAAAGGATTAAAACTGATGCAGCATATGTAATCTTTTTAATTTCAGATCTTCTTTTTGTCAAAATTTGGCTAGTCACAGTGCAAGTCAATAGCCGACTGATTGGCTTGAGATTCAGGTGTGTTATGCTAGCAAAAAACTAGCGTAGCCTAGAGCCACTGTTTTCAAGTTCAAGACACGAGGAGTGTCTACAGAGGTCTGAGGAATCATTTGTTTTCAATTTCACACTACCATATTCCATACAATATTTTTAAACTTGTCTGTCTTTTTAAACCAGTGACACACTTTTTGTAATTTAGCACATTCAATGTACACTACTAAATTGGATTTAAAATGAAGCAAATCAAGATGTCATTGAAGTGTTGGATTAATCAAATCCATTGTACGGATTACAGACATTTTTATACACTCTGCCAATTTTTAATTGGACAAAGAAACACAATTACAACTGCATGAAATATATGAAGCACCATCCATTATATTTTTTAATGACTGGCTGAATCTGAACAGAAAATATAAACTGCAGAATTCATCGTGCTGTTGCCAACAGTCACATCAACACCGGTGACCTGGTTCCACTGGTGGCCATACATGCCCGGGCCATAACACTGCCTCCTCCATGTTTGACAGATGATGTGGCAAATTATAATCTGGCCTGTCTATTGTTGACCGTTATCAGTGCACCTTGTAGTGAAGCCTCAGTCTGTTGACTGTAGACCTTGCCAATGATACCCCTACCTCCTCAAGAGGGAAAGGTTTTTTTTCTTCACCAAGAATTCTGTGGTTGTCTTCCATGGTCTTCCAGGCCTTTTGGCGTTGCTGAGCTCACTAATTCCTTCTTTGTAGGAATGTACCAAACTAAGTTTTTATTATGTCTCTCATGGATATAGTGGACAGGCCACACCTACCATGAAAGCATGAAAACCTCTATCACATGTCACATGTTTAGAACTACTGTCTGAGTGGAAAATGTGAGAAGGTGTTGGTGATATTTCTGTGATCTTTCAGCTTTAATATAACTAGAATAATAATAATAATATACTTTATTATTATACAAATACTTTATTGATACCCTTGGGGGTCTCATGAGAGATGTGATGTGTGTTAGCAGCATAATTATCACATAGATCTCATCCCATGTCCAAACATGAGCTATGTTTGGAGATGAGTAGAGAGAATCAAAATGAGAAACTGAAGGAAAGAGCATCCACTATCTATGAATGGATGTCACCTCAGCAAAATACTCAAGTGCTCCCATTTTTATCCTATTTCTGTTTCCTTGTTATCAAGTCTGACCCAGGCTGAATCACAGCCTCAAATAGACCGACTGACTACACGTTGTGTGTGAGTGCTTAGAGCCTCAGGTCTGCTTTCAGTGTATTGTGTTGGTGCACGCAGTGGAGGGGGTGGGGTGTATACTGTATATGTGTGCGAGTGTACTGTGTATATTTGCTGAAAAAGGAATGATATATTCCCAAAGTGCAGCGTATGTCCCAGATAGATCGATCAAGCGGTAGGATTATAATATATTACTGTAATATCACCACATAGATGAGCGTGAGATATTGTTTGTGTGTGTGTGTGTGTGTGTGTGTGTGTGTGTGTGTATGTGTGATAATTATGCTGCTATCTACCACACATTACATTTCGCATTTGTCATTTCTCTCTCTACCAACATTAGTTCAAACTCACATTCTCTCTTTTTTTTACATGCAGAGTGCATTAACATGCATGCACATTTCTTCTCAGCCTCTCTTTTACGTGCGCGCACACGTGCACACACACACACACACACACAGTGTATAATTCATGTCTTTTATGGCGCAGCAAAAAAGGATGATGTCAATGTTTATTCTAAAAGGTTTTTTACTCACGTCACCACACTATTTGGAAGCTTCCTGACCTCTATCTGCCACCATCTCGCCTGATCAAAACAACAACATGCATGAAGTGTGTCATGCTCCGCCAATAAAGCAAAAACAGTGAAATGCATCATTTCCCATGCTGATCAGTTTTTGTTAGTTGTTATCAACCAGTTTTTCATCCTACTTTCTATGCCTCAAGATAGAGGATTTAAGAGTCGGCTGCCAAACAGCACTGTATTCATGACGTGTGTTGGTGGGAAATCAAATGCAGAAGACAAATATTAAGCAAAACGTAATATTGTTAAAAGAATAATGTAAATCTGATTGCTCTTTGCATTAACATTTGTTTAACATTATGGTAAATATGCTTATTTGGTTTGTTGAAGAGAGTGAGATGAGAAGGTCAGTACAACACCCATAAAGTCAGGAGGTGTCTAACTTACCCTAAGTCAAGACTGGAATCACATCTCATTTTGGATTTCCTGATGAATAATAGTTCATCCAGCTATTGTGGCTGATGTTTGTTAAGAAACAGTTAAAGCTGCAATTGCCTAGAAAGCAAATATTTGTGTATTTTGGTATTTTATTATTTGTTATAATTTGTCAACTTTCTGAACAAGTGCTGGTAGATCTTTTGAACAGAACCAGGCTACCTGGTTCCTTCTGCTGCAGTTCTCGTGCAGTCAGCAATTATCATTTGTCTATGAACCCCATAGACAGCTGATGGTGGTTCGCTTCCCGGTCCCTCCCCTGGACAGGACACTAACCCCGAACCCATGGCACCTCAAAGAGGCAGCCTGTGCACAAAGAATTTTCCTAATTATTATAACCGCTTCCTGCCATCACATATAAGTGACAGTGACCACAGCAAAAAAGCTTATAGGTGTACCATTGATTAGCCAAAACAGTATGACCACGTATGAAGTAAATTGATTGACTTAACAATGACATAACAGAAGTGTATATGAAAGTCTGGGATACTGTATGACATGATAAGTCCTATTCCGTTCTCAGTCACTGCATTGGTTCACATAGTCAACATGAGAATCTTTTCCCCTCCGTGTCACTTTGTGGTTAGTTCTCAAGATGACCCATTGTAACACAGATCTATACAGATCTATGTTCTATGCTCATCTATGTGGTGTTATTACAGAAAACCCAATACATGTTATACTGCTGCTAACAGAATGCTCAGTAGTAATATAATATAGTCAGGATGATTGGTAGCTGCAGAGACACGGTGCACTAAAAACACACTGTGCTCTGAGTGGCTTGTTCTGGATTGAAGAACTTTCCCGAATACAGCATAAAGCATAATATAGGTCTCTGAATGTCTGTGAAGATTCTCAGTCATCCAGGTCATGGTTATCCCAAAAAAGGTCATTCAGTGGCAACTGGACTTGTTTTAGTTCCTTGAAGATGTTTCCAGAGGACTTTCTCATAGGTCTCTGAAGTTTGATGTATTTAAAAATAAAAGGGCAGAAATTTATATTTAATGTGTGGCTTTATAGAAGATCTCCCAGCAGTCTACCTAGTAGCTTAGTCAAAGATAACTGCACTAATTATTAGAACTTATATCAAAAAGCATGTATTTGTGCTAGAACTTGTATTTGTGTTATCGTGTTATTTTGTTGTCACAAAACCAAAACTCAATGTTCCAGTTTCATTAGCGTGAGAGAGGAATATGAAAAAAAGAGAGATGTAAGTGTGGATGAGAGTGGAGGGGGTGGAGTGTGATGGACAGACGTGGTCAGGGGAGAGGGCTGTTGGGACTATTTGCATTCAGCTCTTGTGGTATGATAAAGAGAGGTGTTATGAACATGTAACCTTGTTGGCATTGATCACGCTCTTCGCCTGTGCAACATTGATTGGAGGAGACTTCTCAGCAGACTTCTCAGCACCAAGCTCATAGGTCAATGCTAAGTAGATTATTAGCTCATACACATATGGGCCTCATCTCTCTCTTGTTCCACTCTTCTCTGCAGTGCAGTGAATACTGTGTGGTCATACTGGGAACCCATCACGCAACACAAGAGGCATATAATTTGTAATTTTGATTGCTGGATTTTTTGTGTTTTTTGCTGTCAACAAGTGCCTAGAAATAAACAAAAACTATTCATTCCCTACATTGTCGGTGGCAGTTGGCAACAGGTTCTCCAATACAAATGATCATGTACAGTGGTAAATATTCAGTGCCATACCCTGCCACAATAAAGGGCCACATTTACTGCAACTACAGTGCATTTGTGTAGCAGCATAGCATGTAGCTGGCACTCCACTTACGCACAGCTTTTCACAGGTACTGTGTACATCCATTGCAGCACTGTGGCTGATGTGATGTCCCATTACGCACATACACGTAATTGGTTTGTAGTCATTTGTACAACAATCCATAGGAGTCTCTCCTGAAATGGTTCCAGTATAACACATTTTGATGTTAGGTTTAACAACTTGGTTAGGTTTAGAAAAGTATTGTAGATTAGTTAACATAAGTTCTTGCTTGCAGTTAAAGGATGTTTGTTTTATGGTTACATTAATAAATGCAAAGTTAAAGTTGTTAAACAGTCTTGGTTAAAAGTTTGGTTTGACAAAGTCATGTGTTTTGTTGACCCTCATTAGGCAATTCCAGCCACTCAGAGTTGATCTTCCATACTTCATACGTTTGCAACTGCTTTGCATGATACAGTAAAAATCGTGCAATATTTTCTTTCTTTCTTTCAAACATAAATGAACTAAGTTCTTAGTCTGACACTGATATTGAAGAAACACATGTGCTAATGAGTCATATACTGTATTTCATATTTCAACTGCATGAACAATCAAAGTCTGGTTTGTTAAAATGAGCCTTGGGGTTGCTCATATATTTTAATGATCATGGCTCCTCGAATGAGGGCCGTATTTATCGTCCGCACAAGAGATTTAAAGCCAGCTCTTCCTTTAAATTAGTCTGAACCCACAATCTCATGCACACAAAGACATTCTCAGACAGCATTTGATCTGTCAGTAGTCTGAGAAGTGATGGATAGATTTATAGTAATATAACATATGGTGTAGCTTCATCACTGAGCAGCGTAATTACCTTTCATGTTGTGTTTTTACTGACTGACTTCAAAGTCTTTGTTTATTTTTTATGAATTTAAGTTTTCCAAAGCTTTTGCATCTTATTAAATGCTGTATTATGCAGAACATATCCCTTGAAACCATTATTTCTGCCCACATTGCTTTGATACACATACAGTATTGCTTTGAAGCTAAAAGCTGTCTCTCTGTCCCTCACTTACTACACCCCTCACTTCCCTCATCCGTTTTTTCTTTGACTTCTTTCTTATCCTCTGTTTTCTTGTTATCTTCGTCATCTTGCTAACTCTGCCCTCTTTCCTTCTTTCCTCAGTGGGGCGTTTGTTGATTGAGTTCAGCTCCCAGATGACAATGGAACGAGTGCAAAAAGAAAATCCCAATGTGACAGAGGGAGGCCGCTACACCCCTCCCGACTGTCGGCCTAGATGGAAGGTCTGTACAGTGTATCTGTCTCTGTGTGTATTTCACATAATTTTGATAAAACAATATACCATACTCACACATTTTATTTCTGCATGATGAAATTGAAAATATTTATGGTAAGTCAAAGTGATGACTCAGTAAGTCAAAACCACAAATTACTGAGTCAGATTTGTGTAATGATGAATATTATTGGAAACAAAGTCAAAATATTAATTAACCTTTTTTGATTGGTTGATTGATTGATTTTTTTTATTCAAAGCCAATCAATGTTATTGATTAATAATTAATCAAAATTAAGAGAGCCACTCTGTTATCATTATGACATTTGAATTCTGAGGTATGAAACTTTAAATCAAAATTATGTTCTTGAATATATAATTATAAATATACAGATAAGTTGTCAAAAATCTTAGTTAAAAATGAAGAAACTATACTTCAACATTATGATAGTAATTCAAAACGATCAGTTAGACATTTGTTGCATTCTTTTAACCATTAGTTATTGATTTGTTTATTTTTATTTAACTTTTTATTTGCAGCTACGGTATTGTTCTTTTTTGGCAGAACGGGCCTCTGTATGGTCTACACAACACTTTTCTCACTCAATGCCACTTCATATTTTGTTGTTAAATAAGATTAGTGACTTAAAAAGTTTCACTCTCCCCTCTGCATGTCACTTCACTGAGGTCAGGGCGCTTCCATCAGCAGTGAAGATTACACCCAAAATAAGTGCGCACATGACAATGCTTAACTATACAGAAACCAACGTAAATTATTGCTTTTATCTGAGTGCAAAATTACCATGACCTTGCACAGTAAATTACAGTTCAACCTTGGACTGAGTTTGACTCAGTTTAAACACAGAGCTTCAGAATGGCCTCAAATCAGTTTCTCATGTGAAAACAACTATAGTAAATGTTCTCGCTGGATATAAACTATCAACCAAAACTATCTTTGTTGTTTAGGTGGCCATCATCATCCCATTCCGTCACAGGGAAAACCACCTGAAGTACTGGCTTCACTACCTCCACCCTATTCTCAGACGACAGAGGATTGACTACGGCATCTACATCATCAACCAGGTAGGTTGACTGCGGGTCTGAATGCTGATACAGTAAAGTAATCCCATATCTAGCCTGCAGATAATGATTTTTTTCTGCATCCGTCTCATTGTTATTTGCCAAAACCCTTGTTTTGTGATAAAGGGTATTAACAAGATTTAGAACAGAACACTCTCAGGTACAACAACTTAACTAGGGCTGAAACAACACAATGATGTGATTGATTATGTCAGTTACATCAATACACCAATTTGCATTGAATCCGTCAATGCATCACAGTGTTTACATTCATCCACAATTATGGCAGATCCCACTCCCCAGCATGCTGAAAATGCTGGGGATATACTGTATATAGATAGATAATATGAGAACATTTCTGATTATAGTCAGGATTTGCCATAGTAGCGTTAGCAGCCTCTCATCACCTGTGTTTGAAAGCATAAAATCATAAGGTGACAGCTTTATTGGAAGAAATGCTACTGCATTAAGGGCAAATACATTTCCAGGTATTTAAAGCCCTGACGTCTCCTGTCCCTAGCTAGTCATTGTTGACTGTCTCTTCTGACAACAAACTATTTGAATAAATTAACATACTGACTTTCTCAGTTTAACAGAAACACAAGGAGCTTGATTTTCTAGGCAATGGTGTGAGTGTGTGTTAGTCTTCCATGCTGCGTTCAGTGATGGTTCTTCCTCTTCTTCATTATGGGTAACAAGCTGTTCTTTCTGCCCTTTCCATCCTCTGTTGGCTTTGTGTAACACCTTAATCACTCCCCCAATGGAGCAGACTTTTGGTTCCACCTGCCCTCCTGAGGCCTGCTCTTCATGTGGTGATGTTATGGTGTCCTACTCTCTTAACATCTCTGCTGAATCTGTCTTATCTCAAATGTACAGCTGTTAGGGAGGATAAGGGTGTTTGGAGTTGTCAGAGTGGGCGCAATATTCAGAGCATTTTTTTTAACTAACCTTCACTTTACCTTTCTTTTACTTTAAAAATGTGATCAGCTAATTTCACATTGAAATTCCCATCACTGATACAAAATGTTGAAGACTTTTATCATAAGCTTCATCTGTAAAGTACATAAAGTACAATTAATGGACAATGAAAGGACTGCTGAGTTAGTCCATCTTTAAAACTCTTGACGTTCTGTTAAAATTTGAGCTATGCTGCTACATTTACCATATATGCCCAGGATTTATTTCAAGAATGAGCCCTGGCTGAATGGTTCCTTTACATTAATATGCACGTGTAGGTAGTTTAAAATGAAATATACAACATATGAAAGTGAATCGTTTAGTTTTACATCAACCTTTTTTATGGAAGCCTAATAGGTGTGGCCCAAAATTAGTAAATTGTAAAATGTGCTTTCAAACTGTATTTTGAGGCATCCTTAACTCTTTTTGACAAAATTTATACCAAATCAATCATATTTTGTGATTTTTACAGTTGAAAATATTTTGTTCCCTATAACTCTGTTTTGAATCCACAATCCTGTGTATTTTCTTAACAAAGGTCAGTCAGGACATGTGGACCCTCAAATATCCAGACACTGACAGAAAGTCCCAAAAAACAGACAGTGAAGCAGGTGGTTGCACGAACAGGATAGACAGGCAGGCAGATTGAGACAAATCAAAGAGACACAGGTGGGATTTTGATGACAAGAATTACTGATGTGTCTGACACGATAGACAATTAAACCTTTACACACAGTGTCACTTTCCAAGAGGACGGTGGAGGGCACTTTTCGATCACGCTCACTCAAGTGTTAAATGAGCGAAAGTCTGGAACCTTTTAACACAGAGCCATGGAAGCCATGCAAGCAGTGATAATTTTTCCCCGCCAGTCTCCTTGCTAACAGATAATGTCTGCCATATCCTTAGAGTCAAAACAGGAGCTTTGTGGAAAGAAGGACCCCTTGAGATAACAAAAAGGCCCTGGGTACACCTGTACTGCAGGCACACAGAGATAAACAGATGTATGCACACTAACACTGTACTCTGGAGTCTACGTGTAGCATTATATTGACTAGCTGTGTAGATTATAACATATTGGCAGCCTGACACCGAAAGAGTGAACACTTTTACACAGCGTTTCAGCTGTGTTCTTCAGTTGTCTTTCATGTGCAGCCAACTAAAAAACTATTTTGCTCAGATTTCACTGACACTGTACACATATAAATGTGATCCAGGGCACAGCGCAAAGTACAGTACACACAGAAATAATGTAATTAAGGATTTTATATCAAGAGTTGTTATTTGAAATTGTCATGTGCGATTGTTGTGTCTGCATATTGTTTTTAAGTTGTCAAATATTGGCAATATGTCACAGTGTATTTAACAAATGTAAACCATTAAAAGTTACAGATAAAGTGATTATTTTTACTACCAAGGCAAATTATTTTATGTCAGAGGTCACATTTTTCACAGAAACATCAACTTCTTGTCATTTATTGTTAAACTGACCAAATTCACGTGAACATTAATTCAAAGATAAGGTTTGTTGCACCATCTTGCTGTCCCTTGTTTCCCCTCAGCCGGACATTTGTAAGCAGCTATCATATCACTCTCAAAAGTGGTGTTGCTGCTGGTGAGGTATGGTGAGTAGGCGTTGCAGAGGGATCATGGGGAAAGTGATATAGCAACCTTGCTGGCCTGTCCTGCTGCTCTGTGTCCTCTCTGCCTGCCGAAGACCGGGGCCAGTGTTTGTTTGTTGGCCATCAGCTCATCATGTAAACTGGAGAAAAGCCCAGAGCGAAAGAGAGAGAGAGCAGTGAAAGGGACAGAACATAAAGGAAAGCAGGTGATAAAGAGAGCACGGGGAGGGAGGTGAGTGACAGAAGTGATGAAGAAAGAAGTACCATCTGCTGTTATCGTTTGTATGGCAGCTTAGGGTAATTCCAACCTGGAAATCATTATTGATTTATACCACCTAATTCTCTGCAGCTACTGGTGAAGTGGATAAGGAAAATGTCACACAATATTGTCCCTTTTCTTGTTTCTGCTGTCGTAAGTGGTGGAAGCACACAGATCCTTAAGTACAGCCAGAGCAACAATGTAAATACTGTATTACAAAAATCCTACATAAGTAAAAGTACATTCTGTGTCAATAGAAAAGTAGTCATTGTGCACTACTATGGCCCTGTGATTGATATAATACTATGACTATATGTCATTATTAGACTGAGCTATGACAGCAAACAGCATTGGTCAGTGTGGCAGTATTATAATGTCCATGAATGTGAATGAATATGATTGTTAGCAGCTACACAACTATGATTAAGCCAGTCATTTTAAAATAATGTTGCCTTCTTCTCTTTTTGTGAACATTGTTGAAGATGCAGTCACCTTGTTTGAGTAGAATTTATTGGAATTGGCACTGGATAAACTACAGGCAGAATCCTCTCCTGGTTTTATCTTTAGCAACAATTTGTGTTGTACAAGCTTTATTATGTATTAGAAACAAGTAACTACAAGTGGCATATCAATAATAAGTATGGGAAAATGTGACAATATTTTCCTGTTGATATGTAGTGAAGTGGGAGTATAAAGAAGCGTAAAATGAAAATATTCAAGAAAAGTGTCTTTTCAGTATCTTACTTGGGTAAATGTAATAAAACTTTCCACCAGTTTATGTCTGGGATTTCAGATATATTTGATCCCTTACAGAAGCATCCGTACCCCTCTCCAGTAATATACACAACATGAAACTGTACAAGGACAAAATGTGCATATACCAATTTACCTAGTAGTCTTAATCTCTATTGTTGTGGCATTTTAGCACCAGCAGAAAATCGAGAGTACAAAAAGGAAAGCAGGATAAAATTCAACATGCTGACATGTGGTTTTAACACACACAACACTACACTAAGCTTCTGCCTGGTGCTTACTAATCCTCAAAGATATGACCCACTACCCCCTTTCTCGATCTGCCCCCCCTCAAATCTGCTCAAACACACACACACACGCACACAGACACTCACTTTGACTTTCCAGTAACTCCTCTGCATCTGTCTAGAGTCTCAGGTTGTGCTGTAGAGGACAGAGAAGCCAGTCAGCCTTCACACAGTTTATTTTTGTTATTCACGTCTGCACTTCAACTCCAGCAGTGTCCAGCACTAAGTGGACACTAAAGGATCAGGAGGGATTAAGCTCTGTGTGTTCCTGTCTGTGTTTGTACGAACTTTAAGGTGAAACAGGCAGTTCAATGGTCAAGCAATTTCCAGAGATGCAGTCAAACAGCCCGTCTTGGCAGTTTCTTTCTCTCTCTCTCTCTCTCTCTCTCTCTCTCACAGAGAAGGAGAGAGAAAGCCAAAACTCTCACCTCTGCACTCCACTGGTTGACCTTTGTTCTTTTCTGTCTGTGATGTGTTGCTGATGTGCTCATTTCATAAAGTTTCAAGAGGCCAGGCTTTTGTAATTCCAATAAACCAAACTAAGGCGCTAAAATGCTGCAAATAGTGTTCACTGGTATTCACTTTAACTTTATCTGCAATCAGCAGTTTCTCTTTTTTATTTGGAGGTTGGGACCTGCCACCGTTTTTAAATGCAGATTAAAAGCTCACTCTATTTAAAATAAAAAGAGGACCCCGGCAAAATGTATTAATTATGTTGAAACGTCACATTTGTCATTTTTTAAAGATCATGAAATGTCAAATCAAAGCAAAATGCGGTAAATATAATAAAGTTATCTGACAATCTGCAAGTGTTGCAGGAGATCTGATCCTTTCAGTTTGTTTTCTCTTATCCATTCACCTTTGCAGTAGGTGAAACCAGAAACTTCTGCTTTGAAATGTTAGCTAAATGACATAAAGTGATAATAATGTCAATGACCTGACATGTTTCACTGTTATGGAATATATCACACTCAACCTTTAATAAATTGCTAACTAATAGGTAACTACATGACACCAGAATAAGAAATAATTGTATATAATGGTCATAAAATCACAATATCATTCTAGTGAAGATCAGTCTTGCAGAGGTTTTGTAAAATACTTCTTATCAGACTTCCTACAAAAGTTTAGAGACACTGGCTACAATGAAAAAGCCTTTGAAGGTTACATAAAAAACAAGACTGCTATGCTGCATAAATGTGTGACCTCAGAAAAGCACTGTGTCCATTTTTGTGTGACGTGAATATGTTAACCACTTTCAATTTGATATGTAGAAGGCGCACGAAAGGAAAATCCAGGCACTAACAAAGAATATTCAATCTATGCTACTCTTTATCTTTCGAAGTGCTAAACAGAACAAAACCTGTTTAATTATAACATTCACTATTTTCTTATCTACTTGGAAAGGGTACAGGCCTGGGTGAGATATTGAAACATTAACCTCTTAAAATAAAGAAAAGGAAGAACTAGACCTTGTGGTTTTTTTTTTAACTTTGTCTTTGTTTCCGTTTCTCTTTCTTTCACTTTCACCACCATTCTAGCCCATGTAAGTGTAATGTGGTTTCTATCTTCTACTGCTAGAAATTGAAAATGTAAAAAAAAAATACAATGAGGGAGTTTTGTGCAGTTGATCATGGAATAGGATATTGATCTGATGAACAACGGCTCTGTTTCCTTTGTCCTCCTTCTCCTCCTCCACCTCACCTCTTTGCAACTTTATATTTCAGTGTTTCCTGGAGCATTATTACTGTTCTGTAGAGGAACTGAACAGAAAAATAATGCTCTCGTTCGCGCTGTATTCTTAGGCCCCACTGAATCCCAGGTGCAAAGTGCTTGAATCTGTGCTGTGATGAATTATAGATTTACCTGCAAACTCCTCCTCTCCTCTTTCACAATTACACAAACGTCTATTTTATCACTTATGACTTGCAGCATTTATTTGCATGAGGTTTAGATCAAGTAACTTTTAACTCCAAATGTTAATTAAGTTACCTTAATTAACATTTAAACACACAATTATCACCCAATTAACACAATTTCTGGTGTTGAATAGTAGTAGGGTCATGATGCAATAAATCCACAGTCTGGTACTTTATTTATTAATGTCTACGTTTTATGGTCAGTTTCCCTTATGGACGCTGCCAAAGCACTTTTAATATTAAATGAGTAGTATGTTATAATTTCAACTTCTTTAAATAGACATTATAGGAATTCCCACTGGATACAACTGACCAGGGTCTCAGTGTTTAAGTTCACCATGAGCACCAGTAATGTGAGTGGTCGTTGAATCTGTATAGTGCGAACATACATGTCATATTACCCATGGAAATAAAGAATTTAAGTGTTAAAGTGTTGGGTAAATTAACAGATTAATAAAAACAGATAATGTTTGTCCATCTTAAGGTAGATCCCCTCCATAGAAAATGGTTAAAAAACAAAGGGCAGAGACAAAATTTAACTGCATTTGTGCAAGTTTTCTGACGTGAAGGAATTTACATTTTTGTTATGGTGCTGTGCATACTGTACATAGGTACAACACACAAACTTGCAAGACAGCAGAACTTTATAATCCACATCAAAAGTGATACATATACACATACATACGCATACATTTCCTAAACAATATTACAGAAAATGTTCAAACAAAAATCAACCCAAACCCCTTTTGCAATCAAATCCTGAGAAATCTACAACAAATTTCCGTAACTGGCAAAGAGATTCTTTTCCAGGCTCTTTTGTAACAGAGAAGCTAGTTTAAACAAAAAATGTCAGTGTTGTTTATTTTTATACCAGGACATTTCCTGGTTTTGTTGAGCCATTTTACTCATAATCTCCCTTAATAGTTTATAGAAACTAAAATTGGACTCACTCACTGAATTGTCCAGTGTTAAAGGCCAGATGAAGAATGCCAATTATTATTTAGCAGGGGTTCCTTATGTCAAATACTGTTATTCACAGATTACATTTTGAAAGGAAAGTAGCTAAAAGTTACTTTGAAGCTCAGCGGCTGATATATAACATAACAATGATGAATAAAGACCTGTTGTTCATTTAGCAAAACTAGAACAAAATGCATTTTGGGTTAAAGAGTTGCTCCTTGCAATAAAAAAGCAAAACTTTAGCTGCATGTTTACTTGGATAAAGTGCACTGACATAATTGGAAGCAGGGTGCAGCGAACTGACATTTCAGCATTTTAGTGATGCATAATTTAACGTGCCTTTCCTTCCTCAGTTCTCTTTTCAATCGAGCGCCCATTAACACCAGGCAGAAGACAAACATGCTTCCTATTCACACATCATACAACATGTACATGTAACATGATTCAGTGTGTGAGGCTATTTTACTTCAGATGTCTTGTCTCACTGTTGTGCTTGGATCATGTTCAAGTCAACTTTATTTTCCCAAATGGGCAACAGGAGCTGCAGTAAGCATAAAAAATAAATACACAACACTCCACATAGACCCAAGAGCAAACATTACAAGATATACAAACATAAAATGTGGACGAAGTGTACAGAACAGCTTTTCTGAGGTTACACATTGTTTACAATAAATGTAAACATACACACTGATTCACTGCTGTCAACATAAAATAACTTTTAACTCACAAAATCCAACTTTATTTAAAAATCTACATTGATAATGATGACATCTGGTGTTAGATGTGTGTGTGTGCTTATATAACACTGGATCCAACAAAGCAACTGTTTATTGTTGGCAGTCAAGGTTGGATTAATGATTTTATTTGTATTCAAAGAAAATATGTATCACAAATCAGAATAATCAGAAAAAGCAACACAAAACAATCTATAAACACTCAAATTAGTCCTAAGTAGAACAAGGAAAACAATCATAGCACTGCCAGCTTTATGTGTTATTATGACCATCATCTGTAAATCAGCAGCACATTGTAGTCACTCAGTAAAAAGTTTCATAAACATCACTGAATGAAAGTGTCAAGACATAAAAATGAACATGTACATTAATTACTTTGATTACTGTAGGCCAACTGACAATCAGAAGAGAAGTGATTAATCTTGTTTATTGCTTGTATAATAGTAAAAGTGAAGCTGCAGGTTCCAGGTCCAGGCTTAGAGGTTCATTCCGTGTGTTTATTGATATTCCAAGTGTTTGTATAATACTTCTCTTATTTGCTCTTATAAAGTCTAGACCAGTGGTTCTCAACTGGTCCAGCTTCGGGATCATCACTTAATGACATGCGGTGAGCCGAATCAAGGAGAATTCACAAATTTACTGAATGAAAGGATGGTCCGAATATCACAGTATGCCAAAACAAAAAAAAATAGTTTAATAAGAAAGAAGTGGCAATGCTAGAGAGGGAAATATTCCCTTATAATATAAGAAACAATGCCCTATTAAAACTATTCAGTCACTTATTCAAGTAATAATCCTAAGGCTGACATAACAATCAGAACATTTCAGTAACAGCTATTTTTTCAAATTATATTAAATAAAACATGCAACTACTAAGAAGTATTTTCCAAAAATTCAAATTATGTATTTTTACCAGAGAATTCTCAGTCACTTAATGACAACCAACATTGCACTATAAAAGGCGGCCTGGTAGCTCAATGGGATAAGCATCAGACTGGGATGCAGAAGGCGGCAGGATCAAATCACAGCCCGCACTCCTAGCCCATCAACCATACCAGGTGTGTCCGTGAGCAAGACACTCAGCGCTAGCTCCTTGTAAGTCGCTTTGGATAAAAGCGTCTGCCAAGTAAAGAAAGACTAAAAATAATACAGGTTTCTTCATTAACAGTGTTTATCCACAAACTCAAAATAAATTAAAGAGTGCAATTCAAAAGGATTAAAATATACAAAATTAACTTTTCTTCCAATTACATTACCAGTAGGTGTAACACCGCATTAAGTGGCATTATTGTCACCTACTGTTGAGGAGTGTGAATTGACAACACACCATTGATTTTTTTTTTTTTTTTTTTTGTCCAAGCATCGGCCCGTGACCCACTGAAAACGGGATCGTGACCCACTTTTGGGTCGGGACCCACCAGTTGAGAATCACTGGTCTAGACCATCAGTAAGTGTCCAGAGCTAGTTCAGACACGTCATAAACAGGAAATAAATTCTGTCAATGCTTACATTACAGATTACAAGATGCTTTCAAATGACACAAGAATAGAGCTTTAATTAATTTTCTGATTATATATAAATGTGTTGATCTTCTTATATGCATTTTTGTGTGTTGATGGCGTCATTTTAAATTTTCATTTCAATCATTGGAGAACATATTATTACCACGTTAGGCTCAATATTTGCGTTTACCTAAAGCTGCTGTATATGCTTTAACACAATATGAAACAATATAATGGCTCTGAAATGATCAGTCATTGTGTTAGTGTGTGTGATGGTCTGGTAATATTTATATAATGTGTAAATTCTAGCCTTAACAATATGTTGTTGAGTTTTTAGTACCTCAAGCTTGAGATTATAGTATTTTTCTGTTTTTTTTTTTTTTTTACCTTCACAGTGTTGTGATATTTGGACAGCAGCCCTTCACTGTTCACACTTTCCTCTTTTGCTGTCAGCCAAACAGCCAAACTTGACGACCTTGCTATTCAGAGAGCTGAGAACAGCTGTATGAAACCTTCTAACCACCTTGACAAGCTCTCATTAAAACGGCCTGGAAATGTCACTCTGATTCAAACCCATTCGTTCCTCCGCTGTTTCCCCCCCAAGCACTCACCTCCAGTCTCACACTGAAGCTGTTTGGTTGTAGCTCTTTTCTGGTTCCCTCCTACACACTGATTTGGCATAAAAGGCCAGACAGATGAATGTTTTCTTTTTGTTTTTTTGCTCATAAAGGCTACAAGAGAACACACATCCCTGCTTTACTGGTGACTGAATATATTTTAGTTTGACTGTAGGTGGCTTCAGTGGCTGTTTGAATATTGCTGATAATCAGCAGAAAATAACATTTGCACATATTTGAAAGGCAGCTGCACTTCTATAAACACATCTTGGTGGTGGTTTGACAGAGCACTACAGTTGTGTATTGAAGACAGGAGGTCCAGGGTCCTATAGGCCTTTCTTTCCAGTTTTCCCCTGTGTCTCCAAAGTCATATTATACAATTGTTCAGGAGGTCTTCTGGTGTGATTTGTCTACAAAAACACATAACACACCTGCTATAGAAAAACATAAGACTCTGCACTTTTGCTTCACGTCCCAGCAGTTCAATGAAATGTGATCCAAGAAAACAGCTTTGAGTAGTTGATGCCAAAACATTGTTCAGTGGTTATATGATGCTATAACGCAGGTTTTAACAACTCTATGAATCTATCATAATTTTCATCCACTGTTGAGGGGGTTCCCAAGTAAACAGTAGATTTACCTCATTCATGGGAGGTAACAAATGTGACAAAAATGTGCATGTATTTGTTTGGCCATTAGAGCACCGTGCCAGATGACACTGACTTGCCAGGTTTAGCTTTTTTGCAGATGACCTTCTGATTTGTTTGTCAGGGCCGTTTGTATTTGTAGCCTCGCTGCTTCAGCATATTGACCTGATTCATATGAATGAGGAGGCTGTTTTTATCATGCAGTGCTGATGTCTGTGTAAACACGGCCTCTGATTTATTAACTATCTTTGCTTCATTAGGTTTTTAACAATAACATCCTGCATTAATCAGCCCTGTCACTGACTATGCTTTATGTACTGTATTTCCTGAGTGCGGGACATTTCTGTTAAGGTTTTAAACTATGCTGCTATGGTAAAGGAGCCATGAACAGCAATCTGATTTTAGTCTGGGTACAGGAAATCAATATTAATGTGGCCAGACACATTGTGAATATGCCTCCCATGCTAATCTCAGGTAGACAACCTTTAAACCAAATGAGCAAATGGAAACAGAGAAAACCTTCCAGTGAGGGTTATGCTTTGTATTTCTAAAGTGAAACCCGTTATAAACAGCCCACAATGCACTTTGATATAAAGGCAAGCATTCATTTTTAGTTGCCTCCTGTCACTATCTGATCTTGCCCTGTTTCTGCATTTTATCAGTTGAGCTTTCTACTGGCAAGAAAAAAGAAGCAGCACTGAAGATGGGTTATAATAATGTCAGCAGTATTAGAGATTACCAGGGGGGACAAGATCATTGTGTAAAACATACTGCACTACACAAAAATGAAATGGGGAAGAAAATACATTTAGTTGTAATTGTTGAGAAAAATGCTCCAAAATGCCTCCCATTTATTGTCGTTTCTTCCTAATGGCTACGGAGTGTGATTCCAAAGCAACATGAGGACGAGTGAGGCATCCTGTAACTTTTAATTCTCTGTCATTAAAGGAGCGTTTTGTTTTTCTCTTTTGCTTCCAGACAAAACCTTTCTTAACACTGTCTTTGTTTGTGTGTGTGTGTGGATCTGCAGCATATTAATTTCTGTTAATCACGGCATCTCGTCTCTGTAATAGTGTTTTGCTTCAGCATGCCAGATGAGGATTATAAGAAACAACATAATCATGAAAAAGTATACTGTAGTTATCTGTGATCCTTATTATATTTGTGTTAGATAATGACAATATGTCTACTCTATAGAAAAACATATTATTATGTTTATAGATTATATACCATATCTTATTTATACAGACATTGTTTTTGTTGTCTTTTGAATATTTGCATCGTATTCCTATAGTAAAACATATTATAACACATTGATTCAATTTTAGTCTAGTGTTTGTGGTTTTGTTCATCATTTCTATTATTATGATAACATCGAAGTCACCATTATTGTCACTGATAGGAATGATGGACAGAACTATGACAATAAGATCTAACCTGCACCGTCATTGTTCTTTTAGTCAGTTCACATTTTTGTTATTATTGTTTGTTTTAGTGTGTTGAAGACCCATTTCTCTCTCATCTTTATCAAGTGTGATGCTGTGAGACCTCCCGAGACAAAACTGAGAGAAATGCATGCCTAATCCTACCACAGCTATTACTGCAATACTGTTAATAAGACATTTTTAAAACATGATTATTCTCAGGCAAGTTCAGACTAAAAAGGAACATGTTTCTTTCAGCATTTTTTATTTATATTTATTTGTGGAAGTTGATATAATGATATTTTTGAAATAGTCACTCTGAAATTTATGTGCATCATGGATGCATGCTCAGGTTTGAATGTGTCAGAGAAAGAGGGCGATTTCTGAGGCAAATGCACTTAGAGTTACTAAAAATAAGCAGGATACAACCATGATGCGTTTATCAATCATTTGTAAATTACCTACACTTGAGATTTTACATCTGACGCCATATTTTGTTATAAAGGACAGTGCTGTTTCTAGTGTTGACGCTGTGTGTTTAATTGGTCAATAACATGTCCACACGATGGGCCACACGCTGTATTGTGATAGCAGGCATTATAGACAATAGACATTTACGCAAACTGACCTTCACCTTGCTTATCTTTGCCTTTGCGTCAGCAGCAAAGCAGCCAGCCAAAAAAACATTCAACATCTTGATGAGGAAACTCAGGAGGACATAAACAGGGATAGAGCACCATATTAAATCTGTGAGAAAAGAAAATCTCAAGAGCAGCCAACAAATCTTTGAGAATAACATATATTGATTTGGCAAAATGGATCTGATATAGTTCTTATCAAGGTCTCAGCAGGAGAAGCCCGTTGTACCTGTTTGTTGCTAGAAATGCAGCACAGCAAAAGCTTCCTTTTGAAAATTTAAACAAAGAGAGGGGATTGTACTGTGTGTTGGCAGAGAAGAGCATGCTGTCAAGACATCTGACATGACCTTCGCTCTGTGAAAGATGCCATTCTGTGTCTTTTTTCAGTTATGTTATGTGTTCCAAGGATTGTAATATAAATACATTGGTATCAGTAAGGTCCAGTTATTCGTGAGGAGTTAAAAGCTTCAGTGGCTGAGATGGGAGAGACTGTAAATACAGCAATCGTTGGCTGGGTTGTTCACTAGTCCTAGCTTTATGGGAGAGTTGCAAAGAGAAAAGAAAACCCATATTAAATCTCAGATAGCGTTTGCCAGAAGGTGTTTGGGAGACTTTGCAGTCAACTGGAAGAAGCTTCTTTGGTCTGATGAGACCACACAGAGGTGTTTGAAACTCCTCTCCCTCACTAGTCCTTACTCTTCAGTTTTTGAGGATATCCTGTTGTAGGAAGTTTTATGCATGTGCTATATTACCTCCATTTTTAAATTATGGATTTAACTGTGTGCCAATGGATATTAATTGACTTGGAAACTTTCTTGTATCCATCCCCTAATTTGTGCTTTTTAATAACCTTTTTGAGGAGGTGTATAGAGTCGTCTCCTGTCTTATATATAATATTTAATATTTGGACCATGCATATAAAATTATATTTATACTACAATCCTTGAAACACATTCACTGCACTCAGGCGATCTCACTAAACTAACTGTGTGAATTCAGTGATGCACCAGTGATGATTTAGGTGAGTTTGAGTTTCATATGTTTGCAGTAATTCATTTATAATACGTTGTAGAGATCAGATTCCACTTTGACAAAATAAGTATTTTTTTTGTAATTTATTTGTCAAAAAAGCCAAATAGAACAAAAATAAAGGTCAAAACTTAAAAAGGTTTTTATAGGCATTGTTCATGTCCATTTTTGTATGTACAGTATGTAGTTCATTGTGTTAGTTACAATGCCCAGTGGTTTTTTTATTTTAATTTGGTTGAGTGATCCAGCATGCCCCCCACATCATGCTTACAAACACTACAGCTCTTATATGACAGGGCCAATGATGATTAAGTCTGGATGAACACCTTGCCCTCTCTGACACCTGCTAACTCACAGCTACAGACTGTAATGTTCTCAGAGACATTCACATTAGAAAACAACTCGCATAAGAAGCATAAGCTCCTTTGTGTTTGTGTCTCAGTGTGTATTTGTGGGTGGACGTTTATTTCAGCAGTTTGAAACTATTTGAGACAGTTTGTCTGTTGCCAAGGAAGCAAACATTCATCCATGCTGTGTGTAATAGACTGGGGTATCTCTGTCTAACCTTGCATCATACCTCATGTCTTTATTTTTTTCTCTATTCCTCTCTTTCTGTATATTTCTTTTCCTCTACTCTCTCCATGTTACCCTCGTACTTCAGCTCTCTCTCCTGTACCTGGCATCTCCCAAAGAGAGTGTGGTGGTCAGTGATGTGAATGTGTGTGTGTGTGTGTGTGGGAGGTGAGGTAATTCAGGGAATCATGGCTGTTCTCCTCCCACATGATGGATTGCAGGCTGGGGAGAGACCTCACAAAGCCTGAATAACTGCCTTACACTACTATGAATCTAGGATTTGCCTTTTAACAAAGAATCTGTGTACTGTACATTTGTACATAGATCATATTGTGGTCCAGATATATGCATGAGTGATATATATGATGGTGCTCAAGGCAAACTTGAAACTGAATTAACACTGCTACTTGCAAACTCTTTGAAAATAAATAACTTAAACTGATCTCAAACTTGCATTGTTATAACTATTTAATTCAAGGGCAGTTTTTTTTATTTATTTCTTAGCTAAAAATATCATTAATAAATCATTCGTATCAAGTCTTAATAATAAGCTATGACAACGTTCAGCGCTGTATGTGAGGAGAACAAAAAAAAAATTTGAATTTAAATTTAGATTTACAGTGTCATGGTGTGTTACAGTGCTCCCATTCCCCCGAGCTTTTACTGCCATGTACTGTACATTCCTTTGAAAGATCCTAATTTGTGGTAAATATGCACTGGGGAAAAGAAGGTCACAGGCTGTTAGTCTGCCCAGTGAGATACTGTAATGCCATTTTCCACAACCATTTTATTTTTTCTCCCATCATATGTATGACCTTTAAAACCTTGCAGAGTGGAGGGCAGCTTCTGTTGGGCTTTAATTATAAACTGACCTGAGGTCACATCATATCACTGCATGCCCTTCCATATTATTCAGGGATTTCAGTCCAATGCCAGGTTACTGTGAGTGGACAGATGACTACACAAAGCAGAAAATCTGTCCATTATAATAAATATGACAGTGTGCTGTATTTTTGGTTCAAACCTGTTTTAAAAAGAAGATTTTACTATGAAGATGAACTAATTCACCCTAATCCTCTTATGATCAAACCAATTCTTCTAAATCCAAAACAAAGATATTAAATCAATTCCACTATAATCCACTATTGCAAACTTTCTGCAAACGAATCATCAGTGTCAAAAGGGGTTTGACTTAGCTTTGATTACATTTCTTGGAGACTGGTTTTCATTATAATGCCGCGGTTAAAGCTAATTGGATTGTTAATTAGAAGTAGAGATGTCTGGAGCTGTAAAACATCTTAACACCACTCTACTATTTAAATAGCAAGAATAGCCAATTCTCAATACATTGATTATAGTGGTAATTTGTGAATGGTCTCTAACAAAGGCAGTTGGACAGATTTTCTTGTGTCTAGTGTAATAGCAGATCTCTAGAGCAGAAGTGACCTGTGTAAACGTGTCTATAACATCTATTGATGTTATTGTTACCAGTGATGTGACAAATATGACCAGCGTGAACGTCATGTTTAGGAAGTAGTAATTTTTAAGACTAAAATTCAACACTTTTGCAAAACTTAACCATGTTAGATTTGTTAAACATATTTGGGGAATTAGGTCTAAACTGTGATTTTTGGCAAGCAGGACGTTATCTTTATATTGGGATTCTGAAATTAAAAAAACTTATATTGTAAACCTGTATGTTTGCTATTGTGACAATAACATGTGATAAAGCTGCATACAGTTAGAGCATGTTATGCTCACTGACTATAATGCCCAGTTCATATTCTGTTGTTCTCACTTTGAGATGTTTTATATCCATCAGTTTGCTTTTTTTTTCATATTTCTTTGGCCATAAATGGAATCAATTTCCTCTGCACATTGGTGAACATATTGAGACAAGAACTGGCAGATGGTTTCTTATGGCATCCTGATCACATTCCAAGGCTCCAACCCTACTGGGACCAGTGCTCTAATTTCCTACATTAAGCTTAATAACATGAGCTTCCTCAACAACACTTACCAGGTGTAAAACTGACTGGAAAACATAGGGGCAATTGACCTAAATGACATACTTGTGAATTATTAATTGAATCACATTTGGTGGATTTACATACCAAGCTGCAAAGCACAGTAATGTACAATCTAGCTGACTGTAGGGCAATGAGAAGGAAGAAGTAAGGTTCATATGTTTTGTTCAAAGCTTGTTTTTTTGCATTATCTTCAAAATTAATCTCCAAATCAGTTATGGTCCACATTTTGTTCTCCTGCTGTATAATAAAAAACAAAATGTTAAAGCCATACATACTACTGTGAAGCTCTTACTCTTTACAGTCTGTATCCTAGCTGGGCATAGCTGTCCCCCCATAGTGTGTAGTCCAGTCAACTAGTTTTATTTTACATAAACCCTTATTGATAAGAAAAAAGAAAACAATTTCAGGACCCCTTGCCATGATTTTCATTATTCACGCATTTGAGTTGGTGGATAAATTTATTACTGTCGCTCTCATGTTTTTCAGTCTTATATAATTATCACTTTTTCCAACTTTTTTTAATCATTCCTGTTGTTCTTAATCTTTGTTTTAATTTGTTGTTACATTAACAATCATCAGAAACTGCCTGGAGTGATTGTCTCCGGCTCTTTCTGTTAATGGAAATCAATTGTATTTCAAACTAATCTGATGAATTACACACAACTTAGTTATACCAATTTAAACATTGGCCGATGTTCCCCGACTGTATTTCACAATATGTATTGTAAGTCATAGCCACAGTATGTGGATTCAAGTATGTGAGTATGTGTTCTGAACATTTACCATTTTATGATGAAACAGCTATGTTCTCTGAATGTTTCCACCTAATTCATGAATTTCTCTTACCTTATCTCCTTCTTTAAATTCTCTCTTACTGCACGTCTAGCTAAGCTTTTCAATCTTCTCTGCATGGAGAACACTTGCTTCCACCACAGTGTCCACCACTGAGTAGGTAAACCTATGCTGACAGCTGGAGGCCTGCAACCTCAAAAGACCTCAAACACATTGGATCAGTAAGGTTCACTCCATTTGGAACAAGGGGACATTAGTCCAGGACAGAGGAGATGTGCTTGCCTGTCAGGGACTGAAATATATCCAGCCCTGCCTATGTGCTGTATAGAACAGCGAGCAGGTATACGGAGTGGTGTGTGGTTCAGAGGACATATCTGAGATTAAACACTCCAGTGTGTTGATTATCTCTCCATGAGTGAAGGTGAAGCTCACACAGCAACCTACTCTGCTGCCAACACGCTGGGTGACTTTCCTTGTGCCTCATTCCATCTGTAGGGGGTGGAAACAATGACACCAACACCTGCATAATACGGTATAACACAGTCCAAGACAGTCACCCTGCAGTGATTAATTTGTGTTAAGGCAGTGGTGGAGACGTGTTGATTGAAGTCAGTGGCTTGTTGAATGAATTTGTTCCCTATTTCTGTTGTTTTGTCTTTTCTTTCCTTATCTCTCCATAGAGCGATGAGCAAATGAGGCTTCTTAAAACAATGCAAAAGTGCACAATGGGCATTCCTGCGGGCCCTTAATATTTATTTTGTTTTTAAAATAAGTAACAGTAATGTTATACTTTTTTTGGTTAATGTTCTAACACAGCGGCATGTCTTTCATAATAGCCTCCAAATAGTCTGAGAAGACTCAGATTGTCATAATAGTGTTTGTTATTGAGCTGACTAGCTCCTGTGAGTGTCTTTCTCTCACATTATGTTGTGTCTGTGCTGCACGCAGGAATAAATTATCAGTGTATCATTATAGACTTTGTAATCAAGCCTTCACGCGCCAGTGTTGGACCAAATGAAACTGATGAGCATTTTGTTCCTATGTAATTATGTTCCACTGATGGTGTGTTTACCTTCAAAACCCAGGAAAGCTAAGAAACTGAAGATGTTATCTGATAAGTAAGATATAGTTTTTCTGTATGCACTGAGGACCACTGAAAAATGTGAGAACGTGATGAAATAAAGCGATGAATATCGTGCAGGGTTAGAATTTGCGGTAGCTGCAAAACAAGAACGGAAAGACATACAGTACGTGTTTTTGAGTAATCTTGTGTCTATCATGTCTTTGTGAGTGCGGGTTCAAGTGTCATTTACACAAGCTAATTTTAGTAGAAATTCTGCACGTTGAGCCTAATAACTCTGAGTTGAGTATATTTAATTCCAATCATATTTCACAGTATTAAACTGGAGCTTGTTTTAACCTTCGCTGATAGTTTTAAACCATCAAAACATGTTTTAATGTGATGTTGTCCTCCTTCTGCTTCCATGCTTGAACATCTGTCTTCCTGGGTGAAAACAGCTTTAAGAAGATATGGTCGGTATTCTGTGATCAGTAGTGTGCTAAATAATCTTATAAACCCACTTATTAATTTAACATACACTGGTTATTTGCATTTCACACCAAGTCAGTAATCGTCTTTCTCTCTCATCTTAGCTTGTTTGAACATGTGCCAATCATAAAAGTTGGTTTCCTTCGTCTCCATCATTAAATCACTTGTCTGTCTAAACGGAGGATGGTTTGAGCTGATTATATAACGTTGAAAGTAAAACATCCAAATTTCTCTAAGCATATGAAAAATGGAAAATCTGTTGAACAGACTGCTTAAGTGTTTAAACTGCAGTGGGTGTGTTTTGACATGAGAAGTGCGAGTCTGCATACTTATGTGCATTAAAGTACTTCAAAAGGACGAGTGCAACTAAATATCTTCACGTGTATGTTAAGAGTGAGGGGATTATGGTACAATTCCACAGGAAAAGTTAGTTGCAGTCAGAAAACACTGTAGTTGCATGAATGATACATACTGTGAGTCATTGTCCTGTGCTAATGGATAGTGCATGACTGGACTTCTCTGGCTGTGCTATGCTGAAAAAATAATAACTTGTGAGTTGAAATCTGCCCAGGTGTACAGAAAAGGACCTATTAAAATCAACTGAGACACATTTGGTTGTTAAGTGGTTTGATTCTGATGTATTCAGACTCATATTCGGATTCAGTTGTATCAACTTCTGATTTGTCAAAGTTTTTTCATGAGCACAAGTTCCAAGTGTTATGTAAGGTATAGAAAATAAATGGGCTCAGGGGGAGAGTGATATGAATTAAAGAGCTCAATTAAAGTTTTTAATTCTGTCAGAAGTATTTATTTCAGTCACACTCTGTCTTTCCTCTCTGTGTTTCAGTGTTGGTACAGCTATTGATATTTGTAGTGGTGGTTTTCCCAACAGCCAGTTGTTCATTTCTAAATTTCATACTGTTTTTCTGTTAGTGGTCTGGAACTTAACTTAACTTTTTGGCCTGCCAGCTAAGGTGACTGGTACACAAACAAATCAACCAGGGAAGCATAGTTTTTACCAGCCAAAATAATAAATTGCCTTTTTGTGTCACATTTGTTTCAGTACTTCACAGAGAAAATAGGGGTATGTTCAAAACAAGCTTAAAGAAGATAGATGAATGCAGACAGGTACACTACGTAGTTTTATATTTGTAAAACCTGTTCACAAATGCAAGTCATAGGTCTATCTACAAGAAGAAGAGATGAAACATCCATGTCAACTACCACCCTTACTTGACAACACAGAGAAAACTCCAGTGAGCTGTTCAATTAGCTTGGCAGTGAGCATCTGTCACACACCATTTACACAAATGTTTGTCCAAACACTGATTGTTGATTGGCACATCATGTTTCCAACTTACTGTGTGAGTTTGTGTGTGTGTGTGTGTATTTGTTTGATGTAGTGGTTTATGGTGTGTTTTTACTCTTGCTCTATGACGATGGAACTACGTCTTCTCACTGCATCATTACCCAAGACACACACACACATACTGTATACGGTATATATTAAACCACAAACACACACCACTCCTGCTGTGCAGTAAGCTGACCAGCCACATTTTGGGCTTACTTGCCCCTTGGGGCTCCATTCTTCCAGTGCTTAGTTGGAAAATTCCTTATCTCAACTGGGTTTCCTATCTCAGCTTTGTGCTCAGCTATGGCAAGGGCAAACTGTCAGCGTATTACTTTACTGGATGAACGGAACAATATGCTTCTATCCAGTTATGAGCCAAAGGTCATGGCATGTGATTCAGTTCCAAACACATCAAAGCAAAACCTAAGTGGAAGCAAAACCTAAAACACAAACAAAGCCAGTGTTATCTGTGAAAGTATACAATAGGCTTTACTGTTAATAGGGAATCAGTTTTGTACTTTCACATGGCATTGGTAACGCCCAGTGCGTCTGTTATCACTAGAAAGAATGCAATGAGGTTGTATATTAGGCAGATCAGTTAGAGCCGGATGTTGATTCTCTTTGTCAGAACTTTATTTATACATCATTCATGGATTGCCATGAAATTTGGTGAACAGATTCATGCGCCTCCCATGACGAATTTTTATAAGTATGGAGATGCCTTAATTTTTTTATCAGGTCAACTTTTGTGCCAGACACCTGAAAAACTAATCACATTCTCAGTACACTCAGTTGGTCATTGTGTGCCAATTATCAAATTGTAGCATGCTAACATGCTGTACCAAACTGACGCATATGATATTGATGTGACAGTAAATTAAACCACTCAGTGCTTCGGTTTCCACAGGAATAAAGATGCTCCTGGCTAGTTTTCATCCAGCTGTAGCTGAACTGCATCAGAGTTTCTCAACTTTCTCTGTCATGTAGCTAGACTAATTCTCTAACTGTTAAGCTACACGAGGTGCTGCCCCAGCGTTTTGAATCCATATCTGTGAACACTTCACAAGTACATCCTCACAGAGATTCTGATGTGTAGACTTTGTGTTTGATCTGATGCTGGGTAACTTTTACACTGTACTTGAAGTACAGGTTTTGGTTGTGAAGCCTGCCTATTTCACTGTGTGTGTTACGTTGAGCACGTAATTTACATCATTTAAATAATAATTTACTTTTAACTTAAATTGGAATTTGCACAGTCTATAAAAAAGAGCGGCTCAAGATGTATTTCACTGCGTGTTGTACACTGTATAATTATGTATATGACAAATAAAAGAATCTTGAATCGGCCAAGAAAGTACAGTTTGGTGGGAGAAAGTTTGACCATATCACAAGCAATATTCAGCTAAGCAGTATTTTTCAGCTAGGGCTGCACATCCATATCAAAGACATACAGTTAATATATGGCACATAATTCACTTAGAAGAGATTTAGCTAGAGGCTGTAAAATTTATCTAGAATGATACAGCGCCTTTAGACCTCTCATTCCCAGAGCAGCCATGCTGTTGACCCCAGCTGTACATGGCCATGAATAATGTGGAGCAGCTTGAATATCCCAATAGATCACACTGTCAATCTCTGCAGCCTGCATCCACTGCACAGCTGTTTTAAAAATCTGATTTATGTTCCTTCACCCATGAAGAGTTTGTCTTTATGCAGTGATGTCCAATAACAAGTTAAGTAAAGTTTTTCTTATCACTGAATCAGAAAGAAAGAAAACAGACATATGGGAAAGGTGCTGGTGGCTGATATGACTTACTGTAAATTATTTTAATTAGAGCTGATTTGTATTCATACCGTGTTACAGTGCAGTCATGTTACCAAAACCTTGACAACTCCCAAGCTCTCTGTGCTTCCCTCCTTTCACACCAACATACTAATTAATAAATCCTCCTTGGACAGCCATCAGCTTAGATCCTCATACTTGTCCTTACACCCTCATGATGGCAAGAACAGCCGATGTAAGCTTAATTTAATGTTGTAGAAGTGCTGTAACTTGCACCAGCTTCAAGTAAAAAAACGAAAATCACGTAATTGTTTTTGAAAGATGTTATAGGTATGCTGTCAAACGTTAGCTCAGATAGAGAGTGGAGAGACTAAACTGTTAATAACTATAAGTAAAAAAAACATATGCAAATATGTTAATGGAACAGAGAAAAAAATCTGATTGTCTGAGAAAGCATCACCATTATTAAAGAATCTGTAGTATAATATGTTTTAGCTCTGGTGTTTAGTTTTAGTAATCAATGATTTAATTTAGGGACTAAACCTAACCCACATGTCTTTGTGCTTAATCCCAGTAAAATTCCCTTTGTTTGCACAGTTTTTGACTGTTAAAGGTAAAGTAAGTGTTACATTAGCCATCATTTGCTGGCATTACATGATGGCAGCTAGGGGTGGGCGATATATCGAATATACTCGATGTATCTCGACTTGTTCCACGTGCGATACAGTAAATGACTATATCGTGACTATCGAGTATAAACTCTAACATTAAATAAACAGCATGTACTTCATTTCGACTTTTGCTCCTTTTCCCTCTCACAGCAGACAGCTCACTCCCTCGCCCATCCAGAAAACTTTCCTAGCAAATGCTCATTTTGTACTGGAATAACAGCGGAGGGAAGCGAACTCGCGGAGAGAGGCGTGAAAGCTAAGTGAAACCTCTAGAAACTTCTATTTGGTACCGGGCCGCAGATAAAGAAAATAATTATTTTATTTCCGTTTTCATATGACACAGTCTGTTATTTTAAAACAATCACAGGCATGTTTATAAACAGAGCACAGACTGGAATCTTCCAGTTTTTCAAAATAAAAGAATCTTCTGGTTTTTCAAAATAAAAGACTGGCAGAGTCTACCGTCTGCGCTCCACACTTAACAGGCTGACTACATATACAGCCTGCAATAACCAATGTCGTCATATCATAATATTGTATTATTGTCTTATCTGTCTGTCTATCTCATGTGAATTATAACATAGTGTAATCTGTAATGTATAGTGTATTTTTTGGAATTTCTTTATTATTGGTATCTTTTATAGTGTAATTTGTAATGTTTTGTAACTCGATATCTCTTCTCTACTTAATTCTTTCCTACTGTCAATAGCAACTGAGACCTCATAATTTCCTCAGGGATTAATAAAGTATTTCTGATTCTGATTCTGATTTGTAAACATGCGTGGTGCATTGAGCACGTCTGTGCGGCAAGAGGGTCAATTGCTGGCGATTGCAAATGATGGTGGCCTTTAATGTAAGTTTGAGCCTGTATAACTGTATAACACACCATCATTTGAATCGTCACAATAGAGATCGGCTTTTCAATCGACTCAACACCCTCGGCCGCTAATGCTAACGTTGCACCTGACTTAAGTTTGGAATTTTTTTAAGCTGAAAATATTTGTTAGGTGCTATATTGTTTTTGCTTTACGCAGTGTCCATAAAGATTTTCCCCCAGAACGCTATTATTCCATGCAAAAATTCAACTCAATCCAATTAAATTGAATTAATTTATGTTGTGCCAAATCAACCAAATCATCTCAAGGCACTTTACATTGTAAGGTCATGATTTTATGGAACTATATGGGGGAAAAAAACATACAGCTATATAGACTTATACTGACAATCCAACAAATCCCTCTTGAGCAAACATTGGTAGGTAGGTGGAGTAGTCACACGTAGGTTTTATTTTCAGAAACAATTTATTACTCATGTTATAAACAGAGTGAATCAGAAATGCAGTAGTAGTTCAAACCACAGTGAACTGTGTATAAAACCTGTGATTTGGGAGGTTTCTTGTTGCTACAACAAAATCCATGTGTCTAGCTTTCACTCCCAGAAATTGAGTGTCAGGAAAAGAATCATTATAACATTATTAGCTTGTCATACTGGTGTCTCATGGTCTGTACACTAGCAGAGGATTGTTTCCGGATTCTACCAGCGAGATTGGGAAATAGTTCATTCTTCATTTGCTTGAGCTCAAACTCAGGCAGTCTTAACACACACAGGCTCAGGCAATATCTCAAAGTGATGGGGAAATTGGAGAAGGCTCTGTCATTATTAGGGTGAGGCAGATGGTGTCCCATATTGCTCCTGATGGGAAATTGGGAAGGATGACTCATCTTACTGTATCGAGCTGTAGTTTGAAGGCCATGCAGTATGTAACCCAGCCTTTGTGTGTTGGTTCTTGTGTTTTAACTGATCTAAAAATGAGGTGGAAACCAGAGCAGAAAAGAGTCAACAATAGGTCAGAGAAGCATAATATGGAAATATTAGAAATGTTTTAGTTGAGATTCCAGAAAAATAAAAACTCAATCAACATGTGTCTCTAAGCTGTGATCTTACGAGAACTCATCACCACGACACATTATTGTTTCACATTTGATGGTGATGGCTAAAGATGGCGTTTGTGTTCTTTGTGTAATTAAGGCCTTCACTTTTGGCTCATCACTGTAGGTGATATAACGTAGAAATTGGATCTGTGGGATGCTATAGGATTCACAATCAATTGTTGGCTCAACAGAAGACTGACCAGTGTTGTAAAGCAAAGAAAAGAGTCAAACTCTGAAACATTTGAACTTTATGAAAGTGTGGGCCATGTTACCTGGACGTTTTCCATGATCTGTTGAAAAACTGACAACAGAAAAGTACTGGTGGGACAGTTGTAGTGTATATAATATCTTTTTTATGTTTATTGCCTTAAAACAAACTGCTGCTTAACACAAAACTTCAATTTGATGGCTTTACCTCGAGTTATGTGAACTTGTAATGGGCCTTCATTCAACTTTCATTGTTTTCTGACATTTATTAGACTAAACTACTACTCGCTCACTTGGTCACATCATCCAATGCCATGCCTTTTCCTATCACTCCTATGCTGACGACACTCAGCTCTATCTGTCTCTCTCACCAGAGGATACCACTATTTCAACAAAAATTTCGGCCTGTCTCTTGGACATATCGGCATGGGTGTCTGAGCAACACCTCCAACTGAACTTATCCAAAACTGAGACAGCCCTCCTCATTTTCAACGAGCCAAAATACACCTACGTCACACCTCTTCTCACCTCTCTCCAGTGGCTCCCGGTAGCTGCTCGCATTGAGTTTAAATCCTTGATGCTCACCTACAGGGCTGTAAATGGAAGTGCACCCTCTTTTATTAACATGCTATTAGTAAACTACACTATCCATCAAACAAACAATCAGTAGAATAATCTATTATGATTTACAGCTCTGCATGTAGCTTGAAGATGTCTGTTATTCATCAGCTTTTAGGGTGTCTTCTCTTTGCTGATACACATATACCACATTTTCTACCGCCAAAAATGTTTTCAGCAGGATTTTAAATTGTTAAAATTTCTGGCATTTGCAGTTATTTTTATGCTGCATAAATTGAAAATATGCATGGAAACATGTGGATGGAAACATACTTGGAGAGATGTGGTAAAAAATTTAGTTTTGTGCTACAGTAAATACTCCAAGGTCAGGTTTTTGTCATTAACAGTATGTCTTTTTATATATGTTTTGGCCATTGTAAGCTTGATGTCTGTGTTGCTACGAGTCTCATGTCTAACATTGCAACAAAGGTGCTTTGCAGGTTTATAGTTTTCAGCTGGAAGTGTTTGAGTTTGTGCATATTAAGTGCCCTTGATGCTAGAGAGGTTAGATATCATGAGATGCATGAGGGCTGCGATGCCCAAGAGAGATAGAGAGGGAATCACTTCTCTCTCTGGTGAGGACCCCTCTGTGATTTTTACAGCATCACAGTTGTTTTTGTCACATCCAGAGCCCCATATGTCTGTGAGAGCACGTCTGGCACAGCAGGTCAAAGCAACAAGCCATAGCAACCATCTGGCCCCATATTTGTCAAAATGTCGGGTGGGTTTGATTCTCTGCCCTTCACCTCACTAACGCTCTCCTTTGGCATGGGAAGTCTTTCTGTCTGTGCATGTCAGTTGGCAGCTCCTGTTAGTGTGCGTGTGTGTGTGTGTTTTGGTTTCTGGATGAGTCTGCTTTTTCTCTGAGTGACACATGTCGGCCAACTCCTACAGGGCAGCTCTAACCTTTACTGCCATCTCTCTTGGCAGCTACTCTGTTATTATCATCAGCATCTTTCCTTTCTCTTTCTATTGTCATTTCCCTTCATTTATGTCCATCAGTCTTTTGTTATGTATGTCTATCATTCTTTTTTTTCTTTCTCTGACCATCCTCCTCTCTGACTTATTCATGTTGATGTTTCAATGTTGATAGTTCAATTCTAGTCATGCAATGCTGGTCACGTTCTCTCTAACTTATATTGTCATGTCGGGGGGCTGCAAACTGTGTTCTGGTTTGTCATTGTGGGTCTAACACCACCAAAATCCTGTTGATCTCAGCCTGCTGTCTCAGCAAACCACATAAAACAGCACACTGGCCACCACAGAATGGTAGAACATCAGCAAAGTAATATTCTGGAGTAACTTATAGTTTCGTGTGACCTCTGATCTACTTTTTTGTTCACAGACTTTGAAACAAATTAAGGTTTGAAACTATAAGCATTTGGTTGGGTAAAAATGTAATTTAATGAATTTAATTTATTTTTAATTTAATTAATTTGTGCAGTTGTTCAATTCTTCAGGAGCAGGACACAGATTCAAATACATTTAAAATGCATTTAATCTTTTCCCTTGGTTTGAACAGATAGCAAATTAAAGCTGCACAAAGAATCACACAATATGATTTTACTTTCCAGTTTTATTTCAGAATTGGCCTCTTGAGAATATTTGGCCTTTTCAGCAAACCTTTCAAATCAATTTAACCTTCAATTAGGAATAAAAACATTACATTTTCTTTGTCAATGTAATATATAGAGGGCAGAATAAGTGTTATTCCCCATCTCCTTTTGCACATAATATTAAAAATAACACAGAACAATACCGTTTGATCTTTTTCACCGTTTAATTCAGTGCTGAATCCTCCACACAATAACCAAGAAATAAAAAAGAACATAGCAGACTATACTGCAGTTTCACTTGTTATTTCCATATGGACGTCTAAGTCTAGATTCCTGCAATAAAAGAAAAGTTCCTGTACCGTTTATAATAAAAGTGTTGTCCCATACTTATTTACTCACAACAAATTACTTGCTTCGTTGTTTCGGTGCAGCAGAGAAGCGTATCATCACTGGCTGTTGTGTTGATGTCGCCCTGATCTCTGGCTATCGACTATGCTGAGGCGGAATAGTAATTGAATTGTCCGTCGTGGCTCGGCCTTTTGCTTTATGTGGGAGCTCCTCTGTGTCCACACTGCCAGAAAGTCATTACAGCAAATTAGTTATTCTGGCCCCACGCCAACTCTGTCACACTTTTCCCTTCTCATTCTTTGTGCTCTGTGCCAAGATTTCATAAAGCAGGAAACACGCTGCTGCGAATATGATTGAAGACTGTAAGGTTATGAATTAGGTATACATTACCTGGTGAGTGTTTGTGTGTGTATCAGTGACTGCAGTTATCTAATTGAGATTTGATGAGCCTCCTGTTTCCTAGGTGTTGGTGGAATGAAGGGATCATCATCTTTTATTAAGAATGCATGGTTGAGTGCATTTCGTCACAAATGTTCATACAGCAACACAATAGCTCTTTCTTCTTTTTCGTACCAGATCATAGTTACTCTTATCCTGTCAGGTTTTCTGTTCTCCCATGGCACATTATCAGTATACAGTGATAAGAAGGCATAATCATTCATTGTAATAATGTGTCCTTGATTACAGACAAAGGTAGACAAAACCAGCTTCTCATGGTGATAATGAAAATGGCTAGCAGATTTTATTAGCTGTAGGTAGCAAGTTAATTACACTGACATCACTTTCTTGAGTTCACTGAAAACACTGTCATGGTCTGACATTTCTTGTATTCAAAGCCAGATTACTCTTGGCGGGTACCCACCCTGCATAGCACTGTCTTTTCAGTTAACCATTAAAGATTTTTTTTGATTTAACGAAAAGTGAATTATTATTAATAGTTCTGAAACTAAATTATTTGTACCAGCTTTTGAAAGCTAAATATTTGCCAGTCTCACAGTTTTCTGTGATAGTAAACTCAACATTTTGAGGTTTTTATGGATGAAAAAGAAACCTTGCTTCAAGGAAGAACGCTGGGAATTTTTCACTGTTTTCTAGCATTATTGTGCACTGAGCAATCTATCACTTAGAGTATTAAAGAACGTCATTGTCAGATGGGTTGTTAATGAAAATAACTGTTGGTTGTGGCCTTGGCGCTTCTTTGATGGAGTAATACGACCTTGCCCAAAGTTTTCTATGTGGTAATAACTTCACCCAGAGAAGAGATTGATTAAAAATTCAGCAACTTTACAATAAATGATTTCACTTAAGGTCTCAAAACTATATTTTGAGACAGAGTGCTAACAAGACCAGTACCATGACATAAAGGATGGGCTACCAGTCAGAGTTAATATTGTGTTGTGATTCAGCGGCGTGATAAGAGATAAGATAAGATTGATCGAGCTAGATGAAAAGGAGTAAACACGGTGCTTTGTGGCACGTCAGCAGTTACCTGCTTTGTACAGTTGATAATGCATTGTATTATAAATACGAGAGCAGTGCTTTTTCATCCTGAGAATCCTGTTTGGCTACTAGTCTTACATACATGAGCATGAGTAGAAGAGAGCAGCTAAGATTAGCAAAAAGATAAAGGACTAGTTTCCACATCATGTAGACGTAATGATTGTGCTAGTCATAAGTACTTTATTACATTTCCTATAACTATACAGACTCTACAACTGTGTAATCGGTTAAATACCATTTTTCTAAGGATCAATTACTCTTTTAGTTGGTATGCTGGCTAGCCAGACATGCTAACAGTTGCATCTTGTATTAGTTGCATCTTAAAGCATCATAAAAAAGTTGCATCTTAAAAACAACTACAGCTCATCACTCTTACTATAGCTTTATACGCACTGTCTCAACATGTGAAATGACTAACACTGGACAGAGCCATTTACATATGTATGATTGCACAATTACTTTTTGGAGGTGGTCAGATCAAATTCTTCTTACCGTATATACACAAGTAAGTGAGATAAGGGGAAATCTCATATGTGGTCTCTCGCTCCATGGCTGACTGACCAGCCATATGATAGGATGAGAAACCTCACCTCTGTCCATCTGCAGGAGACTGATAAATTCATGTACACACAATCCACACACTCAAATGCATTCAAATGAACAAAGCCTCATTGCTTGGTTACAATAGTTCAGGCAGACCACTGAGGTTAAATACATTTCTTTGACAACAGTACAGGTATGTTGTAAGCATGTACAGTGGGGCAAAAAAGTATTTGGCAGCCACCGATTGTGCAAGTTGTCCCACTTACAAAGATTAGAGAGGTCTGTAATTTTCAACATAGGTACACTTCTGTAAGAGACAGAACGTTTAAAAAAATCCAGGAAATCACATTGTATGATTTTTAAAGAATTTATTTGTATAATGGTGCAGAAAATAAGTATTTAGCACCTACAAACAAGCAAGAATTCTGGCCCTCACAGACCTGTTACTTCTTCTTTAAGAAGCTCTTCTATCCTCCACTCGTTACCTGTATTAATGGCACCTGTTTGAACTCGTTATCTGTATAAAAGACACCTGTCCACACCTTCAAACAGTCAGACTCCCACCTCAACCATGGCCAAGAACAGAGAGCTGTCTAAGGACACCTGGGACAAGATTGTACACCTGCACAAGACTGGGATGAGCCAATCTGCAATAGGCAGGCAGCTTGGTGAGAAGAGATCAACTGTTATTAGAAAATGGAATAAATACAAGATCACTACAATCTCCCTCAGCCTGGGGCTCCATGCAAGATCTCACCTCATGGGGTACTAATGATCTTGAGAACAGTGAGGAAACAGCCCAGAACTACACAGGGGGAACTGATCAATGACCTAAAGAGAGCTGGGACCACAGTAACAAAGGTTACTATTAGTAACACACTATGTTGTCATGGATTAAAATCCTGCAGCGCACGAAAGGTCCCCCTGCTTAAGCCAGCACATGTCCAGGCCCGTCTAAAGTTTGCCAGAGACCATCTGGATGATCCAGA
>JAUBNQ010000009.1:14328037-14345924 GCA_032353495.1 Ctenopoma kingsleyae
AGTTTGCCAGAGACCATCTGGATGATCCAGAGGAGGACTGGGAGAATGTCATGTGGTCAGATGAGACCAAAATAGAAGTCTTTGGTATAAACGCCACTCGCCATGTTTGGAGGGGGAAGAATACTGAGTTGCATCCCAAGAACACCATACCTACTGTGAAGCATGGTGGTGGAAACATTATGCTTTGGGACTGCTTTTCTGCAATGGGGACAGGACGACTGATCCGTATTAAGGAAAGGATGAATGGGGCCATGTATCGTGAGATTTTGGGCAAAAACCTCCTTCCATCAGTGACAGCACTGAAGATGAAACGTGGCTGGATCTTCCAGCATGACAATGATCCCAAACACACCGCCCGGGCAACGAAGGAGTGGCTGGAGTGGCCTAGCCAGTCTCCAGACCTCGATCCAACAGAGAATCTGTGGGGGGAGTTGAAAGTCCGTGTTACCCAGCGACAGCCCCAAAACATCACAGTTCTAGAGAAGATCTGCATGGAAGAATGGGCCAAAATACCAGCTACAGTGTGTGCAAACCTGGTGAAGACCTACAGGAAAAGTTTGACCTCTGTCATTGCCAAACAAGGTTACATTACAAAGTATTGAGGTGAACGTTTGTTATTGACCAAATACTTATTTTCTGCACCATTATACAAATAAATTCTTTAAAAATGTGATTTCCTGGATTTTTTTTAACCTTCTGTCTCTCACAGTTGAAGTGTACCTTTGATGAAAATTACAGAGCTCTCTCATCTTTGTAAGTGGGACAACTTTGCCCCATATGTGACCAGATGACCAGGGAGAAAGTTATATGTTGGTTTCATCATACACTCACACACTCTCTCAGAGGGAGCAGCAGTGGTTTATCCGCTGAAACTCAGATATGGCTGATAGGATTAATTGGTTTTCAAAGGGCATGTAGAGACAGAGAGGCTGACACTGACCAGATTACTGCAGAGACGCCAGGGAAGAACTGCCAGACACAAAAAGAGCAAGAAGAATGAGAGGAGCAGAGAGAAAATACATAAAAGTAATGACATGAGAGCAGCAAGTGCAGGGAGGAGTGCAGGTAGAAGAAAATTTATCCTTTTACCCTGGCAGTCGAACAGTCAAAGGGGGTTGCAGAGGATTAAAAATGGGGCACAACAAGCCTGATCACCACATTACAACAGCATTTTCTACCAGAAAGGGGAGTGATGTATGTGTGTATTTTTTTAAATAAATTAATTTAGTAAAAAACGTTCATTATTCTACATATCATCCACAGTGATGTACAAAGGTGCGCTGCTTCAGTCAACCATTAAGTCTATGTTTTTGAGTCAACAAGGATATTTGTCTGATCTTTGCTTAAATTTCACATGAATTTTTAAAATAACAAAAAGCACTTAGTTGGGGAGTGGGGATTCCCACTGCAACAGATTAATGAGGGCATGATACATCACAGTTTGAATGCTGAGTAACAGTGTAAAAACTGACCTTTTATCAACCTGGACTAAAGTGGCTAAATGTGCGTAGGTGTTCTCTTCCACATAGCCCCGCTGCTCTTACAATCAGAGCAAAAAAGCAAGAACTATAAATTCTGGTTGTTTTAAAACATGGTCATTTAAATAGTGACATTCGATGACCCACGTTGTATTTTACAGTCATTTTGAAAGAGGTTTGTGTATCTAATTTAGTGGTAACTCTTCCTTGAGACCCCCAAGCTTCCCTCAAAATAGTAGCGAGATTGTTAGGTGATGTTTTAGATTTATGCTTCTGTTTCCCTGAGGATAAATGTGCAACAAGTTTTCTTGACAGTGTTACCGAAATTTACACTCTTTTGCTTGAGTGTGAAAATGCTGAAAGTAGACACTTTCAATCACATTCGACAGGTGTGTGCACAGGGATTTCTAAGGCTCTGGAAACCCTTTTGAAAAAAGTTTCAACAGCATATTGAGCTTTCAAGATAGCTGAGATATGGGCAGCATGAATATTTCAGAAGAAGTTCCCAGAATTTGATGTTTTTGTTTTTCTTTTTTTTTCAATTCTATCTTGATCTGAGATGGTTAATTATCAACTTCACTGAAGTTGTTAACCAGCTCCAGATGGCTAAAACTCTCATTGCCAAAGGCTTTCATACAAAGCTGGAGACAGTGTTACACGTTGTTGGAATATTTATCACTTTTTGGTATCATTTCACATTGTTCCTTATGGTCTTATGGTTCCTTTTGTTTGGAGTTCTTTCACTTCAGGACTGACTAAACACACGTTTCTTTATAGATGTGTGGCTGTGTCCTGCCTCACAATGGCAGTGTGGCACAAATTACAGGGAGCTGCCAAAAAACCACAAAAGGGGGCTTTACAACCTGTTGTCAATCACCAAGCTGCTGCAGTGGAACAACTACACACCATGATGGCAAATGATGAGTGTTTTCCAGTCAAAGTCAGAGGTCTCCTTTGTACTTTATCCCAGTTATGACAACATATTTAGTCATCTGTGCTGATGCACAAGTTTGTGTAGCTACACCTAGCTATTTTAAAAGTAGCTTTAATCAGAAATTTTAAATTAACAGTAGCTCAAATTACCACCGTATGTATAATGTGAAAAAAGAGGTTACTGATAAAAGTTATCACCCAACTTTGCAGATTTCAGTGAAAAGGCTCTAATACACTCACTGTACACTGATAATCATAGGAACTAGGTGGTGAACATAGTGGAGCATTTATCAGTTAAATAGCCAGATATTCCCTTCATGAGTTAGTAGAAAGAACAAATCTAAAAGGAAACTGAATATTGGAGATCTGTCTACAGCAAGAAAAAATGACTATACTTGTAGGAAGCTGTTTGCTGAAGTATTTGCCATATGAAGTTAATTCACATGTCAGTGTTGTCTTTGTTACATTCCCCCCAAACTGGTCAAAAGATATATTTCAGGTTAATGTGTAAAGGTGATAAATTCAGGCAGAAAAGCTGATGAGAAAACGAGAGGTGTACTGCTGTTACACTTGTGGGTGCACCACCTTTACCTAGACCTTTACATATACCTATTCAGGCCCTCCCATGCCTCTTTACAGTATAAGAAGTTTAGGTGATGGATGGATGGATGGATGGATGGATGGATGGATGGATGGATGGATGACAAGAGGCTGACGTGCAAAATGTGTTTGCTGTTGTGAATAAGAGTGATATACTTTTTATCCTGGTTGATAAGTTATTTCTATGTGAAATCCTACCCAAAGAACTAAGCTGTAGTTTGTAGACTGTAGTCTTGGCCTACATTGTAAGACAATTCCTGCAGGGGAAGTTTTTTTAAAATCAATTATGTGATAAATGTTCAGAGTTAGACTGAACAACATAAGAACCTGTGCAACACACTAAATGTTTGATGATATTTCTCCTGGTAACTGAGCTTGTAGAGGCAGCGGTCTTGACTAACTGAGGGAAACCATATTTGTGATACATGCATACTTGTCACACTTGTCAGTAAACTCATTCACACAAGGCTGAGGCAGCACGCTCACATGCATATGCACACTGCATTATGTACAGCCTGATCAAAAATGAATGGAGCAGAAATGTCCTTGAAAGTTAAAAGACCCCTATGAAATTGCAAATGAGGAGCCAAAAGTCATCCTTTGCTGAATTGGAGAACACTTTCTGGATTTCACCCTGTCGAGATGCAATTTGTTGATTTGTCAAATATTCACACATGAACGGTTTTACTGTCCCCTGTGGGCCACTGTAGGCAAATTGCGTGTGAGCTGTTTGTTTCAGTGCATTCTGGGTAAGAAGAATCGAGTCTGGTTTTGATCAGAAAACAACAGCCTGAACTGGCAGGGAAAAAACAGCTGCAACAGGCAAAACGATAACAGTGGATCCTGCATTAACAAAACAAAACAACCTATATTAAAAACTCAACAGTGGAGCAGTGGGAGATGGACAAGTGTGAACACGGGAACACCCTCTCCCATATGACTTTTTGACAATTTATGTTGTGAGATGAATATGTTTGACATGTTGCATACTTAAATTTGAAACACCTTACTTCCTAAAAGGTGCATCTCACATTACAGAAACATTCAATCAAAGCTTCAAAATAAGAAGCAGACCTTCCAACACACACATAAAAGACTGTGAACCGCTGTCTATCAATTCCACTGCCACTGTGTATGCACACAACTTAAATGGCCTGTCCAATATAATGGTGTCGGTTTACCTCACATCCTGCAGGAGATGTGAGTTTGCTCATGGCAGGAAGTAATTAGGAAAGATGTAGAGTGCCATAAAGTCGAGATACTGGCAAGTTCACTCACAGCGTCTTATTAAAATAATAAACATTGATCACAATGATGCCTAATGAGGTTTGGACCACAAAAAGAAGGTTTGGTTATATTAAATATATATGAGCTCATCTGCTACGAGTAGGCAGCACAATAGCAAAACTCTTTCTTTCTATCTCCTGCACTCTTTGTTTATGTCTGTCTCCCTTCTTTGCCTTTCTCTGTCTCGCACACAGAGACATGCACAAATGCAAACATTTTTAAAGAAAACTGTAATCTGCACACATATATAATGTAGGTTGCAGCACAAAAGCACTCTATTGAGAAACTTTTTGCACATATGTGAAGTAGCTATTGAGAAAAAAGTAAACATGTTTAAATTATATACTGTGAAGTATAGGTGAGCATTATGTTGTTGTTTGTTATGTTGCAATTGTTTTTGAAGATTTATTTCAGTTTTCTGTTCTGAAATGTCAGATGCTGATGCTGGTGATGCAAGACCAGCATCATATAATGTTGTTCCAACCTATTTAACCAACCATTCAAAAGCAGATAGAGGAATGTTTCAACTGATGCTGGGGGACATGATGGATTTGTGACAAATGATTATTTGTTACCTATACAAGGGATTATTCTCTCAAATCTCAGGTATTAGTGGGTTTACCAGTGGGATTACACATTGTGCTTGGTTCACGGTCAGTCTGAACAGATAATGCATCAGTATGTAAGTCTACTTTGGAATAAGAAAAAAAAGAAACTGTATCCTTTACAGCAGTGAGGATAAGCAGCAGATGCATTAATTATCTTGGAGATTCTCTGTGTTGTCAGAAGTGGGTGGTTTTCCCTAATGACCAAGGAATAGGTGACTGTGCCAATTTTCAACACTGGATCATTGTTCGGCTTCAGATACTGAGGCATACATCAACCAGCAAGTCCTTTTTGATATAAAAAGATAAGCTTCACTTCAGTTCATACCCAGTCTCATTAACATAAACATGTAAGCCAGTCATGTGGAGCTCCTTACATCTTAGAGATTTTTCAGAATGACTTAATATTACTATGCCAGTCAGATTTGCATGAAAGTCTATATTACAGTTTTGAGAACTCCTAAAGTGCATTTGTAAGTATCTAGTGTTACTGTAACTGTATGTCAAACACTTTGTAATTTGCACATATAGCAATGAATGAATAAATTAATTAAAATAATTCTTATTTTTTATTGTGCTACTGTGAAGCTGTATGCTAGACCTGCAACTGGTTACAAGACACCACAAAATAATATAAGCTAACAAATAACACAACAAAAACATAAATAAAGAGAAATTCATTGTTGTTGTAATTTCCAATTGTGTTACATATCACATGTCCCCAGTATTACCCAGTATACATTATTTTATGAATGTTTTTGCCTGAATCAGAGTTTGTTTGACTTTGAAATTTTGTTTGACCAACAGTCCAAAAAATTATTATCACATTAGAAAGATGCAAATTTTCACATTTTAAAAACCTGAATAAGGCAATGTTTGCCATTTTTACTTTGTACATGATTAAAGTTAATAATTTATTTAAAAAAAACTAAAACTTGATTTCACTGGTCAACACATTTTCTAAAAAGTTCCTATCCAAAGCTTTTTATTCCACTCTCACTGGTTCTTTTGGCTCTTGTTTTAACTGAATTGACATTTAAATAGTTGCCTGTCACTTTTTAATAGGCAGCGGAAGTCAGTGACTCAACTAGAGCTGCAGTTGGTGTAGTGACTGATTTTACAATGAATATAAAGCTTGTACTTGTGATTGTTAAGGGACTTAAGGCCATTCGTGCTAAGATAAAAGAACTAGTTGTACCATAAGCATTTCCTGAGGGGAAATTGTCTTGATGACTCAGTCTGTTAATGCATGTTCCAGGTGCTGACAGTACAAAGGGTCTGAATTTTTAGCTCGCTCCTGAATGGCACATCGCTGCTGCTGTACATTTCCTGGCTCTCTCACTGTCAAGTAAAATAAATACAGAGGATGTCTGATGTTCGCATGAAGCTCCATTGTGCTTCAAAAGTGTCTACTAAAGAGTGTTTACACTTTTCCTCACTGACCTCCTTCAGCTTGACAAGGACTTGGATTTTACCAAGCCAAGCTGTTGCACAATAACTCCACAGAAAGAGATAAACAATATCCTGTACATTACTGAATTTATAACTGTCATAACATACAGTATATATTAACCTCTGTGATCTTATGCTACTGTGCTGCTTGACAAGATTGCATTTATCTTAGCTAAAGTGTTGAACTTGGGCCATGCAGAGACTGAAAAACAGATGCACTTCACTGCTGCAGCTGATGCCCTTGGGGTCAATATTCACATCAGTTCATTCTGCATGCATACTGCATCAGAGCGTCCATGCTGACCCGCTGTCCACCACAATGTTAAAACCACCAGTTGGATTTACTGTAGTGGCTGATCAGTGTAAATACACACCAGCACTGCAGACAAGAATATTAATAAACACTACCTTGATTTGTGACACCATTTTAATGGTAATCTACAATACTAACTACATTTCTAATAAGTAAAGTTTAGCATATCATTTGGCCTTTTTTATACTTGCGATAGGCACGTCTTTTCTAGAAACAACGGTTTGTTTCATTTCATGTCTGAGTTCAAATAATTATACACTAGATTTATCCCTGAATTACAATTGTATGTAAAAGCACAATACAATTTAAGTTAATAAAATAAAATGCATTTACGATTTGAAGAAAGCTATTTTTATGTTTTTATGTGTTTTTTGTTTCAAGCAACTGATCTTTTCCTTGGGTCAATAAACACATCCCTTCACATTGGATTAATACAAAATAAACACACTTGATTTAAGCCTGACCTCATTTAGCTTGGTCTGACTCATTTTCTCTTTGTTTATGATTCATGATATATAATTTCAGCTGGCATGTAGAACATGCTATTTATTTCTAATAAATGTATATACTGTATTTTGGCAGTATGAAATCTCTTTTTCTTATGTAGTTTTCTTTGAGTGCCCTCTAACTCTTGTCCTACAGTGGTTTATATTTAACCATACAAAGTGGCTAACTTTCAAATTGTGAAGGTAGATGTTGTTATCCAGTTAACTGAACGTTTGTCACACATCTTGATTTGTGTTTCAGATGAGGAGATGCTCCAAGGTATTAAATATTCCTAGCAGAGAACCTTTCAAGAAGATGACGCACACTAATTAAGATATACTCTGCCCTACTCATCTAAAAACAATTTTCAACAATTTTGTGTGTTTCCTTGCAGCTGGGCGAAGACACTTTCAACCGTGCCAAGCTGTTGAATGTTGGCTACACGGAGGCTCTGAAGGAAGCAGACTATGACTGCTTCATCTTTAGTGACGTGGACCTGATCCCAATGGACGACCGCAACCTCTACCACTGCTACGACCAGCCGAGACACTTCGCCATCGCTATGGACAAGTTCGGCTTCAGGTGAGGCAGTGCTGTTCAGTGGGTGACGCAGCATTTTACTAGAAGAGATCCACAGTTAACTGCATTGTGACAGTCAACAGAGGAAAAAAATGGTTCCCAAGATCAGCATAGTTTTATAGAGAATAACAGGAGGTGTCAGGAGGCTCATAAATTTAATCAAAGAAAGTTTAAAAAACATGAAGGAAGTAAACAAAGACCAAATGAAATATTTGGTTGAGGCATCATCCAGCTATATCTCTGTTTTTGTACGTTGGCTGTGTCATTTCAGGACAATAATCGTAGCTGCTACCAAATGTAAAAGCATTATCTGATACATGGTGAAAACACTGAGAGTGAAAGTCAGGTCACATTAAGTGCTACTCCATTACTTTAGCACCTTAACACCTAACAGCTCTCTTGAGCAGGAAGTGCCAATGCCAAGTCCATTTGACAACATGACTCTCCAAAAGCTACAGTCTCTCAAAGGATCTTATGCAATGTATAAATGATAATACCATTATATTATACAAAATTTAGTGGTTATTTAAGTACTTGTTCCCTGTGTAGGCATGGTGTGAGGCCCATCTACTCATTTATGGGCTGTAGCTTGAGAATAGGTTATGACCTAATCTTTGAAATGTTATAATGCTATTTAGTGACATGGGTCAACATGTCAATTTTAAGGAAAAAAAGAGTAATATGTAATATGTAAAATTAACTTCTAAAAGTTAATGCACTATTTCAAGAAGAGCAGTAAACAGAAACCTGATAGAGAAAATGTGTTCAGCTTGTTGGATGGAGATTAAAGACGTCAATGTGAAAATAAGTGTTTCTTCACAATGTCACTTGTTAAAAGTACCTGAAAACGTTGTTTCGCAGCTGAAGTGTTTCTCTGTAACATAGAATATTCACTCCTAAATAAGGAATAATTAATGTGATGAAGCTGAATACACAAACACGAATGAGCATTTTACTCTTGGTGTTTGAGTTTAATTTTAAGGATTTATTAATAAGGATTATTTTCATTATGGATCAACCTGATTATGTTTTCAAATATTATTTGGTTTGTAGAAAAACCAGAAAAGAGCGAGTGACTGACTCAAAATTACCCAAAGTGACATGTTAACGGTGTAAATCTGGCGAACCAAGTGTCCAATAAGTACATTTATAAATAAAACTACTTATCCTTTTTGTCCCTAAATGTACATAATGATATTATTGGTTAATTTCTGTCAGGCCTTTACTGCATCTGTATCTGATATCCGGTTTGATGGTTTGTATTTGATGGATAAATATCACATATTTCCTTTGTAAATAATCAAACCAACAAAGCTATTATATAAGAAATTTTAATAAAAAATTTAAACTCGGTCCTGAAAGTTTTTCAGATTTCAAGCCTCTCTACAGCTTTCTCCGTTTCTCTCTCTTTTGTCTTCTTCTCCCCTAGTGAGTCCTTTTTAAGCACAAGCACACACACGTAAACACAAACTCCTCACCATATTGTTGCTGGGAGAACTTGTGCAAAAGCATACGGTCTCATTAGTTCCTTCTTGTCATCTTTAGACAGGGAGATGTCATGTGTTTGACAACACATACTACACAAAATATACACACATACACATATACATGCATCTCTGGTTAGATTCCAGGCAACTGTCATGACACTCCCAGCTGATGTCTGTCCCACTCCACTGATCTCATGACTTTTCAGGAGAGAAAAAAAAGTCTTGTTTGGCCTAAGACACAAACACACTATTTGTGAGGACACTTGTAAATGCAGAGCAACACAGACATACTAGTATATATACAGTATATATAAGTATAAATGCTCACAAAAGTGTAGACCACTTGCGTAGCCTGCAGCACCGGGTCTGCATAGATTCAACACAGAAGCATAAATCAAGTTTAACTGCTTCATGAGAGCAATGTCAAGGATGTCGAAATAAACATTACATACCTTCGATTTATTAAATGAGTATCTAGTTTACTTGTTTCACACATGCAGTCGGTGCACTCTGCATGCAGACATCCGCACATCCCTCTTGGACTTTATTATTTTATTGTACTGCATTATCCTTTCTGACTGTCTGTTTTCTATTTCTCTTCTTTGTTGTATTTCCTCTCTTCTCATGTTCCCATTTCCTCTCGGCTCCCCATTCATTCCCCTCTCAAGATTTAATTTCTCTTTGTTTGCTCTTTGTCTCTCTTTGTCTTTCTATGTAGGGTCATACAGTACAAATAATGTAATTAAACTTTACATTTAGCAATCTAGCGCAGTGACAAGAACATGGATGGTGTTTGTTTGTTGTCTGTGTACTGACTAAACACAAGAGGTCTAGAAAGAAATATTATGGCTCTTCTCTACAGCCGGTCATTTCATGTGTGTTGAGTGTATTATATATGGATAAGGATTATCCACTTACTGCAAAATTACCCACTTAAAAATGCATCCAAAACAAGACACATTAGGAAGAGATCTGATTGCCTAAAACACTTGAAGAGGTTATTCAAATGTAAATTGTGATCCATCTGATTGACTTCATCTGATGCTGCTGTGCAGGATCCATGAGCAACCTCACATTAATGATGAAGCCTTCTGAATGGATGGTGAAACATCTTCAAGGACTTAAAACAAGTCCAGTTGCCAATGAAAAGCATTTTTTGGGAACACCTCAGATTAATAAGCAGTGAGGACAAGGGCAGTATTAGCTTCACTTCAGAGTAACTTTCATCTTCATTATTATTAAATATAACTTATGTGAATTTATTTGATGCAACACGATTGGGGTCATTTGAAATCATTTATCGCTTGTCCTTAACTTCTTACTTTATAACTTTTCTCCCTCCCTCATCTGTCCCATCTCTTGCTATCACCTCTTCTGCAGGCTGCCATACGCAGGTTACTTTGGAGGAGTTTCAGGTCTCAGTAAAAAACAGTTTCTGAAGATCAACGGCTTTCCAAATGAGTACTGGGGTTGGGGAGGGGAGGACGACGATATCTACAACAGGTAAGACAGGAACGATGTACTGTACAGTAGCCTGAGATTTTTATTTTTTTATAAATAAAGTTTGAAGAATCAAAACTTGTATAGCAGAGAGAATATACCATCTGCTGGGGTTATGCTGAGAAGTCTGCTTGGAAAAATATCCTTGTCAGACCACCAACTGCAAAACACACACACACGGACAGTCACTCACATTAATCTGCATGAAAATATGCAAATGATTCCAGCCTTTACTGCAGATTGTAGCAGTAAAATGTGGTAAAATCAAGTCATTGAACTGAAAGTGACTTCATGAAGATGGTGATTTATTATAATTGCTCAGAGAAGGAGAATGATTAGGAAATAAATTAACCTTTTAAAGCACTTTAGTCAGCTTTTAATGACTTACTCACATTCGCTAATGATATTACTGTGCTGGTGTGCTGGAATCAAATGTGGGACTAATCTGTTTCAAAGAATATCTGTTTAACAGGAATACAGAAAGATTACTTAAGACTACTGAAATGCAATGAACCACTTAGAAAGCCATTAGCTCGCTCAGGTCGTTGTTTGGACTGAAAATAGATTAACTATAACTAATAACTATTTTACTATTAAACAAATTCTATCATGGAGAGTAAAGAATAACAAAGCTAAATACAATAGTTACATTTGTATGATAGAAATTATGAACTATGAAATTTATCTTAATCCCTGCTTCTCTACACACTTTAACTGCATCGGTCTTATCAAGAAATTTGAAATATCAGCTTCATATCACAGAAAAACCAAAACATTTAAGGTGAAATAAAGATTTTCCCAGTTGAAGAAATTATCAGTTGTCATGTTAGATAAGCTTCACAAGAAATTTTATTTCAGTCACATAAACAGATTTGTATTCATAGATTCAAGCTTGTGTACACTAATTACAAACACAAACACAGCTACGCACACCGACACAGCAAGACAGTTCTCCATGGACAAAATGTGACCTCCATCTTTATAGCTTTATATCTTTTTTCCACAATTTATTTTTCTTTTCCTCTGCCTGCACCCGCTGTCACTCTCGCACTGTGAAGCTTCCTATCCTCTCAGTGTAATAGCATTATAAGAAAACTGAAAATAGAGCATTTGAAAATTTGTGTTTTTGTGAATCAGCTGTGTCAGTCAACACAATAGTCAGGAGATTAGTTTGTCAGTATGTAGGAAGATGTAGATGATAAAGGTAAGCATCTGTGTGTTTGCGTGTGTGTGTGCGATTATGTGCCTAAGGATGACAGATAAAGTTAGACCTCTAACTTAGTATTGGATGATAGCTCCACTAGCCTATTAGATGCTGTAGATTTTCCTCAAGATACTTTCTGCACTCTAACTGAGCTGTTTTAGCTGTTGTGAGATGTGGAGTGATGTGGGAATATCATTAAAATCCCAGTTAAAAAATAATTGTAGGCACTGATGTTTACAATTGATTTTTTTTTTGTAATGTAACATTAATATTTGCTGATAACTGGACAATCTGGCCACAAATAGTATTTATAGGAAAATCGCTGATTGATTTTTCCTTTATTATCTGGAGTCAATTGCTTTAAAGATATCAGAGGTGCATCCAATTGGCATAGAGGTTCAAGATGCCATCCATGTCATTTCTACAGTATGTCCCTGGATTGAGTCCATCTGGGGACTTTTGTCGCCTGTCACCCCCTCCCCTCACTGTCTTTTCTGTTCTGTCAAAAGGAAGGAAAATCATCAACCAGGGTAGAAATATAGTAGATATTAGAAGTTGATGAAAAGTGAGTAGACCAAAAAGGTTTTATTTTTCCAACCAACACCAGCAAAGTTACTTTTGCAGCTTACTGTAATGGAGCTGTGGGAACATACCACAGATGCAGATGGACAGTACAGACATTTGTTCTACTGTTTAAAAAGTTTTTTTTGGAGATTCTAATCCTTTTTTTTAATATTCGAAACTGTGTGGTCATAGCACTAAACATTAGTGCTTAGCATTTAGCCAATTTTAGGACATTGCTTCAGCTTCAGCTTGACTTCTATCATTAAAACTGTAATAGCTGCAGATAAGCTCAACTGAGTCAGGTTTACACTACTGCACCAGCGTGAAACGAGACCAGACCAGAGCTAAAACAAATAATTGACATACTTTCATCAGGTGCCCAGAAACATGAATCCCAGTGGGATGTCCATGTTGTTCTGTGTCGGCTGGATGTGTAAGTGGGCAATTATTTGCTGACAAATTTGCCCACATTTGCCCACTCGTGGTGAAAAATTGTTTAATGCACCTTGAGCAGCACTGTAGCAGCAGATTTAAGCTTCTACTGGAAGCAGCATTGTTATAAGAAGAAGAGAGGAGTTGGCATAAGCCACAGTGATCGGTTTAGTGAATCATCTTTAGAGGCTTTACATAGAATCTAATCCTAAAACATGAATTACCTTTATTTCTCTACACTCTATTGTGCTGGCATTTGTCTTGTTTCAGAAATATATCGATAACTATGTTTTCTTAATGTTAGAAGAAAGTACATTGAAGAAACGACTACAACCGTCAGTCTATATATGCAATGCACTTTATCTAATTTCTTCCTATGTATTTATAGTGCATTTATTTTTATGAGACAGTGAGCGAACCTCCTGTGGTGCTGTCAGGCAACAAAGCACTGAGATACAGTATGTTGAGTAGAACATGAGTTTGTGGTGAGATTGAGGCAATAATAGAAACATGGACAGACTGGACATTAACTTTTAATTAATTCTTTCTCAGTTCAATACTCTTTGTACCTTCTAATTCCCTCTCCCTTTCCTGTGTGTTAAAAACAGAGACTTTAAAACTCCCAAAGTCACTCTTATAATAAATTAAAGAACAAACATTGGCAGAAACAAGCAAATAAAACTGAGCATGAACGTTGTGTCCTGCTTTACACACATGCAACCTCACCCCCCTCTATCTACCTTCATATTTCAGGCCTGACGTCTTCTAAATTTATTCACAGTGCAATCTGAAGGAAGTGCCCTTGAAAACACACTTGGACAAGTTGTTAGAAGAAGACAGTGGATAGGGACATGTTTGAATGTAGGTTATTGAAGCAAGCAAAATAGTCTCCTATTCATTTCTTATGTAAAATCCATCCATCCATTATCTTAACCGTCTGTCCTTGTGAGGGTCACAGGAGTGCTGGAGCCTATCCCAAGCGAGGGGCGGAGTACACCCTGGACAGGTCGCCAGTCTATCACAGGGCTGACATATAGAGACAGGCAAGCAGCCACACTCACATTCACACCTATGGACAATTTAGACACACCTTAGAGTCACCAATTACATGTTAATGTAATTGGTGACTCTAAGGTGTATCTTTGGATGGTGGGAGGAAGACGGAGTACCCAAAGGAAACCCACACAGACACAGGGAGAACAGGCAAACTCCACACAGAAAGGCACACGGCCTGGGATTCGAAGCCAGGTCCTTCTCGACACAATTGGCACAAAATTATTTATATGGGTCATGGTCTCCAGAGGTTGAATCCTATTGATTTTGGTGACCCTTTTATCTTTTTTCTGCACGTGTAACTCAGGATGTTAACATCATTTATTTAGCTGTTCTGTGTATTTGTCTAGCCTCAAGCTGTTCACATATGTCACATATGAACTCTGGACAATGTGTGAAGAATGAGGTCCAGACATTGTCCAGAGTTGCTCTTTCACACATGCAGCACACAACAGCAGACTGTCCCTGTCAGACACATTCTCACTTGGAGTTTTGGCGAGGGCTGGTCCCAGGGTAACGCATGCAGGAGGCATGAAGTGACACAAAAAGTACACTGAGGAAATCACTGTGTTCTGTTTATAGCACATCGAAGCAGAGCCAGTTGTATGATTAGAAATAATGAGGTATGTATTTAACTCCAGTTTCCTCAAAGAGAGCATAATACAACAAAAGAAAGCATGCTAAAAATGTCCCATATTCTTGTGTGAGCTGAGCAGATCAACTATAAAGGAACACCCAGTCATTCACTGTGAATTCTCTGGACAATGACCTGTTTTATGTGCACATGGACTCGATCAGAGTTTGCACTTGGGTGCTGGTAAGGCAATGTCCATTTAATGTCTGGGCCAGCTCACTGAGACATTTGTGTCCTCACATGTACAGTATGGAGCTCTTCTTCTGGTTAATGTTTAGGGAAGTTCAAGGTTCCAGTACATGTCTGAAAAATGATTCAGAATCACTTCTGTAAATATTATTAAACATAAATCCCAAAAATATGTTTCATGGCGCTATAAAACACAACATTTGTCTGGAGCTAGAAGGGTTATGACAATAAAATGTAATAATGTGCAGAGCATAGGACGGAGTCCCCAGTTGAGAGAACAAACAGGGAATCTGGTTCAGTCTCTCAGGACTCACTAAATGACTAGACGAGAATGGTTGCTTATAAACAATAGAGAGAGAAAAAAGCAGTATAGGTCAAAGTGTGTCCGTTGGTTTTCTTCTGCCATTATAAAGTAGGTGGATTTATGGGTTTAAACTCTGTCCAATGTGTCCATCAGCCTGGAGTCCAGTCAAAGAGTCCTTGAACCTGACACTGAACCTCCATCTGCTCATTTGAATGCTGTTCTGGAAAAGGAGCATCAGCTAAATGACAAAATTGCTCTTTTTCACTCTTCTTCACTTTCTCCTTTTTCCTCCTCTCTAACCCTCCAACTCTTCTTGCTTTTTTGCTTATCCCTTTCTCTTACGTCCCTCCAGCAATTTCCTTTTTTATGCTAGTTTTGATGCCACAGACCTTGGCATGGACTCTTCCTGAAATGGGTCCTACTAGCTTAATGTCAGCCTGGGGGAACTAGCTGTCCCTGCTTCTCAAAGTGTACTTTGCCCATGCCACTTAAACAAGGGCCAGTGCTGCTTGCCCACCCCCAAAAGTTGGTGAATGTAACAAAGAGAAGAAGGGTTTTCTTTCTCATATCTCACTCTCTGTGAGCAGCACTAGCCTTGGGCAAAGACTGCACTGGACGTCTCCCTGGGGCTTAAATGCCAGACCAGTCTTCAACATACACGTTCACTTCTTTCCTTGGCCTTTCCCCTTCCTCCATCTACTTCCAGCCGCAGCATTCAATAGAGCTTGAGTCAGCATCATGCACACAGCTGCAGCAAGGACTTTTGTGTTTCTGTGAATTCAAGTCAATTCAGAATAGTTATAGAGCACCAAATCAAACAAAAATCATCTCAAAGCATTTAACATATACCTCACAGCATTACTGTATGTGGAAAACATGTTCAACTATATAGAATTATATAGAAACTCCAACAAATCCCCCATGAGCAAGCATTAGGCGACAGTGGAGAGGAAAAACTCTTAACGAAAGAAACCTCCAGCAGAACTAGGCTCAGAGTGGGTGACCAGAGAGGAGAGAGAAAAGAACAACAGGCAAATCAAGTTCCCAAAGGTTTGCTGTGCTGGTTGGGTAGTGTCTGTAATTGATTGTTTTGTCTTACTTTTATTAAGTTCTTATCAATAACTCATTTTGTGTTGTTTTTTAATTAATTTAATTTAGGTGTTTGGAGAGCTCTATGGTGTTTTGACAGTTTTTGGGGTGTGATGGCTGTAGGGAAACTGCAGAGAGGTGTGTAAGACTTGACAATGGTGTGAGAATCAGGATATTTTGGGTTTAACACTTTGAGAATGCCAAGCGTTTTTTCAATCACACTTCCTGGTCAGGTCAAGTCAGCAAGCACTGTCAAGTGTTTTAAATCTCACCATTAGACCAATTCTTTCTATTGATGCTTTCCCTTTCCCCCAATTTACCTTGAGGTTCCTGTCTGCCTTTGCTTCATCAAACATAAACAAACTAATCGTTTTTTTTAAATACTTTAGTGAGATCAATACAAGTTATTTCTGGTACATACCACTTCCAGGAAATAGCCATATAATCCAAAGTCTGACATGACAGAAGCATATGTGCCTTTTAAGTACATCATAAAACTATCATACATATAAAGTAAATAAACACATTACAACCCCTAATAGTGTTTAAAATATCACTTGAGTACATTTGAAATGTTTTGTCGTCAGTGCTTACTGTAGCTGTGTGTGCTCACTGCTGAGGAATCTATATACTGTATCTATATAATCAACTCTGCTGATGTTAGCTCTCATACACTCTCTTGAAACTGAACTGTAGACTCTGAAGAATAGTCTCCAAAGCAATTGCTTGGCTCGCCGGATTGTTCCTGTGTCAGTCAGATAAATTTTCAATTGAGGAAATGGTGCCATACTGAGACTACACACTACAAACTGCAAGATCAAGCTGTACAATTTACTTGTGACATTTTTGTTACGAAATGTACAGCTTTGTTTTTGAGTTAGTACCTAATTGCAGAGGCCTTTCATGGGAATATCCTCGTAGTTAAGAGCTACGCACCTATAAGGTTTCCTGTTATATTCTATTGTTGAAGTCTTGTCTTTCTAACTAGCTCCCTGGATAAAGCAAGCAGCCACAAGGCCTGGCAGGGAGAACAAACAAGTAAACAGAAACAAAAAGCAAGCAGGCACATTTTCTTTATGATATGACACTTTCAATACGATAGTCATAGGAATGAATTCAGCATGACACAGTAGACAGCACTTCCTTGATGCTCAAGTAGAATCAATGCAGGGTGAAGACAAGGTGATGGAGGGAAGCAGCAGCAGCAGACAGAAAGAGCAATGTGAATCTGCAGTATCTTACTGCTGCTGATGTAGTTGATGTACATTGTGGATCATTTATGTAACTAAGTGAGTGTCCTGCATGATTTCAGGCAAGGTCTGTTGCAAAACAAAAGTTGCCTTGTACCTTGCCATCAGCCATGTTACTTAAAATCAGTTGAAGCATGAAGGTGGTGCTTCTCACTGCCTCACCATTGGTTTGAAATCCTAGTGCTGGTGAAAAAGCAGATCTTCACCTATATGGAGTCATAGACCAGATCACAGACCAAACACTTGACACAAAAATAAATAAATCTGATCAGTGGCGGTTAGCGGCTGCTAAAATTACTTTTTGGCGGGGCGCACTTTTGCAAATCAGTTTTAAGTTGCGTTCTAACACAACACTAATCGCAACACAAGCTCACCACAGAATATAATGCAGTCTATCATCTTAGACAAAATGTGTGGGTTTTTGTCCCCCTCCTCATTATGTCATCTC
>JAUBNQ010000009.1:14349870-14373006 GCA_032353495.1 Ctenopoma kingsleyae
TCTATCTATCTATCTATCTATCTATCTATCTATCTATCTATCTATCTATCTATCTATCTATCTATCTATCTCTGTTGCCTGTAGCCATACCCATCATCAGATGCTGTCATTCAGCAATCAGTCCCCCATAAATACATCTCAGCCACACTCACCCTTTGCCAGAGTGAGTCCTGTGAGCTTCAGAGTGTCTCCTGTCTTCTGTCTCCCGACTCTCCAGCCTTCCTACACTTTCTTCTGGACTTTGCTGTTGCCTTGTTTTTTTCCTGTACATTGGCTTAGACTAACCCTGCAATTCCATCTGGACCAGCTGCACTGCGCTCTGGCTGCGACATTGTTGTGTTCGTTCCTCTGCATACTCCACTGGGAGAGCGGCTTGTGGTGGTTCTGAATTTCCTTTCCTCTGTTTTCTAAGAAGTTAAAGTCCTTCTTTTTCATCATTTTATTTTTATTTTTATTACTTTACTTCGTTGTGCTGTAGCCTGCAGACAAAGTCTACAGTTAAAGGGTTATGAATGACGTGGATCAAATATTTGTGGCTCTGTTTTAGTTAAACATTAATGAATTTGTCCTCATAATTCATATCTACTGTAGCTATATTTCATGTATGGTGAACGTTAGCAGGAGGAAAACTGGTGTTTCTCCTACTTGAAAGGCTACAGAGGGGAACAGAATGAGGAAAGCACTACCAGAAGCAGCTTCCATCTAAACAGACTTGGCAAGTATCTTTACAAGTGTTGAGCAGAGATCTGCTTCTGGGATGCTTCTGAGGCACACTGCAGTGCACCCAGTTCAATCACAAGCATTGAGCTTGTCCCAGTGGTATTCTGGAGTAAGTTTTGTGTTCTTGGTTTGCTCCTGTCTGGTTTGTGTTTTATGTGCCTCACCCTGTTCTCTTGTTTTGTTCCTTTTGTCCTATTCCCATGTTCCAGTTGTTGGCTCATGCCTCTTTTCCTTTGCTCACACTTAGATTTCCCTCTTGTTTATAGCTTAGTTTCAGCCTTGTTAGTTCTGTTTTTTTTTGTTTTGTTTTGTTTTCCTAGAGTGTTTTTCCTCATTTTAGGGTGATTTTCTGTCGTCTCTTTCTCTTGTTTTCAACCCTATTTTGCCTAATTATGTTGTATATGTAAGATCACTTTTACTTTCAGCTGTCTCTTTCTGTTGTGCATTTGTGTTCGTCATATTTTGAAAACCAAACACTACCTGAGCCTAGTGTTTTTATATAGTATCTGTAAGAGGAAACATCACATATGTGATTCACCATAAAAAAGGCAAAATCCAGACTTTGTGATACAATCCTCGAAATAAATATAAATTAACAATTGCAAAACTTAACAGGTAGGTGTTTTTCAAAGGTAACTATGGTGTCATGATGAACTGACTAAAAACTTTAATTTACAATTAAAAACTGCACAAAATGTTCCTTCTCTTTGTCTTTGGAAAAAGGAAAACAACCCTTTTTGTCTTCTCCAGGCTTTGAACTTTTCTGATATTATACTGTATTGGTTTTGTTATTTAGCCTTCAGATTGACTGAAGGTCCTAGTTTATTTAACTTACACCCCAAAAAGGACTTTTTGGACATAGGAGTTATTATTCATTATAGGATACGGTGTTGTTAAATAACAACAGAACCCGAATGGTTATTGCTTGTGTCTTCTCCTTGTACGTCGTTTTGGATAAAAGCGTCTGCCAAGTAAAGTACAGTAACTATATTTTTTAAATACATCAGTTCTTTCAGTTTTTATATGAAAAAGCCAAGCAAAAGGTCATTTGAATTTTTTCACTCTTTCAGCATCTAGATGTTCCTACAGAAAGAAAGGTTTTTCCTCCCTTCTCCTGTTCACACCCACATACCTCACTTTTCTATTACATTTTGTTTTCTGCTGTGCATCTTTCAGGCCTGCATGCAACACCACCCCCACCTACTCCTCTTCCTCTCTCTTCATCTCATTTTAGCAGGCAGAAAGAACTGAGGCAGGCCATTGGACTTAGCTCCCAATTCTCCTCCACTCCATTGCACTAATGCAATTAACTCCACTGGTGGGAATAGGAGAGTCGAGCTGGAGAAATTCCTGATTAATCCAGTCAAATAGGATAGAATCTGTGTGTATGCGTGTGTCCAGACCACAGTCCAGGCAGTGATAATAATATCCCGCGCACACACACATAGTCGTCCTCAGCCTCAGGCTGCAAATTAAACTTTTCATGGTCATGATCATATTACCAGACAGATACTTTCTAAGGAGAGAGAAGTGCTGGAAAGTCCACTTTAGTTCACAAATTAGGAGTTTTTTCAAACAAACAAGGTGCCTCTATTAGTTAAGTTGACTATACTGTTAAATGGATTTGTCCAACAAGTCCAAGTGCAGCTGTGTTTACAGGATATAATACATTTTATTCTCTGGTAACCAGAGAATAAACTTGCCCTAAAGTTTTAACTACTAACATTTTACTACTGATGAGTGCATTGCGTTTCCCATGACTGCTTCACAATAACAGCCACTGTGCGTTTTGTCAGCTGAATGCTGTAAATGTGAAGCAGCAGCAGAAGGCTAAGACTAATATAAAAACAGAAATAAAAAATCTGAAATGCTGTGTCCTATACTGACAAGTGTTATTTTTATGTCCAATTAATTTTGTGATCCACTTTTCCGTTCTCACTGTCATACATGAATTAATTTTTCTATCCCTGACAAAGTCTGATGTGTTGTATTTTTTGTATAATTATGTCACATTACAATGTTAGTTTACATTAAACTGTGCACTTTTCTTTTTTAAACTGACCCCACTGAGTGGTGCATGGTGATCTACTGTACTTCTGTCCTCCTTTTTTTTTTTTTCAAACACAACTCCCAGTTGTTCTCATTTGACTTCCCCCAAAAAACTACTTAAAGCTCCCCCACAGAGGGGAATTTTACAGCAGCCACCCACCTGCTGTGTTTCTGTGTAGGTGGCTGTGAAACGTGTAGGCTCTGGATTATATACATCACACAGGGGACAATGAAGCTTTCTATCCTGCAGCTCTACTGTGTCCTCTGTGTCCTGTCCATTACATAATATTCACACTACATTGTCACGCCATGTTACTGCCTACTGCCTGTCAGTGAAAAATAATAACTTCACTGTTGTGTGTGTGTGTGTGTGTGTGCACATTTGTGCTCCAGCTGAAGTTTCATTTTGGTCAAGGACACATTTCTCTATTGTCTGCAAGAATGAAGAGAATCTAGTTGATTAGGTAATAAGCAGAACATAACAGCACATATGCATCCCCACACATGAGAATTTCTACACTTTTCACTGGTGCTAGTTTCTACTGATGAAATTATCTCTATGTCCACTGTCCTCTTCGCCATAACTCACTGGTTAAAGACTCCCCTTCATTGCAATTGGCTTTGAACAAATTTAAAGCACAACTAAATCCAGTAGCTGTTTGAGTTTATAATCATCGGTGCAGTAGACAATAGATGAGGCATTCAAACATTGTGGTTTGTTTCAGAGCAGTGCAACGAGTTGTAAAACTGTAAAAACACTGACATATTATCATCTTGTAAAGTGGTTATAAGTAACATGTTTCTGAACATTTGATTACACATTCAGCAGTTTCTGTCCATCTGACAAATATAAGCATTTTTTACTCTCCCTGTAAATCTGTTTTGGTCACCACCATTTTAAATGCTTCACTTTGTTCATAAGCTAGTTGCAAACCGACACAGAACATTAACTTAATAGACTCCAATGTAAAACAGCAAACTGTTTGCAAACAATTGGTAGTAGGTAGGTAGGTAGTAGGTACTCTTGGTGGTTTTACTTCAGTACGTTTATGTAACACATATAGTTTTCTATTTTACTATCAACGTGATGTAAATACACATGGGTAGAAATACAATAATAATTATAATAAGACTGAGCCACTGTCTAGTTTTGGGGTGACATCATATCAAAAGGTGATACACCTAATTTAGGAACCACAGGATTAAAACTGCATATGAAATATTTAGAATCTGCTCTACCTCAACCAAGTGCAACATGAAATTACTGTTTGCATATTGATGCATCAGCATTAATAATGTAATATGTGTCAGGTGGGATTATTTTCTACTACATGAGAGCTAATGTTACTTTAAATAATTTAAGTAAATTGAACTGATTGTTCATCTGTACTTCTACCTACTCTGTACTTTTGTGTGTAGTTGAGTATTTCTAGACCATGACATTGGTACTTTTATTTAAGCAAAGGATGTGAGTACCTCTTCTGCAACTGCATAGATCCTACCAAAATATCAAAAACACAGCTAAGAAGGAGAGGGGGATGTGTTGCTCACATTATTTGCACCACAATAAATCTCAAAATTATGCAAATTCATGCTCACATGTGCATGCACAGACACACGCTGACAAACTATGCATGTGCGCCAAGTCAGCAAAGTCATTGAGACTTGAGAGAGCGAATAAGAAAAAGAAGCAAAGATTTGTTATTTAGCTCTCCAGTGAATTTATTTACGGGAGGGTTGCTTTGATGGGTTTCGCCTCTCATACGGGTTGATGTGCTTTTGATGGCACAAGGCTGCATTCTGGGTTATTTACATTTTGCTGTAAAGAAGAAGAGAAGAGAGGAGGGAAATGAAATGAGGAGGGGACAGAGAAGGCGAGTTGAGAGATAAGAGAAGGAGAGAAGAAACGTGAAATAAGCAAGTCATGAAAACAAAAAATTGAGCAGAGATGAAGAAGTGAAAAGAAAAGAACAGAAAAGAGGAAGGCAGGAAGGGAAAACTTGACAAGCTAAGCGAGTAGAAGGTACAGTATATGAAAAGATAAAGAGAGGAAAAGCAGAGTAGAGAGGACAGTGCAGATGAAGTGTTAGACCAATAAAATAAAAATATGCATTGTCTTTGTGTCCTAGTTGTGCTTCTTCCGCTCCGTCTCCCTCTCTCTGTACCTTCCTGCACGTATCCTCGGCCTTGGAGCTCTGTGTTTCCTGTGTGCAGTTACTAGAAGAAATGGGCAGGTTAAGGGAGAAGAGAAAATGTTAAAGAAGAGGGAACGGAAAGAAAAACGGAAGATGGAGTTAAGTGACAAGAAGCCGATTTGTAATTGTAGAGTGGATGAGAACTTGTTGAAGAGCAATATCAGACATGACTGATTTTTAAGACAGCCTACACGAATCAGAGCATTGCGACAAACAAGAATTGCTCATTCAGTGCACACATACACAATCCTTTATATGACTTTAGGTATGAATGTTAATGCTTCTGCCAACCCCTGGGTTTAATCTGGGCTTAAACAGATCTGTTTGAACAGATCTGTTGTTTGTGTTGTGCAAACCCCATTTGTTGTTGCATTAGACATAAATCTCAGTGCAGGTTTGTCCTTGTATTTCATCTTAGTGTAATACAACATTACCACTCTTGTCTCAAAGTTTTGAGCTCATGTTTTGTTTTAACTGAAACACACTGCAAATCTTTTTTTTTTTTTCCCCCAGCTGGTGTTCGCAAAGTTCACAGCACCCGAAGTTGAATAGTTTGTTATAAAATTGTCTGGCCACAGTATTTCAGAAAGTGCCAGGGGATCTCTGTTTGTTTTCTTTTTTGTATCACTCAATGCAATGTTCTGTGTTAAATGTAGTTATGATATGCAGCCTATAGAGCAAACACTGCCCCAGGAGCACTGTGTGAAGGACTGCAGCATGAGCTCAAATACCAAATACCAAGCTGCAGGTGTATTTATCTTACTGCAATATGTTTATCTTAATTTTCAGTTTCACACCAAAAATGTGTGTGAGCTGGAATGCAAAATAAAGAGGTGCACGTTATTAATAAAGCAGCTAAAGAGGATGCTGCAGGTGACAACACAGTGTAAACAATCAGCACATACACTTTGTAACCTTGTGTTATTTGTCTTTCTGCAGTGCATGATATTGTTTACTCAGGTCCTAGTAGGACTGCAGGGTATCTAACTTTGGGAGAATCAAATTGAACTTTTCCATCCTTTTCTCTTGGCATTCTGGAGGGCAGCGTCTTTGACAACAGTTAGGGTCACGTGTGGATCATTTTTTAGGGTCAAAGTTTAGTTTAATTTTGACTGCTAAATTTGCAAGAAAATCAGTTCAATGTGCACATGGAAACACAGAAGTGACTCCCAAAGGTGCTACTCAGTTGCAGCTGGACTTGCTTTAGATTCTTCTTCAGTTCTACATGACTGCTTGGGAGTCATTAAAAATTTAAGGGTCACTGAGGTCTCATGTGGATTGTTGTCCCACCTGACCATCATGTGTCGTGTCATAATGTGCAGCTGCCACTTCTTTCTTCTGTTTTATATAATTTTAAGTTAATATTTTTTTATTAGTTAATCATTGCTGAAAAGAGTCAATTATGGACAGAAATTAAATAATAATCACAGATTGTATTCCCGCCTCTTGTCTTCCTTCTCAGTTTTCTTTTACTTAGTGCTTCTTTTCTTTGTTGTCTCTTTGTCTCTGTCTTTTTGTTTGTTTCCCTTCCTTTCATTAAAAGATGTATTTTTATGCGTTGCAGGATCACACTGAATGGGATGAAGGTATCCAGGCCAGACGTTCGCATTGGCCGCTACAGAATGATTAAACACGAGAGAGACAAACACAACGAGCCCAACCCCCAGAGGTACTGCATCATTGTCCAAACAGCTTTAGATTTGGATCGATTGTACTGCTTTTGTTTCACAGTTACAGGTGTTTTTTTTCCCCCAACCTTTCCATCTCCATTAAAGATAATTATGATTATGTGGTGCTGCAAAGGTTATTATTAAGGTACCCTTATAATCAGTGTTAAATAAAAAAGCATTTTACTGACACATGTACAAAACAGGTGGTATTAAGACCAGCAGTGAGATGTCATAAGTGTTCCTCTGGTTATTGTCCATGTTATCTGATGTAATTCTGTTAAGTTTACTTTTTCACCCTGTTGTTTCACTCTCACATTGCTCACATTCTCTGTCCACTGTTATTACAGCACTCCTGAAATTGCTCAATAAGCAGCTCCTCATAAGAAATTGCAAGCTAAAGGAAAAATCCTCCCTATAATACACCTTTAAAGTATATTATTATAGACTTATTTGTATTCTGCTGACATTATTTATATGCCCATATACCCACAAGGCAACATACTGCAGCAAACGTCTGAAGAGTGGTTGGACAAGATGCTACTTGCTGAGGAAGCTGCAGTAATAATCAACTTACATATAATAATTATATATATAAATTATATATTTAAAAAAATTATTAACATAAAACTCTTCTATTACAAATAGCTGATATGTTATTATGCAAGACTCAATAAGGATAGCCTCTCATACCGTAGAGTAGTCAGTAGTAATGGAATTTCAATTTTGTCAATCACAATTTTAATTTACTAGCTATTTCTTGAATGTTAAATATTTGTTCTGATTTTTTTTTGTTTTGTTTATTTGCATTTCTTGTGTCACCTTGTATACACATACATTTAATAACTGTGATATATGTAGTCAAGATAGTAGAAATCAAGTGATCATGATTAAATCCCACCTAATAGCTTTGCACTGTAAAACACCATTGTTTAGAAATTGATCTGGGTTTTTTAAAGGTTGCTAAAGCTGCAAAAAAAAGTCCTATAAAATACTGAGAAACTACTTATTGTTCTCAATTGTAGCTACAGCCTTAAATGCAACACAACAACAGCTAGCGCAGTATGTATTCCCACAATGACAGAGAAAATGGCGCCATAATTCTGAAAAAAATAGAATTACCACATTGTGGTTGTATGCCTCCGCTAACCAGTGACCAGTGACGTTATAGTTTACATGCATGTCTGTTCAGACTCATACTGTATGACTAAGCGGATATTTGTGCCAGATGTAATGATATTTCTTCCAGGCGTTTCTGAGACCTAGCATTGACAAGAATAGCAAGAAAGGACGGACGGCCTGAGAACATAATGCCTCCGCCCCTGGCTGGAGGCATAAAATATATCTGGAATGTATATGGATTTATGTCGGGCCTTTTTAACGCAAGAGGAGCTGCAGATGATCCTGCTGCAGTGTAGATAACTTTTCTTCTAAACATTTCACTAATAACACAATGTTAAATGATTAAAGCAAGAAGCTGCTGAAGTGCATGAAGACTTGAGGTTACATAAATAAAATACAGACACTTCAAAGATGCCATATTAACTTCTGGTTGCCAGTATTTATGCTAAGTTAAATAAATACTGAAACTATTTATTTGACCTTAATTTGTAATGTGAATGCAATGCAACTACAGACTGAGACTGAGTAAAATATACAAATTATATAAAAGCAATCCACTGATGACTGTGCCTTTTGTGGCCATTGAAAGATTTTATAATGCAGAGCAATAAAAACAGTTTCAATAAACCAAAAATGCTTTTCATAGATACAGCCCAGAGGCTTAAATCTAGTTCTTTTGGCTATACCCATTTAAATCACTTCTCAGACAAATGTGTAAAAATGCTTGTTATATGTTAAATGTGTTATTTTATGGTTTGATGAACAAGACCCAATATGCAGAGGTGAGCCCTTCTAGACACATTAATCACCAGGAATATAGCACCTCACATTAAGCTGCTTAAATGTGGATTATCACTGTTTATTCCCCTCTAAGAGCCCCTGTTTTTATGCCTGGATAGGCCGGGCAACGATGCTTCTCAACACAAAAATCAATAGCTGCTGTAGCTGGGCAAAATGAAGATATAGTGAAATCTGTTCCTTTATCCAATATTATTTCAGTTTGATTTCTTATGGCGTTATTATATCAAAGCATTTTGACAGGACTTTGCTGCCTGATGCTTTACAGCAAGGTCTAGTTTAGGTATGGTCTTTAATTTGGTTCTAAGATGATTTATAAATGCTGGTTATGGTTATTAGTAATGTATATAAGTTAAAGTGCATCCAACTAAACACAAAATGACATGTTGGATTTTAGTTTTGTATATACCGATCAGGTATTGAAATCGAGATCTCTTTTGCAAGAGAGATGCTACAGAAACAGTCAACAATGTGCTGGATATCAGTGTTTTCGAGTTCAGTGTTAACAGTTCTGGGACTTGACTGATGCACTGTAGTTTTACCAAGGGAAACGATCTGAATACTGAAATTAAATATATGCATAGTACAGCGATGAGGACATGACATGTCTTTATTGAAAAAAGGATTCTTAACATTTAATACACAAAACACATTTTGTCTTTTCTGCATGAGTTTGGAAACTTTTTTTTTATTCATCAGAGAATAAGGTTGGAACAAAGTGTGTTCAGCTGGTGTGAGATAAAAGAGACTCTCCTCACCTCCTGGATTGACATCTATAAAACATTTATTGACCTTTTATTGATTTGATATGGCTTCTTCTTTGGTCAGCCTGGCACTTAACAAGGCTTTCTCTATGCTAACAGATAAACATAAAATAAATTTTATTCAGGTGTGGGAGGTCTTCAAATTAACCAGAAGTGGAGTCTGTGACATTGATGGGAAAGAAGCGACAGAGATGTTTTTTACCTTCAGCAAGCATCTGCTGAAACCAGTGAGATGTCAGACTTCCATCTAGAAGTGATTTAACTTTCAAACTAACAATCTATACAGTAAAATGGCAGCAATACTGTGGATGTGAAGATTTCTAAAGTTACCAAGCCTGTGTAATATGCCATCCATCATTGTTTTGTAAGAGTCGGAGCGTGCGCGAGATTCAACGATCTCTTGGTAATTGCCTTCTGAAATGACACCAATAGACATGAGAGCCAGCTAGGTCAGACTAGTCCAGTTGCCTTTATCAAAATCAATAAATCAGCCTCCAGACTGAAAGACTGTGTTTGTCTATGTGTGTGTCCCTGCTTGATACTCAGTTCCTGTTTTCCTCGTCTTATCGCTCGTGGGTCTTCGTTCTCTCTCCAGACCTTGGACCAGACTTCCTCAATAAGAGATGACACAAACAGGGACGCTATTTATTTGGGTCCAATACATTATTCATACATGTAGGGGCAGAAAATAATAGGCCTATTAGTTGACACGAACATACAGCCCCTCTGGACATTCATTATAATGTTTTGGCATAAAGGATCTCTTGAAACTTAAATAAAGCATGATGACTCAGAATAGACAGGAGGTTGTGAAAGGAGGAATGGCCACCTCATGGCAGCTCTAACCTGTCCTCCCCTGTTTCTCTTCTGACATTAAATTTAATTTTCACTTTTATAGATTTATATTTATTTAAACTCTGCAAGAGTGTTAAATTAGAAATCACTATCAAGTCATAAGTCATCTGATTGTTTTCTACAACTGACTACTTTAGGTGACAGGTTACCAGACTTATCTGAGTGAGCTATTTCAGAATGGGAAGCACCAAACAGTCTCTATGAAGCCGTAATAAAGCACAGCGGTGCTTTGCTCATATTAAGCAAAGGTAATATGAGGGCAGAGAACCTGAGTACAATGGGAATGCAGCTTGTTTTACAGATATTTGATCATAAACCAAATTACTAGACAATTACAGTTTATTTTCTTATACATCCAGTAGTTGTTGAGCTATAATTAAAGAAAAACAACAAATTCACTAGAACCCATTGCCTTAGGACCATGAATGTCTACTAAATTGTATGGAAATGTAGTGTCAGCAAAGTCCCTCAGATTCATCCCCTATGGACTATGAATGTCTCATTTGCAATCTCTCTTGCAATACTGATAATGTTGAGAATATCAGTGTCAGATTGGGCCATCACAAAGTCATCAATTCTTTCTGCTATTTGGTAAAAAAAAAAAATTGCTTATTGTATAACATCAATTTATATTTTGAAAAAAAACCTAAAAGCCCTGTACACTTCGTACGTTGTACACACAGAGGCCTGCCACTGCTGTTTCCACTCTTTCTCTTCAGGTGCAGGGTTGCCTTTCTGTTTAGATTCAGATTAACGATTGAGCCTTTTGGGAGAGTTTATCTGGAGTACCTGCGTAATGTCCAGCGTTTACCGAGGGAAGCATTGTCTCGACTGATGAATGCTTACTATCTCCTCTGCATTCACACTCGTGCGCACACACACACACACACACGTATACGTACACGTACACATTCACTCAAACGTGCACACTGGCTCACACAGGAGTCCATTCTCTCAGCCCTTTCGGAGATGCTCGTTAGGCATAGCAATGAGATACTGGGGCAGTGGAAGTAAGAAAGAGGCACATTCATCACCAGCCTCAAGTATCAGTGAAAACACACACACTCACACACACTAGTGAACACTGCTTTGTGTATTGCAAATGGATGAGTTGCACACAAACATTGTTCAGTTTACCTTTCAAATGTTATCATCCTGGAACAGTGCAGATACTGTGTGCGTGTGCATTCAGCATAAACATGGTTTTAAGTTTACTGCCTTATTTAGAACCGCTTAAAGAATTAGTTTGACATTATTTGCAGTCCTACCAAGAGCGGGATGAAGAGATTAATACCACACTTATGTCTGTACGCTAAATATGACGCACAAGCCAGGAGACTCTTAGCTTACCTTAGCTAAGAAAGGAAACTGGTGAAAATAGCGAACGTGGTGTGTACAGTTAATATTGCCCTGCACACATTTTAGCTCATGTAAAAAAGAAAAAGTAAATAAGCATATTTTCTTAAAAGAAAACAGCTACTCCTTTAAGACATTTTACAGGTCAAGTAGCTCTAAATATGACTCTAGAGCAAAATAACCCCAATAGCTGGTACAAGCTATTGTCGAGATCTTAAACCAGAAATATTTTCCTGTGAGACCCTCACTGGAATTAAAATAGAGCTTTACTTAGCCCAGTTAGGAAATCAGTCTGGAAACCAGGGTAATGAATATGTGAGGAGAACAGTCTTTGTCTTGCCCTGTCTCATCTTCAGGTTTAAACTACATGCACACATATGTACATGCATCTGATATTCACTATGAACATGTACATACGGTTTGGGGATTAGTTTATTGAGCTTAATCTCCACTATTTGTTAGATTCATCCAAATGTTTTCCCCGGTTTTCATTCACTTTATTTTTAATATCAGTATATCATGCTTGCCCCATCTGTCACTCCCTTTTTCTGATATAGATTAATCTCTCTGTCTGTCTGTCCTCCATTTTTCTCCTCTGTCACTCTACATTCATTTCATTTGAAACTGCCTACTTTCTCCACATTACCTTTTTTTTTTTAGTTTACTTTAGGTTTCTCCTAAACTAATCCCCTTTTTAGATACAAATGCCAGTCCTTGCAGCAGTCAGTTCTAAATATATCTTATTTTATTAAGAGAAAGATGTTTGACAACATTTTTCCTTCCTCCATTCATGCCTGTGAAGCTCCTTTTGATTAGTTTTAAGAGTGACAGGAAGAGAGAAAGCGATGCAGAGAGATCTTCACTAGTCATTTCTGACAAGGATCTGTGGACTCACTGGTTCATGTCGGACTGAACTGTCAACTCCAGTTGTACGTCCAAGCATATCATTACAAAGACATCTTTTGTTGGAGTCAGTCACTGCCGTTTTTTGAGAAGCGAACGTGCAAGACTGGGTGCTCGCACACATCAGCATTTTCTCTGAAGCACTTTAAGACAAGAGTGTTGTAAACATGCTGTTAGACGCTCGCACACTGTGGCCTCATTTCAATTCTGACTGTTACTACTACCAGGGTGACAGGAGGGTTTGTGTTATGAATCCGTTTTAATGCCAGAGGTTGCATCATGCAAAGCAGCACTGTGTAGCTGACTGACACACTGTGTGAATTATTTTCCCGTTTTTAATGCTAAAATCAGAGCAGATTTAAACGTAAGAGCAGATGCTGATGTAACTGCTGAATCACAGCCAGTGGGGAAGGATATTCCAGCACCATTCAAACAAAAACAGGCGGATATGATAGATAATAATGTCCACTGAGTACCAGTGCAGTGCTATAGCGCCACCTGTTGGTCAAGATCTGCACTGGGAAGGACACAGTTTGTTGTTCTACAGTAAACAATTCAACGTAACTGTTTCTTTATTTTTCAGATTATTGAACACGTGTAACTACTGTAATAACCCAGAATGCGAGAGGGCCAGAAACAAGAGAACTTTAATCAATACGAACATCAGGCTCTTTAAATATGGATTTAAATTTTAGCATTAATGCTCTGTCAATCAAAGGTACAAAAGTACAGCAATTCATAATGACTTTTGCATGTTTGTGCACTTTCTTCTGCCACTGTTATTGTTTCCAGTACTGTATGTATTTACATTGTTTTGATTTTCGAGTTTTGTGATGTGTTTGTTTATAATGTATTTGTACTTGCATAACTACAATTGTGAACTCCATTTCCCAAGTGTATCTGCAGGAGAAAACGTTTGTGTTTTATTTCAGTGATTCCCGACAATGAGATCGAGATTCCCACAAGGGCTCACTAACAAATTTCAATTCAGGACGCTTTATTTGTCCCTCTATCATAAATGCAAGAAAGTCCAGAAGTCCACAAACAAAGCACGCATAAACACACACCTAACAGTCTAAAAACAAGAGTTAAAATACACAAGGATATACAGATGGTATTTGCTGTTCTAACTGTTAGAGGTATTAGAGTTACAAAAAATCCTGATTCTGTTTGAATTCTAACTTTAAAACTGGACCCAAGAGTAAAGAGTTTGACCAGAAAGATGATTTCTGTTCCCTAAGTCTTTGTGTGGTGCTGTAATTACCTGCATACAACTCAGACTGCAGTCACAGTCAGTGACTGCACCGAAGTGAAATTTTTGTTTTTTAAGTTCTGACATTGTTGTTTCTTGTCACCTGCACTAAATACAATCTAATGTTATTCATTGTCTTCCCCTTTCCCTTATCATTCTGTCTTTCCCTCACCCACCAGATTTAATAAAATACAGAATACGAAGAACACGATGAAGAAGGATGGCATCAGCTCTCTGACCTACAGACTGGTTCAGGTCAAAAGGTATCCTCTGTACACAAATATCTCTGTGGAGATTGGCAAGCCACCACCTCGGCCTTTTAAAGGCTAGAGAGAGAGAGACAGAGAGGAAGAAGAGGGTAAGGATGCACATTTACTGTGGGAAAATGCAGGAAGAGGCGCCATAAAGAAGAAGGACGTTAAGGATAAAAACATATCTGGAAAGATGTGGGAGTGGAGGAGGAAAATGCTTGTGATCTTCTCTTTCTCCTCCTTCCCTCTGCTTATTTGAGATTTCCACTTGCCATTTCTATATCAAGGACTCAGGCTCTTTACAACAACAACTTTTTTTTTCAAGCAGGCGTCACACCTCCTACCTTTACCAATCAGTGACTTCAGAATTGAAGAGTATGGACCAAAGCTCAGCTTCGGTGACTGTCCGAAGATTGGCGTCGGACTAGAAGCTGAGACTTTGTCTTTGCGTTATCAATCCTTCGTTACTGGAGGACGTCCAACAGCACACGAATGGAGGACAGTAACTATTGTGGGAGATTAAAATATGACAGTCTGTTTTTTATGCTCTATTCTGGAAATGTTGGACTTCATCCAGAGGGATTTCCTGGAACATTTTGCTTGAAATGATATAAACTAGTGACTGTAGCCTTGATGATGACGATGATGATGATGAAAGATGGACAGTTTACATGGATATCAAGACCAGATGTGTTGGCTGGTAAAATAACACCATCCAAGAACTAATTTTCAAAGCATTCACAGTGATGTTTAATAGAGCAAGGATCATCTTTGGAGGCAAGGTGTAACATTAATATAATATAATGATATGCAGTGTTGATCCACTGAACTGTACAAGATTTATCAGCAGCATCAGCTGACTCTTATCTTGACGTATGATGCTAAAAAAACTATTTCATATTGACATTTCCGTCAGGGAGTGACCTGTTTGGATCTAATTACTCAATCAAATCCTCTGCTATCAGTTAATGAATGTGTATTGTGCCTGCATCTACAGTAGAAGACTCAAAACAGTGCTGGGACACGCTGATCAAACATGTTCATCAGCAGCAACAAACAACTGAGAACTGAGTTTTTGTTCTCTTTTTTTATATATATACAAACTTTGGAAATAGAAACTGTCTTACTGGAGGTTTTGCAACAAAAGTGAACAATTTTTCTCATTGTGAATGCGATGTGGTGGAACCGCCTTGGGAATGCATTTTGAAATCGATTCAAATCAACTGAAGACAACAGGGTAGATATATACTGGGAGCTCATGATTTTAACCCCTTGTTGCACATTGGCAATTAGGCTTCTGGAAACATTTTCACCCACTTGAAGAAAATGGAGGATTATTTTGGTAATCTTTACTTAAAGATACGTTTTTGTAACTAGTGATTGGAGGTACACTAATATTCCATAAGACAGACATAAAAATATGCATTTCATAACATTGAACATAAAATATTTTATTAATATATATGGGGAGCAAACATCAGGATTAAATCACAGTTCATATTTTACAGGAGAAAAAGAAAAGCAAATGGTAGAAGAAGCTGGCTGCAGTAACTTTTACACTGTCACACATACAGACATAATGAAACATAATGAATTTTCAAGTTCTTTTTTTAATCTACATAAAATATCACAATTAATGAAAATGATATGATGATATGACATTTATCTTCTTTTTTCTTTAAACCTCTATCTAGAGAAAGGAAATTATAAGGTCTTCTGCTAGTGGAAATTGTGAATTTTAAAGCAGTAATGAGAAGTTATTGTTTGTGCAGTTTGACTGGCATCTCTATTGCTGCTTCATTTCATCCTCATCAACTGTCTGTTCTGTATGGTTATCTGTTTTCACACACATTTTTTATACTTTTATTGAGACTGTTTTAATTTTAAGCATTTCTTGTTGAGTTTCGTACCTTTCCCTGTGGGACAGATGAACAGAGAAAATGTTTTATGATTTCCTCGACATATTTAAGCCTTTGAGTGCTGTATGTTTTGATACATTACTCTTATCGCTTTGTTTTATTTGTCCTTCTATCTACTGTTGATGCTGTTACTGTTGACGCCTGAACACCAAATTGATGCCTTCAGTTACATAAAAGACAGGGAGGGTTATTTTTTAATTTAAGGTAACATTGCTTAATTGTGTGTGTTCTAAGTTGCTTATTACTGAAATTAAGACATTTATTTCATTTTTAAAAAGATGCCAAGATGGCTGCATACATTAATTAACATTAACATATTTCCTTCAAATTCAGTCAGAGACAGAAGATTTGTGTGCAATGCTGTAACTGGTTTTCTATTACCACAGACAATTTGGAGCTTTTATTCTGAAAATTGTGTATTGTTGGCCTTGTCTTTGGTCAGCCTTGAGGCAAAAATGTTCCCATCTGTTTGGCTCTTTATCTTCGCCTCTAGCCTGTTGGAACATATGATTGTTTCTCACTTCAGCACACACTATCAGACACACACATGCATTCACACACACATATCTCCCCCTTTTTCTTTGCATTATTTCCTTTTTCCTTTTGCCTCTTTCTTTCTTACTTTGTTAGTCCAGGGTGTATGTGTCAGTGGCACACTGTTGTGCTTTGTGGTGACCCACTCCAAGCACAGCTACATCTCAAAAGAGTGCATCTTCTTTCAATAGATATTGACAGGACCTCTTTTTTGTGTGTCTGAATCAGTGCCACTTCCTGTATCTTTATTTTTCTTAGAGCACATCCCCATTTGTGAATCACTCTCTACTTTTTTCCCCTTCCCTGCCTTACTTCATCAGACTCTTCTTTTCAGGCTCCTTCTTTTCTGTATTTTGATTCATTTTTGTCAGAGTGCAGTACTCTCTTGGAGTGTTTCTGTGTCCTCAGTAAACAGGCTACACATGGAGAGGTCAATATATTCCCCTCTCTAGCATGTTTAAAGCTTACTCTGTGCAATATAATAGATGCATTCAACACCACCTCATTATAAAGTCATTGTTTCAAAGTGGAATATGAGGTGATAACATTTTGTGGGTAAAGTAATGCAGTCCATCTTTATTTCCTAATGGAATATTTAATACGTTGCTCCTATTGCTAAAGTGACAGAGGTTATAAATTCCCTTTCTTATTTTACTGAGGGACACTCCAGCAGCTTAGCATTTTTCTGCTATAAAGTTGTGGGACTTGTGAGATACCCTTAAGAAAAATGTAAGGTCATATATGAAGCAGCAGAGACTGAGATATTCTACTTTCAAACCTTAATATCAAGTTCCAAAAACACTGGATACATTTTAGAGGTTCAATACAGATTCCAAGAAAACGTTATACAGCTGTTTCCCCAGACTGACTAGCACTCTTTGTAACAATTAAACTGAACTTACAGTAATGTGTAAAATCTGTGGAGTACTCATGTAAAGTTTTTGTCGGCTTCATCAAGGTTCTCTGATACATTCCGGTCAGTTTGGTTAAATTTAGGATATAAAGTTATAAAGAAATTATAACCTGGGGAGTGACAGTTAATGGGAAAAGTGAAGAATACAGCGACACATACTTGGCCCCTTGTGTGTATAAACAATAACACGGGATACAGGTGTAAAAATCAGCAACAGAAACTGGTATTTGAAACGTTTCCTTTACTTCAGATTAAGAACAACCACGAGAAGTGCTCGATGTTTCTTATTAGACATTTTTCTTTTGAGGCTGTTTCAGTTGTCGACCACACCTCAGGTGGTTAAGTATTGGAAACGCTTTGTCAAATACATTTTTTTGCTTGTCTGCCGCAGAGAGCAGGCAGTGCTTTCAAGCCTTTCGGCATTTTTAAATTTTACTGTATCTCTAGGTATGTTTTTTTTGTACATTGAATGTTGAAAATGTTATATCTTATATAGAATGCATTATGTCATATCAAACCTACTTTTTCTATACAATCAATAAATCTGATGGTTAAAGATTGTATGACGGTGTTTTATTTTTTATTTAAAGGGTAAAGACAATATAAATGATGTCATCTGTAGTTTTGTATGTACAGTGTACACTGGGAAACAAAACTGACGTTTGGAAAGAATATGTGACAAATCTTTTTCTTACCATGTAATGAAAAAGTAGAAATAAGACTCAGTAGTAATTAATGGACATGAAAAGGTGTTTTAATTTGACATATTTTACAGTGTGTTTTTTTTAGAGCCAGTGTACATTACTAGCATGACACTTCCCAGTCTATATGCTAAGCTAACAGCTGTATCTTCATTTTTACCATACAATCAGAGGTAATTAATGAGACGTGAAAAGAAGGTCTCAATCATCTCATCTGACCCTTGGCAAGAAAACAAACATATTTAAAAATGTCTAACTATTCTCTAACTCTCTCTATAACGTCTTTTATTCTTACACTTTTGGACTGAGTACATTCTTCCATAAAGTCTTCTGACAAAAGACATTTTAAAAAGGTGTTCACAACCCTCAAAGTTTTATACTTGTCATGTGCTGCTAAGAATTAAGGCAGTGAGACTTCTGAATGGGTAATAGTGTACTTAATGCAGCAGCAGCTTCATTATGGGGTCCAACACTGCAGACAAACATACGGGATATGACAAAAAGAATCTTTTTGGTTTTCATGTAAACATCCCTTATGGTAATGACAAATAAGAGGAGGATGAACTGCTTCAGATAAACCAATATATAACCATGTTACACTTCATCATACATATGCTTAGAATATGAACACAGCGAATGATAACTATACCCTTATACTGTGGAAAAAAAGGGGGTTTCTACGACAAGCTACACATTCTTTCTTGTGAAAATTAATGAAGCAGTAAATTACAACAGTTTTTTCCTGCTCTACAGTGTACATGCACAAAGAACAGTCCATTAATTGAACACTGTATTTTTTTAATAGCCGTGTCTATAACTATGTTACATATGTAAGGCCATAGTCTAATACATTATATTTCAACTACCATGCAAATTGAACTGCAAAATTCACAGAGCAGTTAGAAATTGTTTATTGCTTTGCTAGGCCATTTCCTAATCTAAATTGCATCACAGCTATGCATATATTTTGGTGCTGCATCAACATGTGACAGGTCATTTACAATTTCTAATCATCCAATGATCTCATTGGCTTTGTTGTTTCCCAAAGCAAGTGTCTGGAAAGAAAAATTATATCTTCTATGTTTTTGAGGTGTATTAAATCTAAAAACATATTGATCTACTGTAGTCAACCTACCTAATACCTGATTTGTTTAATTATGGATTTGTTTCTGTAGTACAGATGTTAGCCAACAGGGCTGTCAGTGTTTGAGGTCTCAGTGAATCAAGCATATTTTTTTACAACACTATGGAGTGTTTCCAAATGAAAACAGGTTTTCAAAGATTACAGTTAATCTTCTCAGCTGATGAGATGAAGCCTTGTTCTTTACATAATTTAGTCTTGGACAGATGCTCAATGGGGTAAAGCTATTTGCTGTTGAGCCCCTATTGATCCTCCACCACCCATCATCTGCACATGTACGAACCAGAACACTACGTGGCTCTGAGGTTTCTCTGTCTCAGTTAGTTTGTGGTAATTACATTAACTAATTAAACACAACAACAACACAACTAAACAACAACAACTATTTTGGAATATGCTCCATGAGAGCACAAAATACCAAATCAGGACAGAAAATTTACTAGACCCTATACTTTTGTTTTGCATATTCCTTAACAAATTTGTATTTAATCAAATTGCCAAAACCCACTGAATTCTGCCTCAGCAGTATTATAAAAATGTTGGATTATCCTTGCACAGTGGTAGCTGATTGCTTCTTATGTCTGTTGTGTTATAAAATTTTTGGTTGCTGTTCAGTTCTGTTCCTGAAAATTGAATTTGTTCTTAGAGCATGTTCTTAGAGATTGAAGGAGTACAGCTGATCAGTCAAGAAGGAATATGTATTTTAAGACCACAGCTGGTTTGCTGCTGACACACTGAATTAGTTTTGCTGGGTGGACGGTTGTTCAGGCGTACAGTTCTTGAAGTGGGAACAGGTGGCGAGACGGTTTCCCTCCCAGTAGCCAGCATCCTGGCCATCGTGACAGCGACACTTGGTGCAGGAATTGACCCAGACTGGTTCTCCTGCAGGAATCACCTGACTGCGTGAGGTGTCAACATAGCAGTTAGGACCTTGAAGGGAGAAGAGCAACAGAGTTAAATGTAATTGCAGATGAAGCGATACTACAAACAAACACACCAATGGATGCTATTATGCACACACACTCATCCCTGTATGCCAAGGACAAAATGTGCTATTATCATAACATCAACAACAAAACAGAATCCCTTAAATTACTGCATTTAGACAATTTACATGTGAGACACTATTGTTCAGTGTAGTGCTACTTTCTATTTTCTGGGTTTTTTTTACATACCCTCCTTGCATTCAGGGCAGCATTTTCCTGGCTGGTAAACAGGGTTGACACATGGTGGGGGGGCACAGTCTGCAACCAGACAGCGGGCAATGCCATCAATGTCACAAGTGCACTGCTCACATTCTGATGGCTAGGAAAACAGAGATACACAGAAACCCAACACAGGCATGGATTAGAAAAATGTTAGAATAATAAAGTTAGCTGTTCATACTGAGCAGGCAAAATGCATATCACAGTATGCTGACCATGCCTCATGTCATCATGTCATCAACAGGGGGCGCCCTATACCTCCAATGCCCTGCTGTCACATGCCAACATACCATGTTAATTAGTTCAGAGTTTTGGAAGGAACAACATTTATACAAACTTATCCTGAGTTGGTTGTGATAAACACATTTAGAGCAGCTGGAACTGCATCATGGACGTGAGTTTAACTTCAAAAAATATGCTCCTTTATTGTTATGCATTGAATGATAGTAAACAGTTTCAGAACAGGATAGAACCTGCATGAAACAGAAAGATCTTATGTTTACACATAAACAGTACTGCTGCTCACTTTTACCTTTGTGACACTGTGTAACAGACACATTATTTCTCTACAGTGGTGTCTCATGCACAGTATCTGAAGCTCTGCTTTCTGGAAAACCTACATTTATGTCTATGAAATGTCAACAACAGCCATGTTGTTGAAAATCTACAGTATATTGTGGTAGTCCTGTTGGATACTAGTCTTATACTGCACATACACTTATATACACCCTATACAAGTTTGGTTTGTAGCCTTGCAGTAAAACATTTCTAAAGAACCTAAATTTCTACCTTCAAATTTCACCGCAGTGTATCATTAATGGCAATGTAGTCTTCTTTTCAAGTCAGAGAGGCTTCTAACTAATCTTGACTCCAAATAAATGTCTACCTGGAAAAAATATCCACAAAATAGCTATAATTACACTCCAGTATGCCAGTAGTTTCCAACTTTTTTGAGTTGTGACCCTGAAATTAAAACAATGTCTGTGTTTGGCTCACTAATCACAGGTTCTGACTTTAGTCTGGACATGAAATGAGAGATGTTTAACCAAAGGCACGTTCATTCTCTGACTTTTTAACGTTAAGTATGTTTAGATGTAAAAAAAAAAAAAATGAATTTAATAAAACTTAATTATCTTAATAATCCTTTCAATGTGATGGGTGTAGTCCTGCTGCTATATGGCCTTTCTTATATTTGCAGGTTCTCATGCCATCTCATTCAGGCTTACCTGGAAGTTCTGCCCCAGCTCGTACACCACACCTCGGTACTCACACCCGATCTTCTCGCACCTGGGGCAGCAGTCTGTGGGGTAGTGGCTGACATGGATGCATGCAGCCGGGAGAGAAGTGCACTCAGTGCGGGCACACGCGGAGCCCTCTGCGGTGCACTCACACTGCGTGCAGTGGTCAGAGTCTAGAAAATACCATTCCCCGACATAGTATATGCTGCCGTTGGCCTCGCAGGTGCTCTCCTGGTGTCCGGCAACTGAGAAGCCAAAACCGGCCTGTGCGCAAAGCAGAAGTGCCAAAACGATCGTGCGTATTCTGCGCTCCAAGTAAATGTGCTCACTGAAAACTTTAGCCATGATTTATCTGCTGATTCACCTTGTCCAAAATAAAGCAGCTAACAGCGAAGTGAAGTGAAACATCCACTGTTGTTCATCTGGGGTTTGTTCACAAAAAATATTTACTTTCTTACATTGTTACCGCAAAATCCTCGACTTAACGCGACACCCATACACCTTCCAGAGGGCTTCACTGGGACTGAGCACCCTTCTGCACAGAGCCCGGAAGAGGGTGGAGGTTCGGGGCATAAAGAGGGAAAGTTATATTCACTTCCTCTGATAGGGTTTGCATGCCAGTCTCCGCTGAAGTCTGTGTTTCCGTCAGTGCTTTATTAGCCCAGATTTATACAAAAGCACAAATGATCCGTGTTCATTGTTTGCTTTGATCAATAGCAATGTCAAACAAACAAAGAAGTAGAATATGCCTTATTTTTTTAAATTAATCTTAATTTGCTCTGTTTTATATATTTATTGCGTTTACATTTATTTTAATAAAAAAGAAACGGTGGCCATGAAACTATGAAAACAAATGTGAACTTTCTATACGATATTTGTAGACACAGATCTCGCGATATTCCCCCTTAGCAACTGGAGTGTTTGCCTTGGATACCGCAGCCTTGCTAGGCGCCAATTAAGGTGAGTGTTTGTTTCTCTTTAGCAACGCGGTAACCACATTTTTATAAACCTTTACTGCTTCACACAAGCGGATTCATCAGTTAAATGTCAGTGTTAGAAATGCACCATGTGAACACTTTATGTTGAGACAGCTTTGTTAGCTTCCCCAGACGACAATATTTATCTCTCAGGTAGCTAGCTGACTTTAGCTAGCAACAGATGACGCTAACGTTAGCTAGATGCTGGAGACAAAGCCTAACATTAGCAAGATGAAACTTTTACCTGGTTACCTCGTAATACGTTAGCTTTTATTCAAGCAGCTTTCAGACATTTTCTTGGCCCCTCAACTGCAATTAATTGTGGTACACGATATTTTAATGTTAGTGCTGTATGAAGTATTTAGATCTCTTGCTAAGTAAAAGGAGCAAACCTATTCTTAACATAGAAATGTTCCAGCAAAATCATGCATCTATAAATGTTCTTAACAGTGCATACATACAAAGCTGTACAGAATTGTACTTAAGTACACAATTTCAATAAATGCCCTGAGCTGCATTATAACACTGTGTTTTATTGTAATTATAATGTTATTTTTCTTTTACATACATACAGAT